>NC_069482.1:23462635-23510135 GCF_026875155.1 Cherax quadricarinatus
CCTCCTAAGTTTCTGACCCCAGTTACTTCCTCCACACTCCCATTTTTCTCAACTTTTTATTTTCTCTATACATCATCTTATTCGCTTTATCTTGTTCTTTTGTGCCTTCACTTTCAATTTCCTTATCTTACACATCCTTCCCAACAGATCCACAAACCTCTGCAGATTCTCTGAAAATCTCACAATAGTATTGTGGCATCCTCAGTTGTGACAACTCTCGTGTGATATGTGAGTCTTTGTATTCTCGGAGAGCACCTCTGTTTCATGGTCTCATATTCTATAAAATTGCCCTCATGTTGCCACTCATCACCCACCCTCACTTCATTATCACTCATCTATCACCCATCCTCACATACTACCACCCGTCACCCACCCTCACGTATCAACCACTCTCACCTCATTATCACTTACCCATCACCCATCCTCGCTAATTGTTACCAACCCTCATATCTTACCAAGAACTCAAAATAATTTATTCACCTTTTATCTGTCTCAGTTTCTAGCAGTGCCTTTTCCCCTCATCCTCCTTCCCTCGTTACCCATCACCAGTTCTTTCAACCTTGCCTGCTGCTCGGTTCACTCCCCTGACACTCGGCCATCGCCCCATTTTTTGATCACTTAGACAGGCAGTCAGAACACCCATCCTCTGTGACCATCCTGCAGCCCCTTCCACAGCACCAACAGGAAGAGTCAGGCAGCAGCAGCAGCAGCGTCAGGAGAGGTCAGATGACGCCAGCAATTAACATTGGGTTTGCAGGAGCGGCAAGAAGTCCGCCTCGTCCATACTGCCAATTTGCGAGCGGGTGTTCCTCTGACCCCTCTCCCATTTTGGACAATTGACCCATAAAGCAGATGTCCGCTAGGGCGCCGTCGACCATTCTGTAAGGGCGACGAGGCAGCGATTTAGCAGCATCCAATAAAGAGGAGGTTTACCCCACCCCTTTCTTTGTGCCCCCGTTGGTAACTTGTCCAAGAGCGTTCTTCTGCTTTTAGACCCCAGTTTGAGGCGAGACTTTTCTCTTCACTGCGTGATCAACCACGCAGTTGTCCGCAGGTCTACATAAACATCGAAACCTGGCTGCTCTTGGACTTCCTACTAGAACTTGTCTAGTTTCGTCTTGATACCTTGCTGCCGAAGCCACAGCTTTGGGTTATAGTGAGTCTTTCTTGTTACCATCTACATCAGTTGGAATAATCAGATCGTCCCGTTTGGCCAGTTAAGCCACGATATCCCACTCTTTTTTTTTTTCCTCAGTAACATCTCTGAATTTATAACAAATGCGTCTCGAATAACATTATCACAGATGTGGCACCAAGTCAATGTATAACTAAACTACTAAGAACTAGACAATATTGTGAGAGGGAGAAAATAGTATATGGGTGGTCGTGTCAGCTGGCTGATGTGAGGTTCACTAATTCACGCTGCACAGACGTGAGTTTGTGTATTCACTACATTTTATTCCTTAAAGTTTCGCTTGGAGGGATTAAGTCTCAGCTCCTGGTCCTGCCTCTCAATCTAAAAAGTAATAATTTCCCTAGAGATTCAGAAACCTTTGCCAACCTTTCACCATTTCTGGAAGTTGTTTTAATATTCAGTTTTTACAAAAATTGTGAATTTATCACTCTATATGAGGCAAAATTTGGGAAGACTGATTTAATTTGTTGGGTTCTAGCCTCTTAAGCTTCCACATTCACTTGTGAGCCTGTGTATAAAAGTTGCCACCATTATCTCTTAATAATAATAATAATAATAGTAATAATAATAATTTTAATAATCTTTATGTCTGGAAGCACATGATTCAACTTATAAAGTCCATAGCTGACATCAGTGACATACTATATAGAAAGTCCCTGGTTATGCAGAACATTTCAGGCGACTTAGGCTAATTTTGTCCCCCAGGATGCGACCCAAACCAGCAAGTTAGGTAAGGTTAGATTATGTAAGGTTAGGTTAGGTTAAGTAAGGTTCGTCAGGAAACAGGACAAGTGTTTCCTGACGCAAGTCTTAGTCATATGATGACCTACAGCTGGACCTTTTGGTCATCTGACCGAGGCCTTGCACTGGCTTACCAGTCCACCCCTTTAAAAATTATGTTTATGATTATAACTATTTTCCTTATTTTTCCTGTTGGCTATTTTATATCCCAGTTTTCCTCCTCTTTTTTTTTTTTGAGGGAGGGGAGGGGTCTCTCAGTATGTCTTCTGATTCTCCACTTGACTTTTTGTGTCTTACTGTCCTTGGGTTGCAATACTAGTTGCATTCTCTTCCGTGTCTTCACATACGTGGTGTATAGTGTCTTCAGTGTTTCTGGTGGTAGGAAACAAGTGTATCAGGGCAGCTGTTGTACAGTAATAATAAGTGTATAGGCCGTTGAAGGCAGTTCTAACCTTAGTCTTGATAACACCGTTGATGCTATGCAGTTTACGTGCTCCTAATGGGATATTTAATGGGGTATTCACTCCAAGATCTTTTCCTTGTTCAGTGCCTTTTTGAGCTTCTTCTCTCTTATCGAGCTTGAATCTGATCTCCTTTCCCCTACCCATATTTTCATCACATCTGCCGTGTTTAACGCCAACGGTAACGTACAGAGTCACACCAGTAACGTGTTAAGTAAGTTTATTCAGGTATAGACAAATACAGTATACATAGCATATGTGTAGAGAACTTGGGATAACCCCCAAAAAAGTCAGACAGACTTATTTCCATTGGGGATCAACTCATCCTGTAAATCATCTCTGTGCCCACAGAGGGTAGATTCGATTTTCCCACCGAAGTGACTAGTTGATTGTGCACCTCATATCCATCCTGTGGAGGGTAGCGCAAGAGCATATGAATATACAAAAGGCCCAGGAACTAGGCCCCAGAAGAGTTAACATCTGGATTTATATCTACAGTTCACTTACCTGTTGCAAGCAAATTTAGGAAATTTGCTTAATATATCTGGTATCTTATTGTTGTTAAGATACCTTGACATGTCAATAGGTTATTATACTATCTCTAGTGTTCAAGATATGAAGGTACAAAAGATGATTCAGCTATTTTACTTGATTCTCTTGCTAAGTTAGGTTAGGTTAAAATCGTCAGGAAAACAGAACAAATGCTTCTTGAAGCAGATCTTGGTCTGATGACTCGCCGCTGCAGTTTTTGGTCATCTGACCGAGACATTAAACCGGCTTACCGATCCACCCCTTCAAAAAATTAAGGAAAACATTTGATGATGTGTTTGTTGCATGTAACTAAACACATTTATGTAGCGTTTCTTATGTGAAAATTAAAGGAAAGTTTGTGACTTCGGCTGGACACAGAAATTTAGGCGCCATGGCGTGATCCTTGGAAATGAGATGGTCTGGAGGGCGCCTTGCTTCCCTCCCTCCCTCTCCTTCCCCACCCCTTTCCCTCCATGCTTCTTCACTTTCCCTCCACGCCTCCCTCCCTTACCTACCCTTTCACATTTCCCCTTCATCCCGCATCTTTCCTCCATTCCTTTCCACGTCTTTCCTCCATTTCTTCATCACCTTCTTTTCCCACATCTTTCCTTCATTTCTCCCTCACCTTCCTTTTCCACATCTTTCCTTCATCTCTCCCTCACCCTCCTTTCTCACATTTCTTCGTCTCTCCCTCACCTTCCTTTCCCACATCTTCCATTTCTCCCTCACCTTCCTTTTCTCTTCCTATCTTTATGACCAATTAAGTCCCAGCGTCTCTCATTCCCACAAATTTTAATGATCACAGGAAACTCATTCTTGGCATAGAAGCGATTCCTATCTCATGGCCATGTAGGCCAAATGAAGGGGTGGCCTGACCATGTAGGCCAAGTGAAGGGGTGGCCTGACCATGTAGGGCAAGTGAAGGGGTGGCCTGGCCATGTAGGCCAAGTGAAGGGGTGGCCTGACCATGTAGGCCAAGTAAAGGGGGTGTCCTCGCGATTTACGCCAAAATAATGGATGAGTTAAGAGATACGCGAAATGACGCGGTGATATAAGGGTCACAACAATAAATGGGTAATTTAAAGCTTACAACAAATAAAGGGTTACAACAAATAAAGGGTTACAACAAATGAAGAGTTGTGTCGTACGTGTCACTATGGTTTATTGTGTCAGAATTTTTGGGTGTGGAATATTTTTTTGTTTGTTTGGTCTCTGTGTTTGTGGATTTTGTGTTTGTTTGGATTTTTGTTGTAAATTTGCTGTAACAATGCCCACTGAGGCGCGCGCGCACACACACACACACACACACACACACACACACACACACACACACACACACGTCAGGTGTCTATCGACAGGTGCATTTGACAACTTGTAACTAATAAAATAGGCCAAGTGTCTACAAGTGCCTGTGGCCAAATGGTAACTCTCTCTCTCTCTCTCTCTCTCTCTCTTTCTCTCTGAGAAGCAAAACGGAGAAGCGTGCATGGTAACAACAAAGATAAGGCGAAGAGGAAAGAGTGAGTGAAGGAGAGAAGCAATAATGGAGTGGGAGCAGCAAATAGCCAATAACTCTTGGGATTAGCCGGTACAATGACTTACGCGGCCAGCAGGAGCAGCAGGAGATGGGATGGAGGAGTAGGAGGCTGCCAAGGATGGGCAAGCAGGTGGCAGCCAGTGATGGGCAAGCAGGTGGCAGTGAAGGATGGGCAAGCAGGTGCAGCGGATGGCAAGCAGGCAGAGGATGGGCAAGCAGGTGGCAGGCAAGGATGGGCAAGCAGGTGGCAGGCAAGGATGGGCAAGCAGGTGGCAGTGAAGGATGGGCAAGCAGGTGGCAGGCAAGGATGGGCAAGCAGGTGGCAAGCAAGGATGGGCAAGCAGGTGGCAGGCAAGGATGGGCAAGCAGGTGGCAGGCAAGGATGGGCAAGCAGGTGGCAGGCAAGGATGGACAAGCAGGTAGCAGTGAAGGATGGGCAAGCAGGTGGCAGGCAAGGATGGGCAAGCAGGTGGCAGGCAAGGATGGACAAGCAGGTGGCAGTGAAGGATGGGCAAGCAGGTGGCAGGCAAGGATGGGCAAGCAGGTGGCAGGCAAGGATGGGCAAGCAGGTGGCAGGCAATGATGGGCAAGCAGGTGGCAGTGAAGGATGGTAAAGCAGGAGGCAGTGAAGGATGGTAAAGCAGGAGGCAGTGAAGGATGGTAAAGCAGGTGGCAGTGAAGGATGTTAAAGCAGGTGGCAGTGAAGGATGGTAAAGCAGGAGGCAGTGAAGGATGGTAAAGCAGGAGGCAGTGAAGGATGGTAAAGCAGGAGGCAGTGAAGGATGGTAAAGCAGGTGGCAGTGAAGGATGTTAAAGCAGGTGGCAGTGAAGGATGGTAAAGCAGGAGGCAGTGAAGGATGGTAAAGCAGGAGACAGTGAAGGATGGTAAAGCAGGAAGCAGTGAAGGATGGTAAAGCAGGAGGCAGTGAAGGATGGTAAAGCAGGAGGCAGTGAAGGATGGTAAAGCAGGTGGCAGTGAAGGATGGTAAAGCAGGAGGCAGTGAAGGATGGTAAAGCAGGTGGCAGTGAAGGATGGTAAAGCAGGAGGCAGTGAAGGATGGTAAAGCAGGTGGCAGTGAAGGATGGTAAAGCAGGAGGCAGTGAAGGATGGTAAAGCAGGAGGCAGTGAAGGATGGTAAAGCAGGAAGCAGTGAAGGATGGTAAAGCAGGAAGCAGTGAAGGATGGTAAAGCAGGAAGCAGTGAAGGATGGTAAGCAGGAAGCAGTGAAGGATGGTAAAGCAGGAAGCAGTGAAGGATGGTAAAGCAGGAAGCAGTGAAGGATGGTAAAGCAGGAAGCAGTGAAGGATGGTAAAGCAGGAGACAGTGAAGGATGGTAAAGCAGGAGCCAGTGAAGGATGGTAAAGCAGGAGACAGTGAAAGATGGTAAAGCAGGAGACAGTGAAGGATGGTAAAGCAGGAAGCAGTGAAGGATGGTAAAGCAGGAGACAGTGAAGGATGGTAAAGCAGGAAGCAGTGAAGGATGGTAAAGCAGGAGACAGTGAAGGATGGTAAAGCAGGAGACAGTGAAGGATGGTAAAGCAGGAGCCAGTGAAGGATGGTAAAGCAGGAAGCAGTGAAGGATGGTAAAGCAGGAGCCAGTGAAGGATGGTAAAGCAGGAAGCAGTGAAGGACGAGGAAGCAGGGAAGGAGAAAGAGGTCTTAGGAATCAAGGAAAGATAAAAGCGTTTGTGATGAGGCTTCCAGAATCAGAAGGAGAGGAAGAAGAGACGAATGGGAATAGGAGGAAAGGAGATTGGTTGGAGGATAAGGAGGTGGAGGAGGCGAAAGAATAGTAAATGGGGGAAAGGAAGATGAGCAGGTGAATAGAAAGAGGAAGTGAACGGAAACACGAAACAAATGCGAAGAGAAACGAAGATAAAGAGAGAAATTTGATAAGAGACACAGTGAAGATAAAGTGGGACTCAGAGGTAATTAGACGAGAAAAAAGACATTGAAAATTAGATGATGTTTTAGGAAAGTTAGTGAAGGTACGAAAGAGGAAACAAAAGAGGTGGAAAAGTGGTGAAGGTGTGGACAGTGAGTGAGAGGTGATGTAGGAAGGATGAAGGAAGGCAAAGAAAGGCACAGGGAATGTGAAGTGATAGCGAATGATGATGATTGATGATTAGTGAATGTGAAACCCAGATGGTGGTAGTAGTGGTAGTCGATGGTTGTTGTGGGGGTGTAGAAGATGGTGATTGTGGAGGATAATAGTTGTTGTGGATGGTGGTTGCGGTGGATAATAGTTGTTGTGAATAGTGGTTGTGGTGGATAGTTGTTGTGGATGGTGGTTGTAGTGGATAATAGTTGTTGTGGATGGTGGTTGTGGTGGATAATAGTTATTGTGGATAGTGGTTGGGGAGGATAGTTGTTGTGGATGGTGGTTGTGGTGGATAATAGTTGTTGTGGATGGTGGTTGTGGAGGACAATAACTGTTGTGAATAGTGGTTGTGGTGTAGATGATAATGGTAGATGTGGTGTAGATGATGGTAGATGTGGAGTAGATGTGGTGTAGATGATGGTGGTAGATGTGGTGTAGATGATGGTGGATGTGGAGTAGATGTGGTGTAGATGATGGTAGATGTGTAGATGATGGTAGATGTGTAGATGATGATGGTAGATGTGGTGTAGATGATGGTAGATGTGTAGATGATGATGGTAGATGTGGTGTAGATGATGATGGTAGATGTAGTGTAGATAATGGTTGTTGTAGTGTGTAGTGATGTTAGTACTCACATTCAGTAGTTTGTGCCTCAGTATATTACCTAATTTGACTAATTTTACTAGTACTAGCTTACTCTTAGAGGATACTTCCTTCAACTCTTTCTTTTCTATCCTTTCTTCTATCCATCGATTTCCTTAAGATACTAAAGACCACTCTCAGATTTGCCAGGACATCATTGACGTCAGATGTTATTTGCTTGATGTCATCCTCTGACGAAATGCCAGTTACTGTATTCACTCCTAAGTCACTTCCTTCCCGTCATCCATCAGTCCCCGTCACCCCATCTGTCCATTCATCCCTCCCTCGCTCGCTCCCCCTGTATAATTGTCATTCCCTCTATCCGCAATCCACTCGTACCACTGTTTATATATCCCATATTTTATTGGACTTTATTCATAACCCATCCATACGCTTTTCCTCTATCCTTCTCTTAAATCCACCCATATATATATATATATATATATATATATATATATATATAATATATATATATATATATATATATATATTTATTTTATATTATATCATCTGCATCGTTCAGTCCATCTTTCTCTACTCCATTCCTACATCCGTCTCTCTCTCTCTCTCTCTCTCTCTCTCTCTCTCTCTCTCTCTCTCTCTCTCTCTCTCTCTCTCTCTCTCTCTCTTTCTCTCTCTCCTTTCATTATCCTTCATTTGTATATGTATTCTGTATATGTAATTACCATAATTAAAAACGCAGATATCTTTAATTTTCATAATTAGGAACATGCCTTTTAATTACATGGATATTTTTGTATTACGATAATTAGGATCACGGATACCCTTTTATTACCATCATTAGGTACACGGATACTTTTTTTAATCACCATAACTAGGAACACCATCATTAGGTACAGGGAGACACAGTTTAATCACCATAATTAGGAACATTATTAGGTACATGGTTTTTCTTATCACCATAATTAGGAACAGGGACACTATGTTCCCAACAAGTGAATAGTTACGGGAGGAAGGAAGGTTGATGGAACAAGGTTGATGGAAGGAGGTTGATGGAAGGAGGTTGATGGAAGGAGGTTGATGGAAGGGGGTTGATGGAAGGAGGTTGATGGAACAAGGTTGATGGAAGGAGGTTGATGGAACAAGATTGATGGAACAAGGTTGATGGAACAAGGTTGATGGAAGGAGGTTGATGGAACAAGATTGATGGAACAAGGTTGATGGAACAAGGTTGATGGAAGGAGGTTGATGGAAGGAGGTTGATGGAACAAGGTTGATGGAAGGAGGTTGATGGAAGGAGGTTGATGGAACAAGGTTGATGGAAGGAGGTTGATGGAACAAGGTTGATGGAAGGAGGTTGATGGAACAAGGTTGATGGAAGGAGGTTGATGGAACAAGGTTGATGGAAGGAGGTTGATGGAACAAGGTTGATGGAAGGAGGTTGATGGAACAAGGTTGATGGAAGGAGGTTGATGGAACAAGGTTGATGGAAGAGGTTGATGGAACAAGGTTGATGGAAGGAGGTTGATGGAACAAGGTTGATTGGAAGGTGAGGTTGATGGAACAAGGTTGATGGAAGGAGGTTGATGGAACAAGGTTGATGGAAGGAGGTTGATGGAACAAGGTTGATGGAAGGAGGTTGATGGAGCAAGGTTAATGGAAGAAGAGAGGTTGAAATCTTTTTATTATTAAAAAAATTATACGTCATCAGTGTGCTGCTACTCTGTTCTGTGTGACTGTCAACAGTGAAAACAAAACCTAGTTAAGTTTCCGTGTCAGATGCCATCACACCAGTGAAGAGGCGGGGCCAGGAGCTTGGACTCGACCCCTGCAACCTCAACTAGGTGAGTACAGGATGAATCACTTGCAAGGAGTTGAAATCTGTCAGTCTGAGCTGGCAGACTTCAGTAGTGTCAGTCTGAGCTGGGAGACTTCAGTAGTGTCAGCCTGAGCTGGGAGACTTCAGTAGTGTCAGTCTGAGCTGGGAGACTTCAGTAGTGTCAGTCTGAGCTGGGAGACTTCAGTAGTGTCAGCCTGTGCTGGGAGACTTCAGTAGTGTCAGTCTGAGCTGGCAGACTTCAGTAGTGTCAGCCTGTGCTGGGAAAACTTCAGTAGTGTTCAGTCTGAGCTGGCCAGACTTCAGTAGTGTCAGCCTGTGCTGGGAGATTTCAGTAGTGTCAGTCTGAGCTGGCAGACTTCAGTAGTGTCAGTCTGAGCTGGGAGACTTCAGTAGTGTCAGTCTGAGCTGGGAGACTTCAGTAGTGTCAGTCTGAGCTGGGAGACTTCAGCAGTGTCAACCTGAGCTGGGAGACTTCAGCAGTGTCAGTCTGAGCTGGGAGACTTCAGTAGTGTCAGTCTGAGCTGGGAGACTTCAGTAGTGTCAGTCTGAGCTGGCAGACTTCAGTTTGTGTCAGTCTGAGCTGGGGAGACTTCAGTAGTGCCAGTCTGAGCTGGGAGACTTCAGTAGTGTCAGTCTGAACTGGGAGACTTCAGTAGTGTCAGTCTGAGCTGGGAGACTTCAGTAGTGTCAGTCTGAACTGGGAGACTTCAGTAGTGTCAGTCTGAGCTGGGAGACTTCAGTAGTGTCAGTCTGAGCTGGGAGACTTCAGTAGTGTCAGTCTGAGCTGGGAGACTTCAGCAGTGTCAGCCTGAGCTGGGAGACTTCAGTAGTGTCAGTCTGAGCTGGGAGACTTCAGTAGTGTCAGTCTGAGCTGGGAGACTTCAGTAGTGTCAGTCTGAGCTGGGAGACTTCAGTAGTGTCAGTCTGAGCTGGGAGACTTCAGCAGTGTCAGCCTGAGCTGGGAGACTTCAGTAGTGTCAGTCTGAGCTGGGAGACTTCAGCAGTGTCAGTCTGAGCTGGGAGACTTCAGTAGTGTCAGTCTGAGCTGGGAGACTTCAGTAGTGTCAGTCTGAGCGGGGAGACTTCAGTAGTGTCAGTCTGAGCTGGGAGACTTCAGTAGTGTCAGTCTGAGCTGGGAGACTTTAGCAGTGTCAGCCTGAGCTGGGAGACTTCAGTAGTGTCAGTCTGAGCTGGGAGACTTCAGTAGTGTCAGTCTGAGCTGGGAGACTTCAGTAGTGTCAGTCTGAGCTGGGAGACTTCAGTAGTGTCAGTCTGAGCTGGGAGACTTCAGCAGTGTCAGCCTGAGCTGGGAGACTTCAGAAAGTGTCAGTCTGAGCTGGGAGACTTCAGCAGTGTCAGCCTGAGCTGGGAGACTTCAGTAGTGTCAGTCTGAGCTGGGAGACTTCAGTAGTGTCAGTCTGAGCTGGGAGACTTCAGTAGTGTCAGTCTGAGCTGGCAGACTTCAGTAGTGTCAGTCTGAGCTGGCAGACTTCAGTAGGACAACGAGGATATCCAACATTCCAGGAAGATTTCATCAGAACACAGCAGCTTCCAAGGTTTCCTGCCAGCAGAGCTGCAGTTACTGTCACCTGACGATCACCAGCTCTTAGGACAGCCTATCCTATACACATAGAAAAAATTAATTTTTTAGTTTGAGGGGGGAGGGAGGTTAAGGGGGGAGGGTGAGGGAGGGAGGATGAGGGAAGAAGGAAGAGAGGAAGGGTGAGGGAAGGAGGGAGGAAGGGTGAGGGAAGAAAGGAGGAAGTGAGGGAGAAGGAAGAAAGGAGGAAGTGAGGGAGAAGGAAGGAAGGAGGGAGGGAGAGGCAAACTGATTTACTATGCCAAATGGATTTGTATATAGTGTGATGATATTTTTCTAATTGTATCGTCTATTTGTAAGCTGAACATCGTTTTTCGAGAACAAAATATTACGCTCAGTTTTTTTCCTCCTATTAGTTGGCTATTCAGCGTAAATAAGGAACACGTATTGATGAAATACGTCTTGTGCTGGTGAACCGGACAACTTTATTGGCTTATTAAGTCAACTCAAATAAAAAGCGTATTTCATTAATACGAAAAATAATATAATTTTGGGTTTAATAAAGGTGACAGTGTCATCAGTTGTTAATATATCATGGGGTAGTATTACTTACTTTATTCTCCTTTCCCCCTCCCGTTATTCCCTCCTATCGCTTCCTCTCTCTCCTCCATTCTCTTGTGGGGGGGGGGGCGGACACACCCTGTTTGGAAAACGCCATAAAAGGAATTACCGATCGATTCCTAAGCCATTGAATTTTGATCACATTTTGCACGGTTATAATTAAACGTAGCGTGGGGAAGCTGAGGTTGAGATGACACCCCTTGACACCCACCCTCCCTGTGTGTACCCTTGACACCCACCCTCCCTGTGTGTACCCTTGACACCCACCCTCCCTGTGTGTACCCTGACACCCACCCTCCCTGTGTGTTACCCTTGACACCCACCTCCATGTTGTACCCTTGACACCCACCCTCCCTGTGTGTACCCTTGACACCCACCCTCCCTGTGTGTACCCTTGACACCCACCCTCCCTGTGTGTACCCTTGACACCCACCCTCCCTGTGTGTACCTTGACACCCACCCTCCCTGTGTGTACCTTGACACCCACCTCCCTGTTTGTACCTTGAACCACCCACCCTCCCTGTGTTTACCCTTGACACCTACCCTCCCTGTGTGTACACTTGACACCACCCTCCCTGTGTGTACCCTTGACACCCACCCTCCATGTTTGTACCCTTGACACCCACCTCCCTGTGTGTTACCCTTGACACCCACCCTCCCTGTGTACCCTTGACACCCACCCTCCCTGTCGTGTACCCTTGACACCTACCCTCCTGTGTACTCTTGACACCCACCCTCCTTGTGTACCTTGACACCCACCCTCCTGTGTGTACCTTGACACCTACTACCTCCCTGTGTGTACCCTTGACACCCACCCTCCCTGTGTGTACTCTTGACACCCACCCTCCCTGTGTGTACCCTTGACACCCACCCTCCCTGTGTGTACCCTTGACACCCACCCTCCCTGTGTGTACCCTTGATACCCACCCTCCCTGTGTGTACCCTTGATACCCACCCTCCATGTGTGTACCCTTGACACCCACCCTCCCTGTTTGTACCCTTGACACTCACCCTCCCTGTGTGTACCCTTGACACCCACCCTCCCTGTTTGTACCCTTGACACCCACCCTCCCTGTTTGTGCCCTTGACACCCACCCTCCCTGTTTGTACCCTTGACACCCACCCTCCCTGTGTGTACCCTTGACACCCACCCTCCCTGTTTGTACCCTTGACACCACCCTCCCGTTTGTACCCTTGACACCCACCCTCCCTGTGTGTACCCTTGACACCCACCCTCCTGTGTGTACCCTTGACACCACCCTCCTGTGTGTACCCTTGACACTCACCCTCCCTGTGTGTACCCTTGACACCCACCCTCCCTGTTGTACCCTTGACACTCACCCTCCCTGTGTTACCTTGACACCCACCCTCCCTGTTTGTACCCTTGACACCCACCGTCCCTGTTTGTACCCTGACACCCACCCTCCCTGTGTGTACCCTGACACCCACCCTCCCTGTTTGTACCCTTGACACCCACCCTCCTGTGTGTACCTTGACACCCACCCTCCCTGTTGTGTACCCTTGACACCCACCCTCCCTGTGTTGTACCCTTGTACACCCACCCTCCCTGTTTGTAACCTTGACACCCACCCTCCCTGTTGTACCCTTGACACTCACCTCCCTGTGTGTACCCTTGACACCCACCCTCCCTGTTTGTACCTTGACACTCACCTCCCTGTGTGTACCCTTGACAACCCACCTCCCTGTTTGTACCCTTGACACTCACCTCCTGTGTGTACCCTTGACACCCACCCTCCCTGTTTGTACCCTTGACACCCACCCTCCCTGTTTGTACCCTTGACACCCACCCTCCCTGTGTGTACCCTTGACACCCACCCTCCCTTTTGTACCCTGACACCCACCCTCCCTGTGTGTACCCTTGACACCCACCCTCCCTGTTTGTACCCTTGACACCCACCCTCCCTGTGTGTACCCTTGACACCCACCCTCCCTGTTTGTACCCTTGATACCCACCCTCCCTGTTTGTACCCTTGACACCCATGTCTACCCTACGTCCTTATTTTTCACGTGTTTCTTAATAGTTCATATTCTTATTTCTTTTTCATTTTAATTTAGAACATAGGCAGGAAAAGTGCGTGATAATCTTCGCCTGGAAGATTCTGGAGGGACACGTGTGCAACACCTGGCAATGTTTATTGCCGACAATAAAGATACCCAAATGTTGCATATGTGTTGCATTCATCAGCCTGTCGGTACAGCGTAGCATCAGTATTTCGTTTATGGAAGTATTGGTTCCAAACCTGCACACTGGAATCAAGACAGTAGATATGAAAACAAGGAAGTTGGCAGACAAGGCACGATAACCTCAGAAAAGTTAACCCTTTTGGGGCCTAGTCCCTAGGCCTTTTGTGTATCCATATGCTCTTTCGCTACTGTCCACAGGATGGATATGAGGTGCACAAGAAACTTTCACTGCCGTTCACGGGATGGATATGAGGTGCCCAAGAAACTATCCACTGCCGTTCACGGGATGGATATGAGGTGCCCAAGAAACTATCCACTGCCGTTCACGGGATGGATATGAGGTGCACAAGAAACTAGCCACTGCCGTTCACGGGATGGATATGAGGTGCCCAAGAAACTATCCACTGCCGTTCACGGGATGGATATGAGGTGCACAAGAAACTAGCCACTGCCGTTCACGGGATGGATATGAGGTGCACAAGAAACTAGCCACAACCGTTCACGGGATGGATATGAGGTGCCCAAGAAACTAGCCACTGCCGTTCACGGGATGGATATGAGGTGCACAAGAAACTATCCACTGCCGTTCACGGGATGGATATGAGGTGCACAAGAAACTTGTCACTGCCGTTCACGGGATGGATATGAGGTGCCCAAGAAACTATCCACTGCCGTTCACGGGATGGATATGAGGTGCCCAAGAAACTATCCACTGCCGTTCACGGGATGGATATGAGGTGCACAAGAAACTAGCCACTGCCGTTCACGGGATGGATATGAGGTGCCCAAGAAACTATCCACTGCCGTTCACGGGATGGATATGAGGTGCACAAGAAACTAGCCACTGCCGTTCACGGGATGGATATGAGGTGCACAAGAAACTAGCCACAACCGTTCACGGGATGGATATGAGGTGCCCAAGAAACTAGCCACTGCCGTTCACGGGATGGATATGAGGTGCACAAGAAACTAGCCACTGCCGTTCACGGTATGGATATAAGGTGCACAAGAAACTAGCCACTACCGTTCACGGGATGGATATAAAGGTGCACAAGAAACTAGCCACTACCGTTCACGGGATGGATATAAGGTGCACAAGAAACTAGCCACTACCGTTCACGGGATGGATATAAGGTGCACAAGAAACTAGCCACTGCCGTTCACGGGATGGATATAAGGTGCACAAGAAACTAGCCACTACCGTTCACGGGATGGATATAAGGTGCACAAGAAACTAGCCACTACCGTTCACGGGATGGATATAAGGTGCACAAGAAACTAGCCACTACCGTTCACGGGATGGATATAAGGTGCACAAGAAACTATCCACTACCGTTCACGGATGGATATAAGGTGCACAAGAAACTAGCCACTACCGTTCACGGGATGGATATAAGGTGCACAAGAAACTAGCCATCTGCCGTTCACAGGATGGATATAAGGTGCACAAGAAAACTAGTCACTGCCGTTCACGGGATGGATATAAGGTGCACAAGAAACTAGCCACTACCGTTCACGGGATGGATATAAGGTGCAAAAGAAACTAGCCACTGCCGTTCACGGGATGGATATAAGGTGCACAAGAAACTAGCCACTACCGTTCAAGGGGATGGATATAAGGTGCACAGAAACTAGCCACTACCGTTCACGGGATGGATATAAGGTGCAAAAGAATAGCCACTGCCGTTCACGGGATGGATATAGGTGCACAAGAAACTAGCCACTACCGTTCACGGGATGGATATAAGGTGCACAAGAAACTAGCCACTGCCGTTCACGGGATGGATATAAGGTGCACAAGAAACTAGCCACTACCGTTCACGGGATGGATATAAGGTGCACAAGAAACTAGCCACTACCGTTCACGGGATGGATATAAGGTGCACAAGAAACTAGCCACTGCCGTTCACGGGATGGATATAAGGTGCACAAGAAACTAGCCACTACCGTTCACGGGATGGATATAAGGTGCACAAGAAACTAGCCTACAGTACCGACAAATTAAGGAATGAGACACATGTACAACACTGGTATCTTTAATACCGGAACTTTTCGCTTACGCAGTAGGCTTCTCTAGAATACAGAGGTGACTAAATTGAAGACAAGAGAAGCAGCGGAGAGAGAAATATGTGATCAGTCCGTCCATCTGCCTTGAGGTACTAGTTTTTAGGTGGTCAGTCCCTCAGCTCCATGGTCTCAATCAAGGGTGTGAGGAGTACGCTAAGAGAAAACTCAGTATAAGCTTCATTCATTCAGCAGACTCATAGCTGTTCTCAAGATCGGACTTAGTAAGTTCAAGTCAGTACTAATCAGCCAGACTCTGGTGTATTTCATCTTGTCGGTATTACATACAATTCTTGTACTACTACTACTACTACTACTACTACTACTACTACTACTACTACTACTACTACTACCACTACTACTACCTCCACCTCTTCCTGCCTATATATAGCCGTCCTGCTCCACCTCTGTTAGTGTGACTTTGTCAATTGTCCAAGTCGGACCGAAACGTCGTCGTAAGCTTCTCTCTTTTATGCTCTGGTGTATACGTTGGACTGCGACCAGCGGCCACTAACAGCCTGGTGGATCAAGCCAGCAACCACAAGGACTAGTGTGAGATCGGGCCGCGAGAACAATAACACCAGGAAGCTTAGCTCTAAGATTACGGCTTGGGGGCGATGCGCCCCACAACTCTCAAGAGAAAATATATAATAATAATAATAATATTAATAATAATTATTATTATTATTATTATTATTATTATTATTATTATTATTATTATTATTGGTAGTAGTTGTAGTATTCATGGGTAAACAATGGTCAGTCTGGGTTCGCACAGCACCTGGGGAATTGGGATCAATCAGATTTGATCCAAGGAAGCGGAGGGTGCTGGTACTAAAGTAACAGTATCTTAAGATTCCCCTGAATGCATTCAGAACTCAAGACTCCAGCTTATCAGATTAAGCTTTTGTTGAGACAACGTTTGTGTAAGAGTAATATGCCGAGCGAAAGGTTGGCTAGACGAAAGAAGATCGGACAAGAATACGGAGGTATCAAGCAAGAATAGAAAGGTATCAGGCTAGAATAGGGAAGTAACAAGCTAGAATAGGGAGGTATCAAGCAAGAATAGGGAGGTGTCAAGCTAGAATAGGAAGGTATCGAGCAAGAATAGTGAAGTAACAAGCAAGAATAGGGAGGTATCGAGCAAGAATAGGAAGGTATCAGGCTAGAATAGGGAGGTTAGGTAGACTGCTTATTAAATATCTTCAGGAATGTTTAACAAGTGGTAGTATACCTGGAGAGGGTTTCGGGGGTCAACGCCCCCGCGGCCCGGTCTGTGACCAGGCCTCATGGCCGGCCGGATCAACCAGGGTGTTACTGTTGGCCACACGCAACCCGACGTACGAACCACAGCCAGGCTGATCAGTTACTGACTTGAGGTGCCTGTCCAGCGAGTTCTTGAAGACAGCCAGGGGTCACACCACTTAACAAGTGGTGGTTATACCACTTAACAAGTGGTAGTCATACACTTAAGTGGTAGTCATACCATTTAACAAGTGGTAGTCATACACTTAAGTGGTGGTCATACCCCTTAACAAATGGTAATCATACCACTTAAACAAGTGGTTCATGATGGAGGATAATGACTCTCTGTTATAAATAAGCTCAGAGTCACTTTTTTCCGAGTCTTGATTTCTCTCTGGTAAATTACCTTCATACCTCTCAGGTAATTACCTTATCCTCGCCCCGTAAATTATAATACTGGGAATTATATACGTTGCCAGAGATAATGGAACAAGGATGAGGCTGTTATCACTTTAATTATTTTTATATTATTATTATTATTATTATTATTATTATTATTATTATTATTATTATTATTATTATCCAGTGTTATTAGTAGATGGGGATTTGAGAAGAGGATATTAGTATCCTTCCCTTCTTTTGTTCCCTTTTTTTCCTCGTTTTCCCCTCTCCCTTTCCTCTGCTTCGCCGCTCCACCCTCTCTTTCTCCCTTTCACCCCTCCACCCTCTCTTTCTCCCTTTCACCCCTCCACCCTTTCTTTCTTCCTTTCACCCCTCATTTCCCCCTCCACCTTTCATTTCCCCCTCTAATCTTCCTTTCCCCTCTTACCTGTCCGTTTCTCCCTCCCTCCTCCCTTTTTCCTCTCCCCTTTCCTCCTCCCCTCTCTCCAGGCTTCTCTTCCTCACCTCAGCATTTGAAGGGGTGCTAGGGGAAGGAGTGGGAGGAAGGAAAGGGAGTTGTAAGAGAAAGAGTTTGTTGGTAGAGGGGTGAAAGGGTTTTTGAAGTTAGGTTAGGTCAGGTTTGTCAGGAAACAGGACAAGTGTTTCCTGACGCGGGTCTTAGTCATATGATGACCCACAGCTTTTGGTCATCTGATCGAGGCCTTCCCATGGCTTACCCCTCCACCCCTTTAAAAATTATGGTTATGATTATAATCAATCTTGAAAGGAGGGGATGGTGGTCGTATGGGTGTTTTTTTGAGTGGGAGGGAAGGAGGGAAGGAAGAAAGGGAAGGAGGGAGGGAAGGAAGGGAAGGAGGGAGGGAAGGAAGGGAAGGAGGGAGGGAAAGAAGGGAGGGAGGGAGGGAAGGAAGGGAGGGAAGGAAGGGAGGGAGGGAGGGAAAGGAGGGAGGAAGGAAGGGAGGGAAGGAAGGGAGGGAGGGAGGGAAGGAGGGACGTTAGGAAGATTGGCTATAAAGTCTTCACTTTTATCCTGTCTCTTTCAACTCCCTCATTATCTATTTCATTCATATTTCCCCATCATCTGACGATGGCACTGACCATCTGAGGATGGCACTGACCATCTGACGATGGCACTGACCATCTGACGATGGCGCTGACCATCTGACGATGGCACTGATCATCTGACGATGGCACTGACCATCTGACGAGGGCACTGACCATCTGGCATAAGAACATAAGAACGAAGGAACACTGCAGAAGGCCTACTGGCCCATGCGAGGCAGGTCCAAGTCTCCTACCGGCTTAAGCCAATGCACCCAACCTAGTCAGGTCAGGTCACATTGACTTAAGGGAGGAACACGGCAACCGACGTGGTAGCACAAGCTATCAGGTCTAACTCACACCCACCCACATCTACTCATGTATTTATCCAACCTATTTTTAAAGCTACACAACGTTCTGGCCTCTATAACGGTACTTGGGAGTTTGTTCCACTCATCCACAACTCTATTACCAAACCAGTACTTTCCTATATCCTTCCTGAATCTGAATTTTTCCAACTTAAAACCATTGCTGCGAGTCCTGTCTAGGCTAGATATTTTCAGCACACTATTTACATCCCCTTTATTTATTCCTGTCTTCCATTTATACACCTCAATCATATCCCCCCTAATTCTACGTCTTTCTAGAGAGTGCAGTTTCAGGGCCCTTAGTCTATCCTCATAGGGAAGGTTTCTGATACATGGGATCAACTTTGTCATCCTCCTTTGTACATTTTCCAGAGAATTTATATCCATTCTGTAATACGGTGACCAAAACTGTGCAGCATAATCTAAATGAGGCTTAACCAAGGATGTATAGAGTTGAAGAACAACCTGAGGACTCCTATTATTTATGCTTCTTGATATGAAGCCAAGGATTCTATTAGCTTTATTGCGAACACTTATGCACTGTTGTCTTGGTTTCAGATTACTGCTAACCAGCACTCCTAAATCTTTTTCGCAATCCGTATATTAAGATCTACATTATTTAGTTTATTGTGGCATGGTTATTGTCCTGTCCAACATTTAGAACTTTGCATTTGTCTATATTAAACTGCATCTGCCACTTCTCGACCACTGCATCAGTCTATTCAAATCTTCCTGGAGTGCTCGAATGTCCTCGTCAGAATGAATTCGACGGCCTATTTTGGTGTCATCGGCAAACTTGCCGATGTCGCTCTTTATGCCCTCATCTTTATGCCCTCTTTATGCCCTCATGCCATCTGACGATGGCACTGACCATCTGACGATGACACTGACCATCTGACGATGGCAATGACCATCTCACGATGGCACTGACCATCTCACGATGGCACTGACCATCTCACGATGGCACTGACCATCTTACGATGGCACTGACCATCTCACGATGGCACTGACCATCTCACGATGGCACTGACCATCTCAGATGGCACTGACCATCTCACTCGATGGCACTGACCATCTCACGATGGCACTGACCATCTCACGATGGCACTGACCATCTCACGATGGCTGACTACATGACTCATCTCACGATGGCATTGACCATCTCACGATGGCATGACCATCTCACGATGGCACTGACCATCTCACGATGGCACTGACCATCTCACGATGGCACTGACCATCTCACGATGGCACTGACCATCTCACGATGGCACTGACCATCTCATAATGGCACTATTCTTTTACAGTGGCACTGCCCTCACAGGTTGGCACTGCCCACTCCCTCACGTAGCAGTTTACCTATTGACCATAGGTATTACTCCCCCTCTTGTTAATCAGAGTGAAAATCTGATTGGCACTCCCCTGAGCTCATTTTACCTCACAAAAATACTACCTCCACTTGATTTTTTTACGGTGAAACCAATCAGTATTTTTATTATGTACAGTTAGCTTGTGATTGTTATATACAGTCAGCTTGTTGTGATTGTTACAGTCAGCTTGTTGTGATTGTTACAGTCAGCTTGTTGTGATTGTTACAGTCAGCTTGTTGTGATTGTTACAGTCAGCTTGTTGTGATTGTTACAGTCAGCTTGTTGTGATTGTTACAGTCAGCTTTTTGTGATTGTTACAGTCAGCTTGTTTGATTGTTACAGTCAGCTTGTTGTGATTGTTACAGTCAGCTTGTTGTGATTGTTACAGTCAGCTTGTTGTGATTGTTACAGTCAGCTTGTTGTGATTGTTACAGTCAGCTTGTTGTATTGTTACAGTCAGCTTGTTGTGATTGTTACAGTCAGCTTGTTGTGATTGTTACAGTCAGCTTGTTGTGATTGTTACAGTCAGCTTGTTCTGATTGTTACAGTCAGCTTGTTGTGATTGTTACAGTCAGCTTGTTGTGATTGTTACAAGCCAGCTGTTGTGATTGTTACAGTCAGCTTGTTGTGATTGTTACAGTCAGCTTGTTGTGATTGTTACAGTCAGCTTGTTGTGATTGTTACAGTCAGCTTGTTCTGATTGTTATCCAATATACATATGGAATACCATTTTTTTTTTGCAAATATATAACACTAACTTTGAAGGCCTTTTCAATTTTAAATGCATATTTATTTTTAAATTTCATTACCGAGAACTCGCACTGTATCGAGAAGTTTTATAAGAGAGTTTACTGTATTATTTTAGATGTTAAATGCTGTTTAATGTTACTCTGGTTTAGAGGTAAAATAATTATGTTGTGGACTCACTAACATTGTTAGGTCGTGTTGTGGTCTCAGACCACTAACACCACAGTATGTTGGTCGTGTTGTGGTCCTCAGACCACTACACCACAGTATGTTAGGTCGTGTTGTGGTCTCAGACCACTAACACCACAGTATGTTAGGTCGTGTGTGGTCTCAGACCACTACACCACAGTATGTTAGGTCGTGTTGTGGTCTCAGACCACTAACACCACAGTATGTTAGGTCATGTTGTGGTTTCAGACCACTAACACCACAGTATGTTAGGTCGTGTTGTGGTCTCAGACCACTAACACACAGTATGTTAGGTCATGTTGTGGTCTCAGACCACTAACACACAGTATGTTAGTCAGTGGTTCTCAGACCACTAACACCACAGTATGTTAGGTCATGTTGTGGTCTCAGACCACTAACACCACAGTATGTTATGTCATGTGGTCTCAGACCACTAACACCACAGTATGTTAGGGTCATGTGGTCTCAGACCACTAACACACAGTATGTTAGGTCATGTTGTGGTCTCAGACCACTAACACACAGTATGTTAGGTCATGTGGTCTCAGACCACTAACACCACAGTATGTTAGGTCATGTTGTGGTCTCAGACCACTAACACCACAGTATGTTAGGTCATGTGGTCTCAGACCACTAACACCACAGTATGTTAGGTCATGTGGTCTCAGACCACTAACACCACAGTATGTTAGGTCGTGTTGTGGTCTCAGACCACAAACACCACAGTATGTTACTCAACTTTAAATTGACCTTTTTCATGAACTTTATAAGAAGGTCTCCTACGTAATGGAGCTTTCATGGGAGAGACTTGTTAAAAAAAGTTTGTGGCTTTACTTTCGAGAACTTTAAATATTGCTTCAGCTTTACATCTCTCTATCATGAGTTAGAATTTTTAAAACGTAGGGATGTTCATCTGAGTATGGATGTGAGACAGTATGGATGTGAGCCAGTATGGATTGTGGCCAGTATGGATGTAAGCCAGTATGGATGTGAGACAGTATGGATGTGAGCCATATGGTGTGAGACAGTATGGATGTGAGTCCAGTTGGATGTGAGACAGTATGGATGTGAGCCAGTATGGGGTTGAGCCAGTAATGGATGTGAGACATATGGATGTGAGACAGTATGATGTGAGCCAGTATGGATGTGAGCCAGTATGATTGAACAGTATGGATTTGAGACAGTATGGATGTGAGCCAGTATGGATGTGAGCCAGTAAGGATGTGAGCCAGTATGGATGTGAGACAGTATGGATGTAAGCCAGTAATGGATGTGAGCCAGTATGGATGTGAGACAGTATGGATGTGAGACAGTATGGATGTGAGCCAGTATGGATGTGAGCCAGTATGGATGTGAGCCAGTATGGATGTGAGACAGTATGGATGTGAGCCAGTATGGATGTGAGCCGTATGGATGTGAGCCAGTATGGATGTGAGCCAGTATGGATGTGAGCCAGTATGGATGTGAGACAGTATGGATGTGAGCAGTATGGATGTGAGCCAGTATGGATGTGAGCCAGTATGGATGTGAGACAGTATGGATGTGAGACAGTATGGATGTGAGCCAGTATGGATGTGAGCCAGTATGGATGTGAGACAGTATGGATGTGAGACAGTATGGATGTAAGCCAGTGTGGATGTGAGCCAGTATGGATGTGAGCCAGTATGGATGTGAGACAGTATGGATGTGAGACAGTATGGATGTAAGCCAGTATGGATGTGAGCCAGTATGGATTGAGACAGTATGGATGTGAGACAGTATGGATGTGAGACAGTATGGATGTGAGCCAGTATGGATGTTAGCCAGTATGGATGTGAGCCAGTATGGATGTAAGCAGTATGGATGTGAGCCAGTATGGATGTGAGCCAGTATGGATGTGAGCCAGTATGGATGTAAGCCAGTATGGATGTGAGCCAGTATTGGATGAGTAGACACGTATGGATGTGAGACAGTATGGATGTGAGCCAGTATGGATGTGAGCCAGTATGGATGTGAGAACAGTATGGATGTAAGCCAGTATGGATGTAAGCCAGTATGGATGTAGACAGTAATGGATGTGAGCCAGTATGGATGTGAGCCAGTATGGATGTGAGCCAGTATAGATGTGAGACAGTATGGATGTAAGCCAGTATGGATGTGAGACAGTATGGATGTGAGCCAGTATGGATGTCAGACAGTATGGATGTGAGCCAGTAATGGATGTGAGCCAGTATGGATGTGAGCCAGTATGGATGTGAGACAGTATGGATGTGAGACCAGTATGGATGTGAGCCAGTATGGATGTGAGACAGTATGGATGTGAGCCAGTATGGATGTGAGCCAGTATGGATGTGGAGAACAGTATGGATGTGAGACAGTATGGATGTGAGACAGTATGGATGTGAGCCAGTATGGATGTGAGCCAGTATGGATGTGAGAGAACAGTATGGATGTGAGCCAGTATGGATGTGAGCCAGTATGGATGTGAGACAGTATGGATGTGAGCCAGTATGGTGGATATGTGAGCCAGTATGGATGTGAGCCAGTATGGATGTGAGACAGTATGGATGTAAGCCAGTATGGATGTGAGCCAGTATGGATGTGAGCCAGTATGGATGTGAGCCAGTATGGATGTGAGCCAGTATGGATGTGAGCCAGTATGGATGTGAGCCAGTATGGATGTGAGCCAGTATGGATGTGAGCCAGTATGGATGTGAGCCAGTATGGATGTGAGCCAGTATGGATGTGAGCCAGTATGGATGTGAGACAGTATGGATGTGAGCCAGTATGGATGTGAGCCAGTATGGATGTGAGCCAGTATGGATGTAAGCCAGTAGGATGTGAGCCAGTATGGATGTGAGCCAGTATGGATGTGAGCCAGTATGGATGTGAGCCAGTAATGGATGTGAGCCAGTATGGATGTGAGCCAGTATGGATAAGATGAGCCAGTATGGATGTGAGCCAGTATGGATGTAAGCCAGTATGGATGTGAACCAGTATGGATGTGAGCCAGTATGGATGTGAGCCAGTATGGATGTGAGCCAGTATGGATGTGAGCCAGTATGGATGTGAGCCAGTATGGATGTGAGCCAGTATGGATGTGAGACAGTATGGATGTGAGCCAGTATGGATGTGAGCCAGTATGGATGTGAGCCAGTATGGATGTGAGCCAGTATGGATGTGAGCCAGTATGGATGTGAGCCAGTATGGATGTGAGCCAGTATGGATGTGAGCCAGTATGGATGTGAGCCAGTATGGATGTGAGCCAGTATGGATGTGAGCCAGTATGGATGTGAGCCAGTATGGATGTGAGCCAGTATGGATGTGAGCCAGTATGGATGTGAGCCAGTATGGATGTGAGCCAGTATGGATGTGAGCCAGTATGGATGTGAGCCAGTATGGATGTGAGCCAGTATGGATGTGAGCCAGTATGGATGTTAGCCAGTATGGATGTAAGCCAGTATGGATGTGAGCCAGTATGGATGTGAGCCAGTATGGATGTGAGCCAGTAATGGATGGTGAGCCAGTATGGATGTGAGCCAGTATGGATGTGAGCCAGTATGGATGTGAGCCAGTATGGATGTGAGCCAGTATGGATGTGAGCCAGTATGGATGTAAGCCAGTATGGATGTGAGCCAGTATGGATGTGAGACAGTATGGATGTGAGCCAGTATGGATGTGAGCCAGTATGGATGTGAGCCAGTATGGATGTAGCCAGTATGGATGTGAGACAGTATGGATGTAAGCCAGTATGGATGTGAGCCAGTATGGATGTGAGCCAGTATGGATGTGAGCCAGTATGGATGTGAGCCAGTATGGATGTGAGCCAGTATGGATGTGAGCCAGTATGGATGTGAGCCAGTATGGATGTGAGACAGTATGGATGTGAGACAGTATGGATGTGAGCCAGTATGGATGTGAGCCAGTATGGATGTAAGCCAGTATGGATGTGAGCCAGTATGGATGTAAGACAGTATGGATGTAAGCCAGTATGGATGTAGCCAGTATGGATGTAAGCCAGTATGGATGTGAGCCAGTATGGAAATGTTGGAGACCAGTATGGATGTAAGCCAGTATGGATGTAAGCCAGTATGGATGTGAGCCAGTATGGATGTGAGCCAGTATGGATAGTGAGAACCAGTATGGATGTGAGCCAGTATGGATGTGAGCCAGTATGGATGTGAGCCAGTATGGATGTGAGCCAGTATGGATGTAGCCAGTATGGATGTAAGCCAGTATGGATGTAAGCCAGTATGGATGTGAAGCCAGTATGGATGTAAGCCAGTATGGATGTGAGCCAGTATGGATGTGAGCCAGTATGGATGTGAGCCAGTATGGATGTGAGCCAGTATGGATGTGAGACAGTATGGATGTGAGCCAGTATGGATGTGAGCCAGTATGGATGTGAGCCAGTATGGATGTGAGCCAGTATGGATGTAAGCCAGTATGGATGTGAGACAGTATGGATGTGAGACAGTATGGATGTGAGCCAGTATGGATGTGAGACAGTATGGATGTGAGCCAGTATGGATGTTAGCCAGTATGGATGTAAGCCAGTATGGATGTGAGCCAGTATGGATGTGAGCCAGTATGGATGTGAGCCAGTATGGATGTGAGCCAGTATGGATGTGAGCCAGTATGGATGTGAGCCAGTATGGATGTGAGCCAGTATGGATGTTAGCCAGTATGGATGTGAGCCAGTATGGATGTGAGCCAGTATGGATGTAAGCCAGTATGGATGTGAGCCAGTATGGATGTGAGACAGTAATGGATGTGAGACAGTATGGATGTGAGCCAGTATGGATGTGAGCCAGTATGGATGTGAGCCAGTATGGATGTGAGCCAGTATGGATGTGAGCCAGTATGGATGTAAGCCAGTATGGATGTGAGCCAGTATGGATGTGAGCCAGTATGGATGTGAGCCAGTATGGATGTGAGCCAGTATGGATGTGAGCCAGTATGGATGTGAGCCAGTATGGATGTGAGCCAGTATGGATGTGAGACAGTATGGATGTGAGCCAGTATGGATGTGAGCCAGTATGGATGTAAGCCAGTATGGATGTGAGCCAGTATGGATGTAAGCCAGTATGGATGTAAGCCAGTATGGATGTAAGCCAGTATGGATGTAAGCCAGTATGGATGTGAGCCAGTATGGATGTGAGCCAGTATGGATGTGAGCCAGTATGGATGTGAGCCAGTATGGATGTGAGCCAGTATGGATGTGAGCCAGTATGGATGTGAGCCAGTATGGATGTGAGCCAGTATGGATGTGAGCCAGTATGGATGTGAGCCAGTATGGATGTAAGCCAGTATGGATGTAAGCCAGTATGGATGTGAGCCAGTATGGATGTAAGCCAGTATGGATGTGAGCCAGTATGGATGTGAGCCAGTATGGATGTGAGCCAGTATGGATGTGAGCCAGTATGGATGTGAGACAGTATGGATGTGAGCCAGTATGGATGTGAGCCAGTATGGATGTGAGCCAGTATGGATGTGAGCCAGTATGGATGTGAGACAGTATGGATGTGAGACAGTATGGATGTGAGCCAGTATGGATGTGAGCCAGTATGGATGTGAGCCAGTATGGATGTGAGACAGTATGGATGTGAGCCAGTATGGATGTGAGACAGTATGGATGTGAGCCAGTATGGATGTGAGCCAGTATGGATGTGAGCCAGTATGGATGTGAGCCAGTATGGATGTGAGCCAGTATGGATGTGAGCCAGTATGGATGTGAGCCAGTATGGATGTGAGACATTCAGTAAAGCAGTATATGGTAGTGTAATAAAGGTTCAGCTGACACAGCTACCACTCACTTCTCTTCATTATCAACATCAGTACAGTCATCCACTCACGAATAAATTGCTACTACTACTACTGTTGCTGCTGCTGCTGCTGCTGCTGCTGTTACTACTACTGTTATAATAATAATAATAATTAGGATTTTTGCTGTAGGTAAAAATCGTTGCCAAATTTTGTTAGCAGATTTTGGTCACTGTTTTATCTCATCCTTCAGCACGCTGGTATCACGCACACGCGTGCATACACGTACACACACACACACACACACACACACACACACACACACACACACACACACACACACACACACACACACACACACACACACACACACACACACACACACACATACACACACACACAACATACACACACACACACATACACACACAGACAAGCTCACATACTTCTTTCTTCCAATTACCGAGTTAGCTGGGTCGACAGTGATATACACAGAAGGTACCACCACCTTGCTCACTCCCGCTTTAAGATAGTAACCTCTCTCTCTCTCTCTCTCTCTCTCTCTCCTCTCTCTCTCTCTCTCTCCTCTCTCTCTCTCTCTCCTCTCTCTCTCTCTCTCTCTCTCTCTCTCTCTCTCTCTAATAGTTTTCAGATCTATAGTAGGTATCACAGTACTGTAGTAGACCACTTATCCATGGTCTCTACCACTTATCCATGGCCTCTACCGCTTATCCATGGTCTCTACCACTTACACATGGTCTCTACCACTTATACCTGGAGGTTATTCCGGGGATCAACGCCCCCGCGGCCCGGTCCACGACCAGGCCTCCCGATGGATCAGGGCCTGATCAACTAGGCTGTTACTGCTGGCCGCACGCAGTCCGACGTACGAGCCACAGCCCGGCTGATCCGGCACCGACTTTAGGTATCTGTCCAGCTCTCTCTTGAAGGCAGCCAGGGGTTTATTGGCAATTCCCCTAATGCTTGATGGGAGGCTGTTGAACAGTTTTGGGCCCCAGACACTTATGGTGTTTTTCTCTTAGTGTACCAATGGCGCCCCTACTTTTTATTGGCGGCATTTTGCATCGCCTGCCCAGTCTTTTACTTTCGTAGGGAGTGATTTCTGTGTGCAGATTTGGGACCATTCCTTCCAAGATTTTCCAAGTGTAGATTATGATATATCTCTCCCTCCTGCGTTCCAACGAGTACAAGTCAAGTGCTTCCAAGCGTTCCCAGTAGTTAAGGTGCTTGACAGAACTTATACGTGCAGTAAAGGATCTCTGTACACTCTCTAGATCTGCGATTTCACCTGCTTTGTATGGAGATGTTAATGTACAGCAGTATTCCAGCCTAGAGAGAACAAGTGATTTGAAAAGGATCATCATGGGCTTGGCATCTCTCGTTTTGAAAGTTCTCATTATCCATCCTATCATTTTCTTTGCACTTGCGATCGTGGCACTGTTGTGATCCTTGAAAGTGAGATCCTCAGACATTACTACTCCCAGGTCTCTTACATTATTTTTCCGCTCTATTGTATGGCCGGAGTCAGTAGTATACTCTGTTCTAGTTATTATCTCCTCCAGTTTTCCATAACGGAGTAGTTGGAATTTGTCCTCATTGAACATCATATTGTTTACCGTTGCCCACTGGAAAACTTTGTTTATATCTTCTTGGAGATTAACCGCATCCTCAGCAGATGACAGCCTCATGCAGATCCTAGTATCATCCGCAAAGGATGATACGGTGCTGTGGTGTATATCTCTATCTACCACTTATCTCACGGTTTCTGTCATTTATCCTATGGTCTCTATTACTTCTCCCATGTTCTCTTCTCCCATGTATCTTCCACGTTCTCTTCTCCCACGGTATCTTATTCATCTGTATCTTCTTCCACTGTCTAATCTCCCATGTTCTCATCTCCCACGGTCTCTTCTCCCACGGTCTCTTGTCCCACGGTCTCTTGTCCCACGGTCTCTTCTTCTCCACGGTCTCTTCTCCCACGGTCTTTTCTCCCACGGTCTTTTTTTATATACTACGGCTGTTTAAAGGGTTTTTTTCGGGCCTCGTATGTACCTTCAGCATTTATTATCCACTCTGCCTGGCTGCTCCTCCTTCACCTTTTCTCTTGGGCTCTTTTTTTCTAGTCCTCTCTTCTTCCTCCACCCCACTTAACTTCGTTTCTTCTCGTTTCACTCATCCGTTTCCTTTCCTTCCTCTCTGGTTGACCAGCCAGACAGAGGAGAATAGAATATTTGAGAGGACATCCAGGTATATCACAGACGTGTTCTTTGTGTTTGTTCAAGTATCCTTCACATAATTAGGTATCCCTCAGGTATCCTTCACAAAAATTTGGCATCCCTCAGGTATCCTTCACATAATTAGGTGTCCCTCAGATATCCTTCGTGTATCCCTTAGCAACCCTGTGGATTTAGCGCTCAGGTTCATTCTTGTTATTCCAAGTGTATGATAACATTTATATTCACAGTCATGTATAACAATGTATGAATTAGTTGTAGTGATAAAAAGTGGGATGTAAGGATGAGAGAGAGAGAGAGAGAGAGAGAGAGAGAGAGAGAGAGAGAGAGAAAAAAAAAAAGCAGCATTATGCAAGTGTTAGCTGTCATCTGTCAAATGCACTTGTCCATGGACACTAAACTTTTCTGTGAGTACGAGAGAGAGAGAGAGAGACCCATCCTGGATAGATCTGTCATTTCAGCAGAGCCTTCAACACAGGAGGGATGTGGGTGACCTTACTGTTATGTACAAGGCCAATATTGTCAAAGTACCACACTTGGATCCACTTCGAGGACAGCGTGAAGTGAGCTTCTATACCACAAGACGGGCAGAAAGCAGCAACTTCACTCTGGCTGTACCCTTCTCCAGAACATCACTCCATCTGAGATCATACATACCCAGGATGACTCGAGTATGGAACACATTCGTACAGCATAATGATGTCAACGAGATAAAGTCAGTTGATCAAATGAAAATGCTGGCCCACAGATGGCTCCAACTTCATCCTGTTCCCTACTTGTATGTCTCATAACAATAAAAATGCTTTCAGATGAGCTGATGTAGGTAACAGCTCTTAGCTTGCCAATAAAGTTAGGAATCCTTAACCAAACCTTGTTAAACCCTGTGTAAAAAAAATCATTTATACGTATATTATAGTATGAGTGTTAATTGCCATCGGTCAAAGGCACTTGTCTATCGACACTTAGCCTTTTGAACGTAGGAGAGAGAGAGAGAGAGCTCTGAGCTTGTAAATAAAGGGAGGAACCCTTAGCCTAACCTTGTAAAACCCTGTGTAAAGAGAGAGAGAGAGAGAGAGAGAAAGCGAAAGCGAGAGGATGGCGGGAAATGAATCTTGTAGCGAGGTCTGGCATGTTGAGTGAGGCTGGTAACCATGACAACGGGAGGTGCACAACATATCACCTGGGCTATCCTACGTTCATCTCGGCCTACCACCATATTTCTCCGCACATCTTCCTTACCCTGTGATCTAAGCCACTGCTACTACTACCCACTTTCAGTCGCGCCTGCTCGTTCTCTCTCTCTCTCTCTCTCTCTCTCTCTCTCTCTCTCTCTCTCTCTCTCCTCTCTCTCTCATCTCTCCTCTCTCTCTCTCCCCCCTCTCTCTCTCTCTCTCTTCTTCACATCTCTCTCTCCTCTCTCTCTCATCACTCTACTCTCTCTCCTCTCTCTCTTTCTTACACAGTCTGACGTCCCTTCATCAGCTCTCTCTTCTTCTCCTCTCTCTTCTCCCCAATCTCTACCTTCTCCTCTCTCTCTCACTCTCTTCCTCTTGCCCTCACTTCCTCCCCTCTCCCTCCCCCCTCTCCCTCCTCCCTCCCTCACTCCCCCCTCCCTCCCTCCCCTCCCCTCCTCCCTCTCCTTCCTTCCTCCTCCTTCTCTCCCTCCTTTCATCTCCCTTACACTCAGTTGACGGCCCCCATCCACAACAACACAAGATCGTGTGTTTTCATGTGGTTCCTTTAAAAACGAAACTTTAAAATGCTCTCCCTCCGTTTACAACTGCCTCTTTTCTCGCAGCATATCGGCATGTCCTCCTGCCCCCCTCACTCACTGCACACTTCTCCCGTCCTCCCCTTTTTCTTCTCCCAAAACAGATTATTGATACATAGCAGTTTGCAAGCCCGTGGAAAAGAAAGCGGTGGACAGTAAGCTCAGTGAAACCCACCCACTCTGTTCCCGGTATGAAAAAACGCTTAATGATTGGAAGGTAAATAGGAGAAAGAGAGGAGAGAGAGAGAGAGAGAGAGAGAAGCATTTGCATAGCTTTGAGTGTGTCAGTTACTCTGTCAAAGACACTTGACCTTATATATATATATATAATATATATATATATATATATATATATAATATTATATATAATATATATATATATATATATATATATATATTTTATATGTCGTGCCGAATAGCAGAACTTGCGATCTTGGCTTTAATATCAACGCTCATCTTGCCATATAGGACAGTGAAAATTTGTGTATGCAATAATTTCGCCAAAATCATTCTGACCTACGAAAAAATGTATATCACTTGTGTTTGTTTAGTATTAAATTATTGTAACAAATCAAAAATATATTTAGTTGGGTTAGGGTAAAATAATTTTTCTTGTTGAAATAAGGTTAGGTAAGTTTTCTAAGATTCTTTTGGAGCAAAATTAAAATTTTTTACATTAACATTAATGAAAAAATATATCTTTAAACGTATAAAAGAAAATTTCAGAAAGGACTTAATTTGAATGAGTTCTTGCTAATTGACCAGTTTTACATATTCGGCACGACATATATATATATATATATATATATATATATATATATATATATATATATATATATATATATATATATATATATTTTGTGTGTAGTGTGGTTTTAGGTGTGTGTAGTACTGTGTACTCATCTAGTTGTGGTTACAGGGGTCGAGTTACAGCTCGTGTGTGTGTGAGAGAGAGCGAGAGAGAGAGATAGATAGAGAGAGAGAGAGAGAGAGAGAGAGAGAGAGAGAGAGAGAGAGAGAGAGAGAGAGAGAGAGAGAGACAGCAGACAAACTCATTGTCTGCCATGAGTGAAGTCGAGAGACTTCAAATCAGGTGTAAAACAAATTAACATTTAGTGAAGCCGCTATTTATACGAGGGTGGGAGTTATGTGGGAGGGAGGAGAGTGGGAGGGAGGGTGGTAAGAGGCGGAATGTGGGTGGTAGAGGAGAGTGGGATGGGGGCCTAGAGGGGGGGCCCTGATGTAAAGGTGGGAGAGGTGATTAGGGGTAGTGGATGGGGGTCGGTAATGGGAGGGAATAAGGGGGTTGCTGCTCCCACGTTAAACTCACCCACTTCACTCCCACTATCCTCTGAATGCCACTTTAAGCGGACCGCTATATTAAACGAACAGACCGCTTTAAAAGGACACGTAGATTAAACTGGAGAGAGAGAGAGGCCACTGCCCCTTTAAACAGGTGCGGAGACATGCGGAAGAGGTGAACACCACTTTAAGGCAACAGGAGCAAACAGGTAAACAGGAGGAAGTCAGTGCCCCTTTAAACAGATACTTATATAGCAAGAAGGCCAGCACCCCTTTAAACGTAAACTCGGTTTTAACAAATAACCTCGTAATAGAGAGAGAGAGGGAGAGAGAGAGAGAGAGGAGAGAGAGAGAGAGAGGGAGAGAGAGGGAGAGAGAGAGAGAGAAGGGAGAGAGAGAGAGAGGGAGAGAGAGAGAGAGAGAGCGCCTGAACATGAGGAGCTGAAGGTGAATATATATATATATATAATATATATATATATATATATATATAAATATATTAATAATAATAATATATATATATATATATATATATAATGTCGTGCCGAATAGGCAGAACTTGCGATCTTGGCTTAAATAGCAACGTTCATCTTGCCATATAGGAGAAGCGAAAATTTGTGTATGCAATAATTACACCAAAATCATTCTGAACCTAACGAAAAAAATTTATTTTACTGTGTTGGTTTAGTATTAAATTATTGTAAAGAAATCTAAAATATATTTAGTTGGGTTAGGCTAAAATAAATTGTTCTTGTTATCATAAGGTTAGGTAAGTTTTCTAAGATGTTTTTGGAGCAAAATTAAAAATTTTTACATTAACATTCATGAAAAAAATATATCTTTAAACGTATAAGAGAAAATTTTAGAAAGGACTTAATTTTAAATGAGTTCTTGCTAATTGACCAGTTTTACATATTCGGCACGACATATATATATATATATATATATATATATATATATATATATATATATATATATATATATATATATATATATATATATATATATATATTGTATCTTTGTGAATGTTTTGTCAATGTATTTTGTCTTTAAATAAAATATATATTAATATAGGGGGTGGTAGGAGAAAATTCTCAAACAGTTTCAGGGAGAACCTTGAGTTTTCCCTGAAGCAAGTTTATTCTTTTCTCTGAGGATGAGGATCCCCAGGACAGTTTCCAGAGGTGGTACCTCCCTATATTATATATATTATATATATACAGAACAACTTCTGTGAAAGAATAGCGAAATTCCAAGCACTTTCGTGACTTATCACATTATTAAGGGACTTTTGTTCCTTGATAATGTGAGAAGCCACGAGATCACTTGGATCATATATATATATATATATATATATATATATATATATATATATATATATATATATATATATATATATATATATATATATAATTATTATATATATATAATATATATATATATAATATACTATAATATATAAATATATATATAATATATATAATGCTTACAGTTTGCAGAGACGAGTTCTATGTGTACAGATTCGAACCTGTGTTCTTCACAGTCTACCTGGACAGAGACTCAGTCACAACTTTTGTTACTACCGTGTTGATCGAAATTACTGTGAGAGCATTAATTAAGAGATGTTTCTCGTTATGTTTTAACAAGGTTTTTCTTGCGTAATATAAACCTCACTTTCAGTGTATGAACAACGTTGAAATTTTCCTCCCTCCACCTGAGCTAACTTACTCTCCTGTCTCTTCTTGTCTTTACGTTCTTCTAACTTATTTCCTTGTGTTAAGTTGTAGCTAATTTATTCTGGGATGTTTTGTATACTTGTAATTGCTTCCGGAGGTCACGGCCCCCATGGCCGGGTCCCAGACCAGTCCTCCTGGTTGCTGGCCTGATCTGTCAGGCTCTTGGTACCCGCCGCCCATCATAAGCACCACAGCCAGGCTGATTAGGAACTCTTTTGAGGAATTTGTAGATATTTAAGATAATGAGGGTGAATGACCACCGAAACATTGAATCTTAATATAGTGATCTCTAAGAAAAAGCGAAATGTATTGCCTACGCTTAACACCGTCGTATTTTGCCCAGATTATAGTTAAGTTTTGACCTGATGAAGGATCCTGAGCTGATCTCAAAAATATTGACCATTATTGTACCAATTTCAGAGTGCGTTTTGGCATTTAATTTTTTGGAAACTATTGAATGGTCGTCATCCATGTATATAATAACACACACACACACACACACACACACACACACACACACACACCCTGCCGTACTTCACTCTTGCTGGTTCTTCTATACACGTGAACTTCAGCCAACAAACTTCATCATAAACTTTTGACATTTTCTCGCTCTCTTTCCTAACAAGGCGAGAAAATAGTCCAGCGAATGGAGTTCCTCCCTTTTCTCCTTCTCTGCCTCCTTCCTCCCTCCCTCTCTTCCCTCCCTGGCCCCTTCCTCCCTCTCCGGCTCCCCTTTCCCTCCTTGACCCGTGTCTCCCATCCCTACCCAGCTCCTTTTCCCATTCCCTCTCTGGCTCCTCTAGCCTTCCTTTTTTATCCTTTTTCGCTCTTATATCTCTGCTCTTCTCTCTCCATGAATCCTCTATCCCTCCTTTTCTTTTATGCCTTCTTAGCTCCCCTGTCCCCTTTTTTCTGTCTTTTCCTTCTCCCCATTACTGAAAACCCCTCCTCATTGTCTTACCTTTTTCGGATTATCCTTCCCCCTCTCTCTTGACTATTTTCTACCCATCTCTCTTTGCATGATTACTCTCCTTCCCTCCCACCAACCTCTTCTTCTGTCTATTTGGTCATCTCTTCATCTTTCGTTGACTTTTCCTATCCTGCATCCTTATTATCCAGAGGTCTCTGTGAAGGAGAGGGGAGGGAGTCTTGAGATAGAATAGACGAATGGATAAATGTGAGGGTGAGCCGAGAGAGGTGTAAGAGTCACTGAAAGTAACGGGAGAGGGAGAGAGAGGGAGAGAGAGAGAGAGAGAGAAGAGAGAGAGAGAGTAGATTGTAAGGGAGCTAATACCAACTTCTCCCTCCCACTTGCTGAAGAGAAACATTTTTTCACCTACCAGTTTTTGAAGAGAAAGTTGTTATGGGGGTTTTTTGGCAGGGTTGGAGGAGTTGTTTTGGCAGGGTTGGAGGAGTTGTTTTGGCAGGGTTGGAGGGGAAGTTTTAGCAGGGTTGGAGGGGAAGTTTTGGCAGGGTTGGAGGAGTTTTATGGCAGGGGTTTGGAGGGGAAGTTTTGGCAGGGTTGGAGGGGAAGTTTTGGCAGGGTTGGAGGGGAAGTTTTGACAGGGTTGGAGGGGAAGTTTTGGCAGGGTTGGAGGAGTTGTTTTGGCAGGGTTGGAGGGGAAGTTTTGGCAGGGCTGGAAGGGAAGTCATCGCCTTCTGCCATAAGAACCAAACTGTGGAATATATCTGTTTTAAGAAAGAACACAAAAAGAATGAAGGAACTGATTGAGGAATATCTCAATTTTAAGAACACAATGAAAGAACTCCACAATAACTTTAAATTCTCACTCCAGTTCTTGCTTATAGATACACCCGCAGTAGTTTTCACTGAAACTGTAGCTAAAGGAAACAACAAGGCTAAGCACACTCGCTGCTTGATAATGGTATAGCACGGAACTAAACGTCATGTAGATTCCAGTTGTGAGTTGTGATTTCGTCCTACAAGGGAGAGAGGGAACGGGATCTTGATACTGCTAGGGAGTTCTTGATCTAAAAAATTGGAGTGACCCTTCTCTTCCTTGGATTAGATCTGATTACCTGCTGTGATAAATGATTTTGAAAACCGACAAATTGAAGATTGAGACACTTATGCAACATATGGGAATCTTTATTGAAGAAACGTTTCGCCACCCAGTGGCTTCATCAGTCCAATATAAAGCAGAAAGGTTGAAGTAGAGGAGGAGTTTGAGGTAATCAGTCCCTCAGCCTGGAGTTGATGTGTTCAGTCTATCAGTCTTGTAGAAAATACAGCATATGGTCAGAGAAGTGGATTATATACTGTAGTCAGGCGTGTGAAAGCAGGAGGAGGCGGGATCACAGTGGAACCATCCATTAGTGTAAGTAGGTATTTGTCCAAAGGTTGGACAAGTGTTGAAGAATTCCTTGTATCAAGATCCCAAGATGTTGCAGTGTGTGACAGATGTGATAAATGGTCTTGAAAACCACAACAGTATATAAGCCACTTCTTCGGCCCTGTGCTGTACTTTCTACAAGATTGATGGAATGAACACATCAGTTCTAGGCTGAGGGACTGATTACCTCAAACTCCTCCTCTACTTAAACCTTTCTGCTTTGTATTGGACTGATGAAGCCACTGGGTGGCGAAATGTTTCTGCAATAAAGATTCCCATATGTTGCGTGTCTCAATCTGATTACCTGCTGTTCTCCAAGCACTCTGTGATCCCCCGTATTTAGTGCTGTATAAATGCGAATTCTTCCAGTCAGGGTGTTATGTTATAGACATAAACATGTAATAATAATTACTGATAATATGTTAGGTAAAAGGAAACAAGTGCAACTAATGCGACATTTTATTGTGGCAACGTTTCGTTCTCCAGGAGCTTTGTCAAGTTGTAACGGCTTGACAAAGCTCCTGGAGAGCGAAACGTTGCCGCAATAAAATGTAGCATTCGTTGCACTTGTGTCCTTTTACCTAACATATATAAACATGTTTCGACCGATGACAGTGTATTGCAAGATAAAAGAGCCGCAATTTTAAGATATCTGTGTAATGATAACACTAGATAAGGTGAAGACGTTGCATGTAGCCACACAGTACTATACGTGGATCACAGTAGCAGCATAGTCACGGTAGTCTATCTGTACTAGGATACGCTATTGCCTAAGGACTTCGCATCTTGACGCAAGAATATTCGCGACGTCACCGGATGACTCACGCTCTCCCACCCTTACGAAAATAGTTGACTGATATTACGTAATTTTTCAATAGTTTTGCACATGTCAATCTTAACAACTTAATCCTCGATAAGATTTAAAATAGCTTTATATATATATAAGATTTTGATTAACTTAAGTTAACCGCTTCCATTTTTTATACAAAATAGTGGATACATCAACAGTGTGTTGCTATTCTATTCATTCGATAATGACACAATAGAAACGAAAGCTAGATCACTTTTCTTGGGAGAGCTGAAGCCAATTTTCAGGTGACCCAAATATTGAAACACTTTAGTACTTACCTGGTGTCTACCTAGAGGTTATTCCTGGGGGTCAGTGCCTCCGCGGCCCAGTCCTTGACCAAACCTGATCCTCGTGGATCAGGGCCTGATCAACCAGGCTCTTATTGCTGGGTGCACATAGTCCAACGTATGAACCACATCCAGGCTGGTCAGGTACTGACTTTAGGTATCTGTCCAGTTCCCTTTTGAAGGCAGCCAGAGGTCTATTGGTAATTCCCCTCATGCCTGGTGGAAGGCTGTTACGAACTCAGTAACGATTCAGTACGACTAGCCTGAAGCTTATATGGCAAATTATAATTAAAGATACAGATTAATGTAACACCACCACAGTTAGCGAAGGTTAAAGGCGCAGTAGCAAAACACTAGGAGCCTTGGCGGGCTGTGGTAGGGGATATTGACAGGGTGCTGTGGTAGGGGTAGGGGGGGCGCCATCATAAATAGGCTCTGGGTGGCGATCAAAACACCTTTGTGTGGTGATTGGAGCCCACTCTGGTCGCTCCACGGCCCCGGCATAATAATTTCCTGTCGCCAGTGTTATTTACCTCGAGAGAGGAAGGGAAGCCACTCACTTCAAACTGTAGACTTGGGCGAACAATGTTTCTGGTGTATGGATGATGTTTAACTTGTGATTTGAAAGCAACTAAGCGAAGTCTGCGTACTTGATGACCATGGAGATAGTATAATGTAATGTTGAGAGACTTTGATTCGTTTTGTGTATGTTTGAATGTCAGGCTTACTTGATGGTATGGCGAATTTTCGTTCACAACTAAATCACAGTTGGAAAAAGACTTTAAACAACATTTCGGGCCATCTAAAGATGAGCCGATGGATACCTGGAGGTTACCTGGAGGTTATTCCGGAGATCAACGCCCCCGCGGCCCGGTCAATGACCAGGCCTCCCGATGGATCAGAGCCTGATCAACTAGGCTGTTACTGCTGGCCGCACGCAGTCCAACGTACGAGCCACAGCCCGGCTGATCCGGCACTGACTTTAGGTATCTGTCCAGCTCTCTCTTGAAGGCAGCCAGGGGTTTATTGGCAATTCCCCTAATGCTTGATGGGAGGCTGTTGAACAGTCTTGGGCCCCGGACACTTATGGTGTTTTCCCTTAATGTACCAATGGCGCCCCTACTTTTTATTGGGGGCATTTTGCATCGCCTGCCCAGTCTTTTACTTTCGTAGGGAGTGATTTCTGTGTGCAGATTTGGGACCATTCCTTCCAAGATTTTCCAATGAGATTATGATATATCTCTCCCTCCTGCGTTCCAACGAGTACAAGTCAAGTGCTTCCAAGCGTTCCCAGTAGTTAAGGTGCTTGACAGAACTTATACGTGCAGTAAAGGATCTCTGTACATTCTCTAGATCTGCGATTTCACCTGCTTTGAATGGAGATGTTAATGTACAGCAGTATTCCAACCTAGAGAGAACAGGTGATTTGAAAAGGATCAGCATTGGCTTGGCATCTCTCGTTTTGAACGTTCTCATTATCCATCCTATCATTTTCTTTGCACGTGCGATCGTGGCACTGTTGTGATCCTTGAAAGTGAGATCTTCAGACATTACTACTCCCAGGTCCCTTACATTATTTTTCCGCTCTATTGTATGCCCGGAGTCAGTAGTATACTCTGTTCTAGTTATTATCTCCTCCAGTTTTCCATAACGGAGTAGTTGGAATTTGTCCTCATTGAACATCATATTGTTTACCGTTGCCCACTGGAAAACTTTGTTTATATCTTCTTGGAAGTTAACCGCGTCCTCAGCAGATGACAGCCTCATGCAGATCCTAGTATCATCCGCAAAGGATGATACGGTGCTGTGGTGTATATCTCTGTCTATGTCTGATATGAGGATAAGGAATAAGATGGGGGCGAGTACTGTGCTTTGTGGAACAGAGCTCTTCACTATGGCTGCCTCCGATTTAACTCTGTTGACCAGTACTCTTTGTGTTCGATTTGTTAGGAAGTTGAAGATCCATCTCCCCAAATTTCCCAGTTATTCCTTTAGCATAAATTTTATGGGCTATTACGCCATGATCGCATTTGTCAAATGCTTTTGCAAAGTCTGTGTATATTACATCTGCATTCTGATTTTCTTCCAGTGCATCCAAGGCCATAGCATAGTGATCCAGTAGTTGTGAGAGGCAGGAGCGACCTGCCCTGAACCCATGTTGCCCTGGATTGTGCAGATTTTGGGAATCCAGGTGATTTGCAATCCTGCTTCTTAGCACTCTTTCCAAGATTTTTATGATGTGGGACGTCAGAGCTATTGGTCTATAGTTCTTAGCTAATGCTTTGCTGCCACCTTTATGGAGTGGGGCTCATAATAATAATAATAATAATAATAATAATAATAATAATAATAATAATAGTGCACTGCACTTTATCTAGTTAGTAGATATATAGTATCTAATTAAATCCTTTATTTGCAAAGTTCTTGACCATTGTGTCCATAAGCACAGGATTGTTTTAGTGCTGCGGTTTTCCCTCCCAATGGTTGGCTAGTTGTAAATTTCCAAGCCATGGTATTCTAATTTTATTCCACATGTACGTTCACTCATACATGAATATGAGGTCACAAATAATTTTGCACGAAAGTTTATCGTAATGGAAGTCATAGTTGTGTTTCTGTACAAAGCTGCAAATTATTAAATGAGATTCGAACGTAAGTAATTTTTAATTAACTTATTGTGGTTAAATCTGTTCTTTTGTTAAGTCGTGTAATAGCCTAAAATAAAATAAAACATTATTATAGGGAACTCTCAGGAATTGACGCTGTGAATCACGGAAGTAAGCAAACAGTGAAAAAAAATGTGGCTAGGTTGATAATTTACATATATTAAAATTTATATTGTAAGCTAGGCACGTATGTCTATAATACAGATTTGGTTTTAAATTCCTTAGCTAGAGTCTAGTGAGTCTTTACTTGTACTCATTAGAGCGCAGGCGAGAGAGATATGTCATAATCTACACCTGGAAGATTCTGGAGGGACTGGTCCCTAATATGCACACAGCAATCACTCCATATGAAAGCAAAAGACTTGGCAGGCGATGCAACATACCCCCAGTGAAAAGTAGGGGCGTCACTGGTACACTAAGAGAAAACACAATAAGTGTCCGGGGCCCAAGACTGTTCAACAGCCTCCCACCAGCAATAAGGGGCATTACCAGTAGACCTCTGGTTGTCTTCAAGAGGGAGCTGGACAGATACCTAAAGACGGTGCCGGATCAGCCGGGCTGTGGTTCGTACGTTGGATTGCGTGCGGCCAGCAGTAACAGCCTGGTTGATCAGGCCCTGATCCACCGTGAGGCCTGGTCGTGGACCGGGCCGCGGGGGCGTTGATCCCCGGAATGCCCTCCAGGTAGATAAATTGAAGCCGTTATAAACAAGGTATCAGCTGCAATCGAGAGTGCCTACGTCCCTGGAACCAGCCTAGTTCGTGAGGAGAATATAAATCAATGATCACAACAGCCTCTTCCGTCCGACGAGGCTATGACGTGGCGCACTGATTCATACTGCTTTGTTTACGTAGCCTTGTCTGTCATAAATTTATGATTTAGTTTGTTACTTGTAGGCAGTGGAGTGGCAACGAACTAATCTTAACCAAACTCACTACGTCATGTGATAAATGGTTTTGAAAACCGACAAGTTGAAGATAGAGACACTTATGCAACATATGGGAATCTTTATTAAGGAAACGTTTCGCTACAGAGTGGCTTCATCAGTCCAATACAGAGCAGAAAGGGGAAAGGAGAGGAGGAGTTTAATTCCAGGCTGAGGGACGCATTACCTCCAACTCCTCCTCTCCTTCCCCCTTTCTGCTCTGTATGGGACTGATGAAAGCACTGTGTGGCGAAACGTTTCCTTAATAAAGATTCCCATATGTTGCATAAGTGTCTTAATCTTCACTACGTCATGTATGGAAACATCCGAACTCGATCTTGGAAGATTGATTTTTTTTTTATGCGGGTTTTCACCATCTTGCCACTATCAACAGTAACGAAAAAATATATCTTTACCAAACTCACTACTGTGATCCTTGTGAAATTTGTACTGTTGTTTGAATTATAAAAGACATCTTGAAATTACCTGATTTATGACAAATTTTCTTAATTTTTGGCTGAACGTTCTGTTAATATTTTTTTTTTAATTTCATGCTTATCTATCATGGAATCATCATAAGAATATCATAACAGAAAATGTGAACTGACCTAGCTAGGTTAGGGCATTGGTAGGAGACTTGGACCTGCCTCGCATGGGCCAGTAGACCTGCTGCAGTGTTCCTTCTTATGTTCTTACGAGATCTTGCAGATTATCTTCGCAGTTTTCATGCTGCTGCTATAGGGAATTATCATATATTGTTCTAATGTTTTGCCTTTTTCGCAACACATTTTTTTATTTAAATTTGTAAAATTAACGAGTTCAAGAGTTACTATAGCTTTTTCACATTGATCAGTTTTCTGCAACATTTGTGCAGCGTTCTGGTCATATTTAAAACATTTCTGTAAAATATTTATGCTTTTCTGTTTTTATTTTTTTCAATATTGGTCAGCAACGGAAATATAAACACAAATGCAGTATGATGTGATCCTTTATTGACAACGTTTCACCCACACAGTGGGCTTTTTCAAGTCACACACGGATCTACCTGGGGTTGGAAGGTACGGGAGTATTTATAGTCATATGACTATAAATACTCCCGTACCTTCCAACCCCAGGTAGATCCGACTATAAATACTCCCGTACCTTCCAACCCCAGGTAGATCCGTGTGTGACTTGAAAAAGCCCACTGTGTGGGTGAAACGTTGTCAATAAAGGATCACATCATACTGCATTTGTGTTTATATTTCCATTGTGTCGGTATTTTATACCATTTATTTCCTTTGGTCAGCAACATTGGGTGTTTTTTTTCCACACGTTTCTTCTTATTCCACAGTATATACACAGCTATATCTCTCAGTAAACACAAAATAAGAGTCCCTCAGTACAGTGGTGTTGAAGGGGTCAGCGAGGTTCCCATGGATAACGGAAATGTGGTCATAACCTGACAAGAGATGTTGTTACGTAGCTGCTGTCTTCATTGTCTCTGGCGTCTTACAGTACAGTAGCTCACCCTTGTTGCTGTTATTGTCTTTTATTCACAGCTTCGGTTTATCCACTTCCATTCTAGCTCGTTGGTGTCAAGTGTTTGTCGCTGGTGTGTGTGTGTGTGTGTGTGTGTGTGTGTGTGTGTGTGTACTCATCTAGTTGAGGTTGCAGGGGTCGAGTCAGCTCCTGGGACCGTGTGGTGTGTGTGTGGGCGAAAGAGTGGATTTACATAGGTTGTTCCCCCGTGGAGTTCAGTGCGTGAGTCAAGTTCCTTAGTCTAACTTTTCAGGCAGTAATCAACCAGTGTAAAGGAGTCAAACCTCTTAGTCCATATCGCATTTATTCTTGAAAGCTGTAAATAGAATTTGCTTGTATATCTGTGGGAGTACTCGCCCACATATACTACCCAGTTTTTTCTGGGGGGGGGGGGTCGAGTCTCGGCTCCTGGCTCCTCTTCTCACTATGGAATGGCTGTTTCTTCATTCATGGGTCGTATATCACCTTTTGAAATTATGAAGTTTGTTTCCACTTCCTTCTCTTATGTTCTGTTCATTCCACCATTTTGTCTTCTTTCATGCTAAACAGTCACTCTTCACATTGTCTTAGGAAAAGGATCTAGTACTTCATGATCATATCACCACTGACTCAGAGGTCTTCCATTTATGTGAGGTTCAGCTCCTTTAATATTTCCTCATACCTCTTACCCTCGGGACTAGCCTGGTTACAGATCTTTAGATTTAATGTAGTTGCTTCAAGTGCTTACTTAAGTACCACCTCCACGCTTGGGTTCCTGAAGGCAGATCTCAGGTTGTTCAGCCTCGCATACGAATCCGCAGACAACTGGGAGGATGACAGGTGTGTGAGGATGACAGGTGTGAGAGGGAGGATGACGACGTGTGAGGATGACAGGTGTGTATGGGAGGATGACAGGTGTATATGGGAGGATGGCAGGTGTGTGTGTGAGGATGACAGGTGTGAGGGAGGTGGTTCAGGGTACCGGATACAGCGTCAAGGTGTCCGCACAACAGGTGTGCAGACCGTTACCTCCTACCGTTGATTCTGCTTTTTTTAACCATTGATATCTCTAGCTTAGGCACGATAAGTTAGGCGGAGGTGAAGTCTAAATTGTGTGTGTGTGTGTGTGTGTGGCTGTGTGGTGTGTGTGTGTGTGTGTGTGTGTGTGTGTGGCTGAGAGTGTATGTATGTGTATATATGTATGTATTTATATATGTGCGTGCGTGTGTGCAAGAGAGAATTTGTGTTTGAAAGTGTCTGTATATATGTGTATGTATGCATGTACTAGTATGTTTGTCTTTATGTGTGTGTGTAGTTTGTGTGTGTGTGTGTTATTGCACGTGTGTGTGTGTGTGTATGTGTGTTTGTTACTGTGTGTGTGTGTGTGTGTACATACGTTTAGATGAGTCCTCATGCTTTATTATAATATAGCTGATGACATCATGGTTACGAACGCTTAGTAGTGGCCCAGAGACATATATCGTGGGTGTGCTAGGTGAGCGCCGCACACCCACCAAAGATAATAAATACGTCGTACATATGAAGCTCACACAATATAATTATGGATCATAATGGAAAACTAACTTTTCTGTCCCCTGTTATGAAATATTGTGGCCATTCTGAGATAGAACTGCACACCCCACAGCTAGTTGTCTCATGCACAGCGCACAATAACCCACCATACGCCACTGCAGTTGAAGTTATTACCACATATTATGCCTATGTAAAACAAATTATCCTGTACTAACGGAAGGGGATGTTTATTCTGAATCTTTCCTGAGGACGTGAATCTCATAGTGGCCAGTTAATGGCAGTTATAAAATGGCAGAGAAAGGACCTATTACTGGCAAACCTGCTACACAATAGCTGAGTGAATCATCCCTGCTCTAGTCCTGACGACAAGTTTTAGGGCTCAGTACTGCGTAAGCTGTCAGTGGTCCTTATAAACCAAGCAAGGAAGAAGAAGAAGAAGAAGAAGAAGAAGAAGAAGAAGAAGAAGGCGACGAGAAAGTTTATTCCCTGGTAATAGGATGGGCGAATATTTATGTGGGTTTGGGTTTGAGAAAGACCTGCCAAGTATGGGCCAATAAACCTACTGCTTCTTAAGTTTGTTTTTAACTTAACATGATGACTGCCGAATCTGCGAGCTATATTGTACACAGTCTCTCTCTGTTAGCTAAAAGAATACCAGTTCAACTAATGCGGCATTTTATGTAGCAACGTTTCGCTCTTCAGGAGCGAAACGTTACCACAATAAAATGTCGCAATCGTGTCATTACGATTTCTTGAGTCTAGTTGCCTTTTACCTAACATATTGTCGGTAATCCTACCAACATTATTACACTATCTTTCTTGTGCCTCCTTACTGAAGAGCTGGGCAGTTTTTGGCTATCACCTCATCTTGCCGACTTTCTTTTCCTCGTTATATGTTCGTATGATTATTCACTGACAATGTCACACTGACCGGTGAGACATTCTTAGAACCGACCCAGTGAGACAGTGTCCGGAGCACCGCCGGTGGCCCAGTGACAGTGCCCGGAGCACCGCCGGTGGCCCAGTGACAGTGCCCGGAGCACCGCCGGTGGTTGTTTCCCAGTGACAGTGTCCGGAGCACCGCCGGTGGCCCAGTGACAGTGTCCGGAGCACCGCCGGTGGCCCAGTGTTAGTGCCCGGAGCACCGCCGGTGGCCCAGTGACAGTGCCGGAGCACCCGGGGGTGCTCTGACACTCTGCTCCGTAACTCTGATTTAGCTCGGGTTGAAGTGCAAGACAATGTTCACACGTAACTAGTGTTACTATAAACACAAAGGTGATTTTGTGAAAGATTCGTGTCTGTTGCGATTTATTTATCTAAAATTGTTTGTTTTTAAAAGCACTGGGATCGTAAAGGAACAACAACAACAACAACAGCAATAATAATAATAATAATAATAATAATAATAATAATAATAATAATAATACATGAGGTTAAAAATTAGTTAAGCTCCTATTTAAGAACGTGTTCAGTGTTAGCTCTAGTTTTTATAGGAATATAAGAAAGGAGGAGCACTACAGCAGGCTCTACTGGCCTATACTTGGTAGGTCTTTCTCAAATCCAAACCCATTAACAAAAATATTCGCCCAACTTCTTATATCATAGCGTCCCATGTACAGTACAGTTCTTAGTATTATAGCATCCACTATATAATTTTAAATATTTTGTGTTCGGTATAGTTATACGTGTTATAGTTTGCCTTGCATACTGTTATAGTACCATTTGTGTTATTTTGTGTATAATAGCGTCACATTTGCATTTTCTGTCATATCTGAATTTTACTTTCTGCATGTTGATATTTTTTGACATATTTTAATTTTTGCTAAAATATGTAGTATATCACACTTTTAATCGAAAATGATGATTTACGATTTTTTCGGACTATTTCCTGCTTACAACTAATATTTAAGTATTTTGTCTGAAACTGCTTTATTTTACAGCCATTGCTACGCGCTTTAACATAGAATTAACCAATGCTGAACATATTTAACATAGAATCAACCAATGCTGAACACATTTAACATAGAATCAACCAATGCTGAACACATTTTGGCAAGTTCTTCGTCGATATACCAGGTCCTAATAACAGCAGCAATTAGTTTTCCCACAGTTGAACAGTCCTCTTTCGCGATCCTGCGTTGTGTTCAAACAAGAACACTGGCTGCTCTGTCTCTGGATGAAGCTGCCAGTACCTTTACAAGTTTGGGTGTCCCGTAGCTCGGTTGCTAGTACACTCAACTTATACAGTGAGGCGAGTGGTTCTATCCCCAGTACGGGTGGAAACATTAGGGCGTGTTTCCTTAAGACACTTGTTGTCCCTATTCATCTAGCAGTAAATAGGTGCCTGGGTGTTAGTCGACTAGTGTGGGTCGCATCCTGGGGAACAAAATTAACCTATCAAGTTGGAGTTGGTGCTCTTCACATCAACTCCAAGGTTGAGGGAGTGATTACCTCGTCTTCCGTAAATAGATCTATATTCCTGTCTGACACAGCAACATCTTGGGGTCTTAATACAGGGAATTCTTCACTTACCTAACCCTTGGGCATGACCTGCTTCCACATTCGTCAAAGGTGATACCACCTACGACTGCTGCACCTCTCCTGCCTACAGTATATAAGCCACTTTTTCGCACATATGCTGTATTGTTTTCAAGATTGATGGACTGACCACATCGACTCAGGGCTGAGGGACTGATTACTTCAAACTCCTCCTGCTCTTCACCATTCTTCTCTGTATGGACTGATGAAGCCACTGTGTGGCGAAATATTTCCTCATTAAAGACACGCAAATGTTGCATATATATCTAATTTATCAGCTTGTCGGCTCTCTGAACCATTCATCTACAAAATTAACCTAAGTTGCCCTAAATGCTCTGCATAACAAGGGCTTCCTGTATAGTATATCATTGATGTCAGCTTTGGTCTGTGTAGTTATATCATGTACTTGTAGAAATAAAGATTATTATTATTATTGTGGTGAGAACTTTATATTATCCCTTCGTCTCTTCTTAATTCTTAGTTCACAGTTTTGACTTTTTTGATCTCCATACTGATGGTGCTTTGCAGTCTTTCATCTTAATTCTTCTGTATCTTTTGATAATCTTGAGAACGCCAAGAGGAGCCTCGGGGATGTTAAGAAATTCCTTTGAAGTGTGAGAAGTGTAATGAGGTGCATAAGGAGTCAGTCTAAGATGATTCCATATTAATTTTAAAACAGTAGATATGATACGAGCTATGAAAGAAGGATTCAGGCCATTGATTGTTACGAGTCTGGTCCCGGAGCTGGGGTTACCTGTGAGCTGAGACGCGGTTTATGTGTACGTGGGCACGTAGGCACGCCCGGAAAAGGTGAGTAAAACTAGGTGCGATAGCTGAAAGTCAAAGAGAACGTTCCCACCACTTACACGTACTTTCCTGTTGCTTAATGAGGCCATGACGCCACAACACAGGTGTAACCATCACCACCATCCGTCATACCTCACTTGGACGGATGGACACACGCACCGCGCACACACACACACACACACACACACACACACACACACACACACACACACACACACACACACACACACACACACACACACACACACACACAACACACACAACACACAAAACAACACACACAACACATACACACACAACACACATACACACAACAATACACACACAACACAACACACACACACACAACACAACACAACACACACACACACACACACACACACACACACACACACACACCACACCACACACACAACACACATCAATTGGCTC
>NC_069482.1:23512635-23592635 GCF_026875155.1 Cherax quadricarinatus
ATCTTCTCGGTACTGTATACCATTCACATACTAGACACATGTGCAGCGGTTGAGTTTCTTTATTGTTGAAACGTTTCGCCTACACGGTAGGCTTCATCAGTCAGATACAGAGAAGAATGTATTGTAGACAGCAGCAGTGGTGGTCAAGATGATGTAATCAGTTTATTAACCATGGCGAAATACTGTGACATGATGTAATTAGTTCATCGAAGGGTGACGACTTGTTACATCTTAACCTCGCCAGTACTCATGTTGTCTACAGTACATTCTCTTCTGTATTTGACTGAAGAAGTCTACTGTGTAGGCGAAACGTTTCAACAATAAAGATACCCAACTGTTGCACATGTGTCTTAGTCATCAACTTGTCTAGATTTTATATCATATTCAACGTATATTTTATGAGTTAAAATGAAGTAACTGTCCCTTAGCCCTCGTTCCCCTCTGTCATGACATCCAGGGATCGTTCCCCTCTGTCATGGCATCCAGGGATCATTCCCCTCTGTCATGGCATCCAGGGATCATTCCCCTCTGTCATGACATCCAGGGATCATTCCCCTCTGTCATGGCATCCAGGGATCATTCCCCTCTGTCATGGCATCCAGGGATCATTCCCCTCTGTCATGGCATCCAGGGATCATTCCCCTCTGTCATGACATCCAGGGATCGTTCCCCTCTGTCATGGCATCCAGGGATCATTCCCTCTGTCATGGCATCCAGGGATCATTCCCCTCTGTCATGACATCCAGGGATCATTCCCTCTGTCATGGCATCCAGGGATCATTCCCCTCTGTCATGGCATCCAGGGATCGTTCCCCTCTGTCATGGCATCCAGGGATCATTCCCCTCTGTCATGGCATCCAGGGATCATTCCCCTCTGTCATGGCATCCAGGGATCATTCCCCTCTGTCATGGCATCCAGGGATCATTCCCCTCTGTCATGGCATCCAGGGATCGTTCCCCTCTGTCATGGCATCCAGGGATCATTCCCCTCTGTCATGGCATCCAGGGATCATTCCCCTCTGTCATGGCATCCAGGGATCGTTCCCCTCTGTCATGGCATCCAGGGATCATTCCCCTCTGTCATGGCATCCAGGGATCATTCCCCTCTGTCATGGCATCCAGGGATCATTCCCCTCTGTCATGGCATCCAGGGATCATTCCCCTCTGTCATGGCATCCAGGGATCATTCCCCTCTGTCATGGCATCCAGGGATCATTCCCCTCTGTCATGGCATCCAGGGATCGTTCCCCTCTGTCATGGCATCCAGGGATCATTCCCCTCTGTCATGGCATCCAGGGATCATTCCCCTCTGTCATGGCATCCAGGGATCGTTCCCCTCTGTCATGGCATCCAGGGATCATTCCCCTCTGTCATGGCATCCAGGGATCGTTCCCCTCTGTCATGGCATCCAGGGATCATTCCCCTCTGTTATGGGATCCAGGGATCATTCCCCTCTGTCATGGCATCCAGGGATCATTCCCCTCTGTCATGGCATCCAGGGATCATTCCCCTCTGTCATGGCATCCAGGGATCATTCCCCTCTGTCATGGCATCCAGGGATCATTCCCCTCTGTCATGGCATCCAGGGATCGTTCCCCTCTGTCATGGCATCCAGGGATCATTCCCCTCTGTCATGGCATCCAGGGATCATTCCCCTCTGTTATGGCATCCAGGGATCATTCCCCTCTGTCATGGCATCCAGGGATCATTCCCCTCTGTCATGGCATCCAGGGATCATTCCCCTCTGTCATGACATCCAGGGATCATTCCCCTCTGTCATGGCATCCAGGGATCATTCCCCTCTGTCATGGCATCCAGGGATCGTTCCCCTCTGTCATGGCATCCAGGGATCATTCCCCTCTGTCATGGCATCCAGGGATCATTCCCCTCTGTCATGGCATCCAGGGATCGTTCCCCTCTGTCATGGCATCCAGGGATCATTCCCCTCTGTCATGGCATCCAGGGATCATTCCCCTCTGTCATGGCATCCAGGGATCATTCCCCTCTGTCATGGCATCCAGGGATCATTCCCCTCTTGTCATGGCATCCAGGGATCGTTCCCCTCTGTCATGGCATCCAGGGATCGTTCCCCTCTGTCATGACATCCAGGGATCATTCCCCTCTGTCATGGCATCCAGGGATCGTTCCCCTCTGTCATGGCATCCAATGAGGAGAGGCGTTGTATCACACAAAGTGTATCAGAGGAAGCACATAGGTTAGGCAAAGTTTGTCAGGAAACAGGACAAGTGTTTCCTGACCCGGATTTTAGCCATATGATGGCCCTCAGCTGGAGCTTTTGGTCATCTAACAGAGGTCTTCCGCTGGCTTACCCTTCCACCCCCTTTAAAAATTATGACCATTAGATGGAAGCACATAGAGTGTGAGGAACAACAGCGGTACTTGTGAAATAACCAAACGGGGAAAGATGGAAAGTTGCACTACCCTGGCTGGAGGTCACCAGACACCAGCACTTGTGACAGGAAGCTAATGACGTTTGGTCCACTAAGTGGGAAACATCTTTCAGAATCCTTAACAAAGAATAATATAAGATATACATAACATATGTTTAAGTAATGTTGGAGTGTGCAGCGCAAGCATGTTTCTGTTTAGTGTTTAATATCTTATTATGTACCACATACCCATCCTGTGGGCGGTAGTTAAAAGATTACAGAGGCACATAATGGGTCCAGGGACTGGACCCCAAAGTTATGATAGCTGAACTAGTTACAAAGGTAATTAACTTCAGGTAGATCTGGTCATAGCCAGCATGGCGGTCATACCTGGTTAAATATGTATAGAAACTCGATGTGATGGTTCTCTACGAGAATGGTACAGGCAATGTCCATCTAGGATAGACTTCAGTATATATATATATATATATATATATATTATATATTTTATATATATATATATATATATATATATATATATATATATATATATATATATTGCCGAATAACCCGAATCGGCGAGTTTGCCCTATTCGGCAAGGGTGTTTTCTGCCGAATAAGTAGAGTGAAAATTGCTTATAATAGGTGTTTCACAGGTCAGGCTGTTGAGATGGGAGATAAGAGTGTCAGGGAATTCAGAGTACTAAAAACACCGACGAGTTACAAACCTGGAATTTTTTTTCATAGTAAGTGGAGCGAACTAGATGAACAAGCGGTAGACGTAATCACGGGACACGGTTTCAAGAGTAGGTATGATAGGGCCCTGGAGGCTAGGAATTAGTAAAACCTGCAGACAGTAGTTAAGAGGCTGGGTCGTGAACTGGTAATAGCCCACTGAAAACACACTAAACGAGCCAAATAGAATAAACAAGTGACAGTGAATACTGAAGACAGCATAACTCTGCTCCTGTAACCATAAATACTGAAGACACACGAGCATAGCTCTGCTTCTTTTACAGCGAAATAGGTAATCATAAATTGCCAGCTTCTCTTTCAACAGAAAAAAAAAATATTTGTTGCCCTTCTTCACTTAACAGTAAATAGGTACCTGGCATTTAGTCTACTGCTGTGGGTCGCATCCCGGGAAAAATTTGAATTCAAATACAAATAAAAATATTATGGAGAATGAGACACAAGGAGAACATGGGTGTGTTGCTGTAAGTACGAACAAGTACACAGGACGTTGCTCTTCACACACAGGAGAGTTGTATAACACTGGTGCGATAGGGAGACCCAAGATGTTACAGTCCGGGTTGAACAAGCAAAGAACAAGCAAACGTTTGCCGTTGGCGTATTACGACGGATGTGAACATTTGAATTCGACTTGAGGTAGACGTTCACGACAGTCCCTCCTGTCCTCACTCTGCCCCTCCTCCCCCTCCCCCCTTCCACTGACCCCTCACCCCTTTACCTGCAGCAGATACCTGTCACATCTTAACATGAGTTGCGCGATCGCTGCCTCTCACCTCCGGTCAAGGTCAGTGTACTTGTCCCCCTCTTACCAGTCTACCTGTCCCACTCTTACCAGTCTACCTGTCCCACTCTTACCAGTCTACCTGTCCCACTCTTACCAGTCTACCTGTCCCACTCTTACCAGTCTACCTGTCCCACTCTTACCAGTCTACCTGTCCCACTCTTACCAGTCTAACCTGTCCCCCTCTTACCAGTCTACCTGTCCCACTCTTACCAGTCTACCTGTCCCACTCTTACCAGTCTACCTGTCTCACTCTTACCAGTCTACCTGTCCCACTCTTACCAGTCTACCTGTCCCACTCCCGCCAGTCTACCTGCCCCACTCCCGCCAGTCTACCTGCCTCACTCCCACTCTTCCCCCACACTCATAGTGATGTTATAGGTTTGTGTGTATCATTGTCATTATACATGTGCATTTATCTTTGTATTTATTTATTGATGGAGTGTGTGTGTGTGTGTGTGTGTGTGTGTGTGTGTGTGTGTGTGTGTGTGTGTGTGTGTGTGTGTGTGTGAGAAGTTCATCTCGATATTTTGGAGGAAGATAAATATATCACTTAGATTTTATTATCCAAACCCAACAAAACAGAGACTTGGTTTTCCAAGAATGACAAGGCACCAGGATCATGAGGCACCAGGATCATGAGGCACCAGGATCATGAGGCACCAGGATCATGAGGCACCAGGATCATGAGGCACCAGGATCATGAGGCACCAGGATCATGAGGCACCAGGATCATGAGGCACCAGGATCATGAGGCACCAGGATCATGAGGCACCAGGATCATGAGGCACCAGGATCATGAGGCACCAGGATCATGAGGCACCAGGATCATGTGGCACCAGGATCATGAGGCACCAGGATCATGAGGCACCAGGATCATGAGGCACCAGGATCATGAGGCACCAGGATCATGAGGCACCAGGATCATGAGGCACCAGGATCATGAGGCACCAGGATCATGAGGCACCAGGATCATGAGGCACCAGGATCATGAGGCACCAGGATCATGAGGCACCAGGATCATGAGGCACCAGTATCATGTGGCACCAGGATCATGAGGCACCAGGATCATGAGGCACCAGGATCATGAGGCACCAGGATCATGAGGCACCAGGATCATGAGGCACCAGGATCATGAGGCACCAGGATCATGAGGCACCAGGATCATGAGGCACCAGGATCATGAGGCACCAGGATCATGAGGCACCAGGATCATGAGGCACCAGGATCATGAGGCACCAGGATCATGAGGCACCAGGATCATGAGGCACCAGGATCATGAGGCACCAGGATCATGAGGCACCAGGATCATAAGGCAAAAGGATCATGAGGCACCAGGATCATGAGTCACCAGGATCATGAGGCACCAGGATCATGAGGCACCAGGATCATGAGGCACCAGGATCATGAGGCACCAGGATCATAAGGCAAAAGGATCATGAGGCACCAGGATCATGAGGCACCAGGATCATGAGGCACCAGGATCATGAGGCACCAGGATCATGAGGCACCAGGATCATGAGGCACCAGGATCATAAGGCAAAAGGATCATGAGGCACCAGGATCATGAGGCACCAGGATCATGAGGCACCAGGATCATAAGGCAAAAGGATCATGAGGCACCAGGATCATAAGGCAAAAGGATCATGAGGCACCAGATCATGAGGCACCAGGATCATGAGGCACCAGGATCATAAGGCAAAAGGATCATGAGGCACCAGGATCATAAGGCAAAAGGATCATGAGGCACCAGGATCATGAGGCACCAGGATCATGAGGCACCAGGATCATGAGGCAAAAGGATCATGAGGCACCAGGATCATAAGGCAAAAGGATCATGAGGCACCAGGATCATGAGGCACCATGATCATGAGGCACCAGGATCATGAGGCACCAGGATCATGAGGCACCAGGATCATAAGGCAAAAGGATCATGAGGCACCAGGATCATAAGGCAAAAGGATCATGAGGCACCAGGATCATGAGGCACCAGGATCATGAGGCACCAGGATCATAAGGCAAAAGGATCATGAGGCACCAGGATCATAAGGCAAAAGGATCATGAGGCACCAGGATCATGAGGCACCAGGATCATGAGGCACCAGGATCATGAGGCACCAGGATCATGAGGCACCAGGATCATGAGGCACCAGGATCATGTGGCACCAGGATCATGAGGCACCAGGATCATGAGGCACCAGGATCATGAGGCACCAGGATCATGTGGCACCAGGATCATGAGGCACCAGGATCATGAGGCACCAGGATCATGAGGCACCAGGATCATGTGGCACCAGGATCATGAGGCACCAGGATCATGAGGCACCAGGATCATGAGGCACCAGGATCATGTGGCACCAGGATCATGTGGCACCAGGATCATGAGGCACCAGGATCATGAGGCACCAGGATCATGAGGCACCAGGATCACACCACATAAGCGAGACAAACTGTATTCTGAAAACAGGTGTATAGTAGAACACGAGATGTCCTATGTAAACAAGAGAGGTTCGCATTGTTCCAGTATATAAATCCTTCAGTCATCCCATCGTTTAGGAAAGACGTATAATCTTTCATCAAGGAAAATATTCCCATAATCGCAAAGCAATTGAATCCTCTCTCGATTCCATACTAAATATTGCTGTTTATAAATACTAATGGACTTCAGAACCCTTGCACGACCAGCACCCGCAAAAACCCCTGGGTTGATTTTAGCACGGGCACCACTGTGACCAAAATCAAGTTTTTTTACAGATGAATCTTCCGACACCCATCCGTGACAAACCCTCTAGCTCTAGTTCCCTAAAAGGGCCGTCTTTTTTTTAATGGTTTGTTTTGAAAATCATGCATTACAAATTTTCATGGGGTCTTAAAGGGTTTTGGGAAGAGGACTGAGTCCGTCAGGGCCCCGCGCTGGGGGGAAATTCACGAAAAAAACTGGTGATCCTAGAGGCATCATCGCCTGATAAACCCTTTTGCAAAGATTAGCCTTAAAGGACCTGAGATACTCAAATGAAGAAGCGCGCGCACAAGTGCCAGTCTTCAACTTTGAGGGAAACCAACCATCGGGATCTTCATGTAAAACTGCCTTTAAAATTTGTATTATATACAATTTTTGTACACTACTACTACCACTACTATTTAACCCCCCCCCCCTTTTTCCCTCCAAATTTTATAGCCGTCCTGCCCCCTTTCCCTTTTTGTTATGTGATTTTGGGGTCAATGGCCCAAGTCGGGAACCAAAAACGTCTTTCGTAAGCTTCTGTCTTTTTATGTCCCGGGTTATTTGGGGAAACTTTTCCAGCCCACGGTTTTTGTGCCCTTTTTGGGTTTTTAAATTTTTAAATATATAAATAACTTTGTCCCCGTTTTGAGTTCAATCTAAACTCGCCCCGCCTCGTTTCTCTTTATCTCACACCTCAGCAAAAAAAAGAAAAAATTTAAAATGAAAAAAAATTTCTTTTTTTCTTCCGCCACGAAACTTAAATTTAAAATTTTGGGATGTCCCCAAAAAATGTGAACATTGCTCCATCAGTCCTTTTTTCCCTTAAATTTAAAAGATTTTATAACGCTAACGCACGGTTTGGAGTTTTGGGGACTCTCTGACCGCGGGTTTCAAACCCCGCCCGGGTATGGTTTGTTTCCCAATCGTGTGTTACGATTTGGGTGATTTCGAGTCGGGTAAATGGTGTTTTTTTTCAAGGTTTTTGGGCGTTTGTGACAAGTCTTATTTTTAGTAAACAAAAAATTGAAAAATTTTGGGACGTTATCAACGCCACTAGATGTTTAAAAAAACACCCCCCTTGGAGGGATAAAAATTTTAATAATAAAAATTAATAAAAATAAAAATAATAAAAGGGGCGTTTTTTGAGGAAATAGGTAAAGAGAATTATAAAAAAAAGGGTTTAATGGGTTATAAATTAACAAGTTTTGGGGAAAATTTTCGTAGTTTTGAATTTTTGAGTCCCTAGTGACAACATTGTTTGCTGAGAGATGAAAAATTTTAAGGGATTGAGCAAAAAATTAGTGCGGGTCCTTTTTTCACTTTTAAACGGGCCGTCCCTTGAAATCTGACAAATTTTAACCTAGTTTAATACGGAAAATTAAAAAACGGACAAAAATTTTAATTGTTTTTTCAGTAAAATAATAATAATAAAAAAAAAATAATAACAAAAATTTAATAAAAATAATCCCTTGTGGATCAGTGTCCCACGGTGCCCGGGGTGGAGAGCACAGTGCAGTTTTTCCACCCGCCCCTAATGTTCTTTTTTGGGGTTTTTTCAGTGCCCCCTTTTTATACTCCCCCTTTCCTCCTTCATGGGCCCCCCTTTCCCTTTCCATCATAGCCCCCCCTTCCTCCATCAAAGCCCCCCTTCCTCCATCAAGCCCCCCTTCCCCTCCATCATAGTCCCCCTTCCTCCATCATAGTCCCCCTTCCCCCAAACATAGTCCCCCTTCCCCCTTCATAGCCCCCCCTTCCCTCCATCATAGTCCCCCTTTTCCTCCATCATAGCCCCCCCTTCCCCATCTGGGTCCCCCTTCCTCCTTTATATTTCCCCCTTCCTCCATCTAGTCCCCTTCCCCCTTTCATAGTCCCCCTCCCCTCCATCATATCCCCCTTTTCCCCCCAATTTTTAAGTCCCCCTTCCTCCATCCAAGTCTCCTTCCTTTCCATCTTTAACCCCCTTTTCCTCCATCATAGCCCCCCTTCCCCCCTTCAAAAGCCCCCCCCTTCCTCCATCATAGCCCCCCCTTCCTCCATCAAAGCCCCCCTCCTCCATAAATAGTCCACCTTCCTCCATCATAGCCCCCCACCCCCCAATATAGTCCCCCTTCCCCTTCATAGCCCCCCCTCCCTCCATCATAGTCCCCCCCCTCTTTAAATTTTTTCCCCCCCCCCTCCATCTTAGTCCCCCTCCCCCCAAACCATAGCCCCCTCCCCCCTTTCATAGTCCCCCTCCCCCCCATCATACCCCCCTTCCCCCAAAATCATAGCCCCCCCCCTCCATCTTTTGTCCCCCTACCTTCATCATAGCCCCCCCTTTCCTCCACCATATTTCCCCCTTCCTTCCCCCCCATAGCCCCCTCCCCCCCCCCATCTTTCCCCCCCTTTCCCTCCCCTTTTAGCCCCCCTTTCCCTCCATCTTTATTCCCCTTCCTCCATCATAGCCCCCCCCTCCCTCCACATAGTCCCCCTCCCTCCTCATAGCCCCCTTTCCCCCAAAATCCAAATTCCCCCTTCCCCCACCATATTTCCCCCCCCCCTCCTTTTTTTAGTCCCCCTCCCTTTTTTCATAGCCCCCTTCCCCCATCATATTCCCCCTTCCCCTTTCATAGCCCCCCTTTCCCTCCCTCAAGTCCCCCTCCCTCCATCATATTCCCCCCTCCCCCCACCCAATAGTCCCCCTCCCTCCATCATAGCCCCCCTCCCCCCGTCATAGTCCCCCCCCCCTTCCCATTTTCCCCCTTACCCCATCTTTGTCCCCCCCCCCTCCTTCTTTGTCCCCCTCCCTCCATCATAGTCCCCCTCCCTCCATCATAGTCCCCCTCCCCCATCTTATTTTTCCCCCCCTTTTCCATCATAGCCCCCCTCCCCCAAAATTAGTTTCCCCTCCCTCCTTTTCCATAGTCCCTCCCCCCTCCATCATGGGTCCCCCCCCCTCCATCAAATTTCCCCCTCCCCCTTTCATGGGTCCCCTTCCTCCCATAGTCCCCCTTTTCCAGCTTACCCCCCTTTTCCCCCAATAGCCCTCCCTCCAGCATGGGTCCCCCTCCCTCCTGGCATACCTCTCTCCTCTCGCGGCCTCCCCCCGCCCCCTTGGGGCCTCTCCCCCCCCCTCGTGGACCCCCCCTCCCTCGGGCACTCCCCCTACCTGTGGCCCCCCCTCGTGCTGCCTCTATTCCTTCATTTGGGCCCTTTCGGGAATTTAACGGTCACCCCAAAAATATTCATCAGGGGTAACGGGGAGAGAGAACCCTTTTTCCCGGGTTTGCACTTGTATGGGGAACTTTTTGGCCTGCATGCTACCCCGGGGGGGGTTAGCTGTGGCCTGCACGCTCCCCTTTGGGATTTTTAGCGGGGCCCTTTGAAGCTCCCCCCGGGGAGGTAGCTGTGGCCTGCACGTCCCCTGGGATTTTAGCGGGCCGGCATGCTACCCCGGGGGAGGTAGCGGGTGGCCTGCAGCTACCCGGGATGTTAGCTGGGCCTGCATGCTACCCCCGGGGGGGTAGCTGTGGCCTGAAACGCTCCCCTGGGATTTTAGCTGTGGCCTGCACGCTACCCTGGGATTTTAGCGGTGGCCTGAAATGTTTCCCCCCGGGGAGGAAAGCTGGGGCCCGGGCCCCCTCCCCTGGGATTTTTAGCTGGGGCCCCTGAAATGCTTCCCCCGGGAGGTAGCTTTTGCCCGGGACGTTACCCGGGGATTTTAGCTGGGGCCCTTTGCACGCTACCCTGGGATTTTTAAGTTTGGGGCCTTGCTTTGGCTCCCCCCGGGGGGGTTACCCTGTGGCCTGACCCCTACCCTGGGAATGTTAGCTTTTTTCCTGCAGGGGGCCCTCCCCCGGGGAGGTAGCTGTGGCCTCCCACGTACCCTGGGTTTTTAGCTGGGGCCCTTTGCATGCTCCCCCGGGGGGAGGTAGCTGTGACCGCACGTTACCCTGGGATGTTAGCTGGGCCTGCCGTTTCCCTGGGATGTTAGCTGTGGCCGCATGCAAACCCCCGAGGGAGATAGCTGTGGCCTGCCCCTCCCCTGGGAGGGTTAGCTGTGGCCTGCATGCAACCCCGGGGAAAGGTTTAGTGGGGCCTTCACGTTTACCCTGGGTTTGTTAGCTGTGGCCTACATGCTACCCCGGGGGGGGAGGTTTAGTTTGTGGCCTGCACGCTACCCTGGGACTTTTGCGGGCCTGCATGTTTCCCCGGGGAGGTAGCTGGGGGCCCTCCCACGTACCCTGGGGATTTTTTGCTGGGGCCCTTTGCATGCAAACCCGGGGAGGTAGCTTGGGCCTCCCACACTACCCTGGGATGTTAGCTTTTGGGCCTTTTTTGCAAACCCCGGGGGAGGTAGCGGGGCCTGCATTTTACCCGGGGAGTGTTGATGTCCTCTCATATAAGGAGTCAGAAATGACTTTGTAATGGGAGTCCCCCTTTGTCTTGTCTGGGGTTTTGGGGCATGTTTTTTCCGGGGTTCAGCATGCCCATGTATGGAACAAACATGTCTTTTGTTTTGGAGTCACATGTCATGTTTTGGAGTCGCATGTAAATGTATGAAGTAACCCATGCCCTGTAGGGTCAAAAAATGTCGTTTTCCTGGGGGAGCATGTTATATCTGGATTTCAGAAAATGTAAATTGTATGAAGTCAGCATGTCATGTAGGGAGTAAACCCGGTGGTCGGGGAGTCCAGCTGTTAATTTTGGGGGGTCAGCATGCCCCGTGAAAGGATTTTAAAAAAAAGATCTCGTTTTTATGGATTTCAGCGGGGTAATATATGGAGTCGGATGACATTGGAAATCAGGTTTTCTTGGGGTTTGTCAGCCTGCCCATTTTAGGGAGTCAGCATGTCATGTATGAAGTCAGCTTTGACATTTAAAAGGGTAAATTCTTAAAAGATTTTAACCCGCCCAAGTGTTTTTTAAAATTGACCTAGCCACACACTGCCCCTTTCAATCATCCACTTTTGATTTTTCGCCCTCTTACTGTAACTTTTTTTTCTGTTTGTGGTACAGATATTTTACTTTCATTTCACAAAAGTCCTGTTTTTTTCCTGTTTTAAAAGTTCTCCACGGGAAAATTTTTTGGGGGGTTTTGCACAATCCATGTGGGGGGTACGAGAGTTTTCAATTTGTGGGTAATAAATTGTCTCCTGCTGTTGTTTTTTCTTCTGGTTTTCAAAATCACAGTAAAACCCCCTTTCCCCCTTCCAAACCCCCCAAAGTCCCTCTTCTGTTCTGTCTGTCCTTTTCTCTCTCTCTCTCTCTTCCCCTCCTCCTCTTCTTCTCTCTCTCCCCCTTTCTCTTTTCTCCCTTTTCTCTCCCCTCTCTCTCTCCCCTCTCTCTCTCTTCCCCTCTCTCTTCAAAACACAACACACACACACACACACCACCACACACAATTTTTATATATTTTTATAAATATATTTTATATATAAAATTTTAATATATATATAATATATTTATATATGTCGTGCCCAAAAAGGCAGAACCTTTCGATCTTGGCTTAAAAAAGCAAACCCTTCAATTGCCATTTTAGAAAAATGAAAAATTTTGGGATGCAATATTTTTGCCAAAATTCCTTTTTGAACCCCAACGAAAAAAAATATTTTCACCCCGTGTTTTTTTTAGTATTAAAATTTTTGAAAAAATCTAAAATATATTTAGGGGGGTTGGGCAAAAAAAAAATTTCGCTTGTTTTAAAAAAAGGTTAGGTAAGTTTTTTAATTTTCCCTTTTTGGGGCAAAATTCTAAATTTTTTCATCATCATTAAATAAAAAAAAATTTTATCCTTTTAAAACGTATAAGAGAAAAAATTTTGAAAGGACTTAATTTTTTAAAAAGTTCTTGCAAAAGACCCCGTTTTCAAATTCCGGGCCCCCAAAATTTTAAAAAATATATATAAAATATATATATTTTATAAATATAGGGGTTTTTTTATATATATTATATATTTATAATAAAATTTTAAATAAAGCTTAAACGTGATAATTTCCCCAGCTACCATATTTTTGGGAAAAAAATTCCCTTTTCCCTTTTTCCCGTTTGTTTGATTCTTTTTCCCTAAAAAAGCCTACTTGTAGGCGAAACGTTTCCCGCAATGAAAAACCCCAAAAGTAGCACCCTGTGTCTTACTCATCAATTTTCGGAATTTTAACCTTTTTTTAAAAAATGTATATAAAATGTTGATTTTTTTACTTTAACTGTGATGGAAGACTAAATTTATGGATCACGTTACCGCGCCTAGGGGTGGCAGGGAAAAATTGTGGAATGTCAAAAAAAAGGTTTACAGGATAGTTTGGGTTTACCCACAAACCATCTGGAGTTTTACCCTCATATCAAAATGCAGTACCCCCGTCTTGGTGGTGTTCACTTTTCCCGTCCCCCACCCTCCCTTTGTGGGGGCTACAGATAATTTTTTGAAAACCCCTGCCCAAAACTCCTTATTGTGTAATTAGATATTGTGGCAACACCTGTATTTACATTTCACAGGTCAGCGAGGTCTTGTTTCACCCTGGGATTTTAATTGCGGCCAAGGGTTTTAAAAACTCGTGAACATCTGCCTTTATAATGTACAGAAGTTTATTAGAACTCTTTGTTCTTGTGTTTATCGTGTACAGGTGGTGTGGCAGCACCCCTGAACGTGTTCGTCTGGTTGTACCTACGTATCAGTGGTGTACAGGTGGTGCGGCAGAACCCCTGAACGTGTTCTTTCTGGTTGTACCTACGTATCAGTGGTGTTACAGGTGGTGTGGCAGAACCCCTGAACGTGTTCGTCCTGGTTGTACCTACGTATCAGTGGTGTACAGGTGGTGCGGCAGAACCCCTGAACGTGTTCGTCTGGTTGTACCTACGTATCAGTGGTGTACAGGTGGTGTGGCAGAACCCCTAAAACGTGTTCGTCTGGTTGTACCTACGTATCAGTGGTTTTACAGGTGGTGTGGCAGAACCCCTGAACGTGTTCGTCTGGTTGTACCTACGTATCAGTGGTGTACAGGTGGTGCGGCAGAACCCCTGAACGTGTTCGTCTGGTTGTACCTACGTATCAGTGGTGTACAGGTGGTGTGGCAGCACCCCTAAACGTGTTCGTCTGGTTGTACCTACGTATCAGTGGTGTACAGGTTGTGTGGCAGCACCCCTGAACGTGTTCGTCTGGTTGTACCTACGTTTTCAGTGGTGTACAGGTGGTTTTGGCAGCACCCCTGAACGTGTTCGTCTGGTTGTACCTACGTATCAGTGGTGTACAGGTGGTGTGGCAGCACCCCTGAACGTGTTCGTCTGGTTGTACCTACGTATCAGTGGTGTACAGGTGGTGTGGCAGCACCCCTGAACGAGTTCGTCTGGTTGTACCTACGTATCAGTGGTGTACAGGTGGTGTGGCAGCACCCCTGAACGTGTTCGTCTGGTTGTACCTACGTATCAGTGGTGTACAGGTGGTGTGGCAGAACCCCTGAACGTGTTCGTCTGGTTGTACCTACGTATCAGTGGTGTACAGGTGGTGTGGCAGAACCCCTGAACGTGTTCGTCTGGTTGTACCTACGTATCAGTGGTGTACAGGTGGTGGGGGCAGCCCCCCTGAACGTGTTCGTCGGTTGAAACCTACCTTCAATGGTGTACAGGTGGTGTGGCAGCACCCATGAACGTGTTTTCGTTTGGTTTTGTACCTACGTATCAGTGGTTTTACAGGTGGCGGGGGAAAGCACCCTGAACGTGTTTCGTCTGGTTGTACCTACGTATCAGTGGTGTACAGGTGGTGCGGGCAGCACCCCTGAACGTGTTCGTTGGTTTGTACCTACGAAATCAGTGGTGTACGGTGGTGTGGCAGCACCCCTGAACGGGGTTCGTCTGGTTGTAACCTACGTATCAGTGGTGTACAGGTGGTGCGGCAGCACCCCTGAACGTGTTCGTCTGGTTGTACCTACGTATCAGTGGTGTACAGGTGGTGCGACAGCACCCCTGAACGTGTTCGTCTGGTTGTACCTACGTATCAGTGGTGTACAGGTGGTGCGACAGCACCCCTGAACGTGTTCGTCTGGTTGTACCTACGTATCAGTGGTGTACAGGTGGTGCGACAGCACCCCTGAACGTGTTCGACTCTTACGTTCACTTCCACCGACAAATTTTGTTGTTGCAGTCTTGTCTACGATGATGCAACTCACCGTGTAATGTCAGAGGATTTCCTCTCCCCGAGGATCCTACACCCTCCTCACACTCTCATCCTCTCAACTTTGTTGTGAAGGATCCTCTCCCCCCAGTGCCCTCTTCTTCCCCTCTCCTCACCCTGCTTCCCCCCCTTCCCTCACCCCTCTTCCTCATTTGCTCTGACACCACCCCAGCTCTTAGCCTATACCTGGAGGGTCTTCCGATGGGCCAGCGCCCCCGCGGCCCAGTCCTTGACCAGGCCTAAGAACAAACACTGCCAGCCTAATTAAGTTGAACATGATTGTTAAATGTAGTGTAAAAACATCACGATCTTCTCAGTACCCTTATAATTAAAACACACACACACACACACACACACACACACACACCACACACACACAAAACCACACACAACCCACAAAACACACACACACACACCACACACACACACCCACACATTATTAGTACAAAAATAAAATCTTCTCAAGACTACAGTGCAAAAAAATAATCGTATGTTGATACCTTACTGTTTAGTAATTATCATGTAATCATTGATGGTTCAGTGCAGCAGTTTACATTGATGGTTCAGTGCTGCAGTTTACATTGATGGTTCAGTGCTGCAGTTTACATTGATGGTTCAGTGCTGCAGTTTACATTGATGGTTCAGTGCTGCAGTTTACATTGATGGTTCAGTGCTGCAGTTTACATTGAGGGTTCAGTCAGGCAGTTTACATTGATGGTTCAGTGCTGCAGTTTACATTGATGGTTCAGTGCAGCAGTTTACATTGATGGTTCAGTGCTGCAGTTTACATTGATGGTTCAGTCCAGCAGTCTACATTGATGGTTCAGTGCAGCAGTTTACATTGATGGTTCAGTGCTGCAGTTTACATTGATGGTTCAGTGCAGCAGTTTACATTGATGGTTCAGTGCTGCAGTTTACATTGATGGTTCAGTGCTGCAGTTTACATTGATGGTTCAGTGCTGCAGTTTACATTGATGGTTCAGTGCAGCAGTTTACATTGATGGTTCAGTGCAGCAGTTTACATTGATGGTTCAGTGCTGCAGTTTACATTGATGGTTCAGTGCAGCAGTTTACATTGATGGTTCAGTGCAGCAGTTTACATTGATGGTTCAGTGCAGCAGTTTACATTGATGGTTCAGTGCTGCAGTTTACATTGATGGTTCAGTGCTGCAGTTTACATTGATGGTTCAGTGCAGCAGTTTACATTGATGGTTCAGTGCAGCAGTTTACATTGATGGTTCAGTGCTGCAGTTTACATTGATGGTTCAGTGCTGCAGTTACATTGATGGTTCAGTGCAGCAGTTTACATTGATGGTTCAGTGCAGCAGTTTACATTGATGGTTCAGTGCTGCAGTTTACATTGATGGTTCAGTGCAGCAGTCTACATTTGAGGGTTCAGTGCAGCAGTTTACATTGATGGTTCAGTGCAGCAGTTTACATTGATGGTTCAGTGCTGCAGTTTACATTGATGGTTCAGTGCAGCAGTTTACATTGATGGTTCAGTGCAGCAGTTTACATTGATGGTTCAGTGCAGCGTTTACATTGATGGTTCAGTGCAGCAGTTTACATTGATGGTTCAGTGCAGCAGTTTACATTGATGGTTTCAGTGCAGCAGTTTACATTGATGGTTCAGTGCTGCAGTTTACATTGATGGTTCAGTGCAGCAGTTTACATTGATGGTTCAGTGCTGCAGTTTACATTGATGGTTCAGTGCAGCAGTTTACATTGATGGTTCAGTGCAGCAGTTTACATTGATGGTTCAGTGCTGCAGTTTCATTGATGGTTCAGTGCAGCAGTTTACATTGATGGTTCAGTGCAGCAGTTTACATTGATGGTTCAGTGCAGCAGTTTACATTGATGGTTCAGTGCAGCAGTTTACATTGATGGTTCAGTGCAGCAGTTTACATTGATGGTTCAGTGCAGCAGTTTACATTGATGGTTCAGTGCAGCAGTTTACATTGATGGTTCAGTGCAGCAGTTTACATTGAGGGTTTTCAGTGCAGCAGTTTACATTGATGGTTCAGTGCAGCAGTCTACACTGATGGTTCAGTGCAGCAGTTTACATTGATGGTTCAGTGCAGCAGTTACATGATGGTTCATGCAGCAGTTACATTGATGGTTCAGTGCAGCAGTTTTACATTGATGTTCAGTCCCAGCAGTTTACATTGATGGTTCAGTCCAGCAGTCTACACTGATGGTTCAGTCCAGCAGTTTACATTGATGGTTCAGTGCAGCAGTTTACATTGATGGTTCAGTGCAGCAGTCTACACTGATGGTTCAGTGCAGCAGTTTACATTGATGGTTCAGTGCAGCAGTTTACATTGATGGTTCAGTGCAGCAGTTTACATTGATGGTTCAGTGCAGCAGTCTACACTGATGGTTCAGTGCAGCAGTCTACACTGATGGTTCAGTCCAGCAGTCAAACATTGATGGTTCAGTGCTGCAGTTACATTGATGGTTCAGTGCAGCAGTTTACATTGATGGTTCAGTGCAGCAGTTTACACTGATGGTTCAGTCCAGCAGTCTACATTGATGGTTCAGTGCTGCAGTTTACATTGATGGTTCAGTGCAGCAGTTTACATTGATGGTTCAGTGCAGCAGTTTACATTGATGGTTCAGTGCAGCAGTTTACATTGATGGTTCAGTGCAGCAGTTTACATTGATGGTTCAGTGCTGCAGTTTACATTGATGGTTCAGTGCAGCAGTTTACATTGATGGTTCAGTGCAGCAGTTTACATTGATGGTTCAGTCCAGCAGTCTACATTGATGGTTCAGTGCTGCAGTTTACACTGATGGTTCAGTCCAGCAGTCTACATTGATGGTTCAGTGCTGCAGTTTACATTGATGGTTCAGTGCAGCAGTTTACATTGATGGTTCAGTGCAGCAGTTTACACTGATGGTTCAGTCCAGCAGTCTACATTGATGGTTCAGTGCTGCAGTTTACATTGATGGTTCAGTGCAGCAGTTTACATTGATGGTTCAGTGCAGCAGTTTACATTGATGGTTCAGTGCTGCAGTTTACATTGATGGTTCAGTGCAGCAGTTTACATTGATGGTTCAGTGCAGCAGTTTACATTGATGGTTCAGTCCAGCAGTCTAACATTGATGGTTCAGTGCTGCAGTTTTACACTGATGGTTCAGTCCAGCAGTCTACATTGATGGTTCAGTGCTGCAGTTTTACATTGATGGTTCAGTGCAGCAGTTTACATTGATGGTTCAGTGCAGCAGTTTACACTGATGGTTCAGTCCAGCAGTCTACATTGATGGTTCAGTGCTGCAGTTTACATTGATGGTTCAGTGCAGCAGTTTACATTGATGGTTCAGTGCAGCAGTTACATTGATGGTTCAGTGCTGCAGTTTACATTGATGGTTCAGTGCAGCAGTTTACACTGATGGTTCAGTGCAGCAGTCTACACTGATGGTTCAGTCCAGCAGTCTACATTGATGGTTCAGTGCTGCAGTTTACATTGATGGTTCAGTGCAGCAGTTTACATTGAGGGTTCAGTGCAGAAAGTTTACATTGATGGTTCAGTGCTGCAGTTTACATTGATGGTTCAGTGCAGCAGTTTACACTGATGGTTCAGTGCAGCAGTCTACACTGATGGTTCAGTCCAGCAGTCTACATTGATGGTTCAGTGCTGCAGTTTACATTGATGGTTCAGTGCAGCAGTTTACATTGATGGTTCAGTGCAGCAGTTTACATTGATGGTTCAGTGCTGCAGTTTACTTTGATGGTTCCAGTGCAGCAGTTTACATTGATGGTTCAGGCTGCAGTTTACATTGATGGTTCAGTCCAGCAGTCTACACTGATGGTTCAGTGCAGCAGTTTACATTGATGGTTCAGTGCAGCAGTTTACATTGATGGTTCAGTGCTGCAGTTTACATTGATGGTTCAGTGCAGCAGTTTACATTGATGGTTCAGTGCAGCAGTTTACATTGATGGTTCAGTGCTGCAGTTTACATTGATGGTTCAGTGCAGCAGTTTACATTGATGGTTCAGTGCAGCAGTTTACATTGATGGTTCAGTGCTGCAGTTTACATTGATGGTTCAGTGCAGCAGTTTACATTGATGGTTCAGTGCAGCAGTTTACATTGATGGTTCAGTGCAGCAGTTTACATTGATGGTTCAGTGCTGCAGTTTACATTGATGGTTCAGTGCTGCAGTTTACATTGATGGTTCAGTGCAGCAGTTTACATTGATGGTTCAGTGCAGCAGTTTACATTGAGGTTCAGTGCTGCAGTTTACATTGATGGTTCAGTGCTGCAGTTTACATTGATGGTTCAGTGCAGCATTTTTACATTGATGGTTCAGTGCAGCAGTTTACATTGATGGTTCAGTGCAGAAAGTTTACATTGATGGTTCGTGCTGCAGTTTACATTGATGGTTCAGTGCAGCAGTTTACATTGATGGTTCAGTGCACAGTTTACTTTGATGGTTCAGTGCTGCAGTTTACATTGATGGTTCAGTGCTGCAGTTTACATTGATGGTTCAGTGCAGCAGTTTACATTGATGGTTCAGTGCAGCAGTTTACATTGATGGTTCAGTGCAGCAGTTTACATTGATGGTTCAGTGCTGCAGTTTACATTGATGGTTCAGTGCAGCAGTTTACATTGATGGTTCAGTGCAGCAGTTTACATTGATGGTTCAGTGCTGCAGTTTACATTGATGGTTCAGTGCTGCAGTTTACATTGATGGTTCAGTGCAGCAGTTTACATTGATGGTTCAGTGCAGCAGTTTACATTGATGGTTCAGTGCAGCAGTGTACACTTATGGTTCAGTTCAGCAGTCTACACTGATGGTTCAGTGCAGCAGTGTACACTTATGGTTCAGTTCAGCAGTCTACACTGATGGTTCAGTCCAGCAGTTTACACTGATCATTTAGTCTAGCAGTTTACACTGATCATTCAGTCTAGCAGTTTACACTGATCATTCAGTCTAGCAGTTTACACTCATGGTTCAGCAGCAGCAGAAGAAAAAGATTATTATTATTATTATTATTATTATTATTATTATTATTATTATTGAATCATGCTGGTCACTACAGTTTGCTTCGAGTTGCTGCCAGTAAAAACTTTGTCTGTTCACAGTTGTTGGTCAGTACAAGTTCTACATCTGCAGTAATTAGAATATTTATAAAGTTTTTAGGGGGGGATAGCCTATATATATATATATATATATATATAAAATATATATATATATATATATATAATATATATATATATATATATATATATATTTATTTTATTTTTATTATCACACTGGCCGATTCCCACCAAGGCAGGGTGGCCCGAAAAAGAAAAACTTTCACCATCATTAAACTCCATCACTGTCTTGCCAGAAGGGTGCTTTACACTACAGTTTTTAAACTGCAACATTAACACCCCTCCTTCAGAGTGCAGGCACTGTACTTCCCATCTCCAGGACTCAAGTCCGGCCTGCCGGTTTCCTGAACCCCTTCATAAATGTTACTTTGCTCACACTCCAACAGCACGTCAAGTATTAAAAACCATTTGTCTCCATTCACTCCTATCAAACACGCTCACCCATGCCTGCTGGAAGTCCAAGCCCCTCGCACACAAAACCTCCTTTACCCCCTCCCTCCAACCTTTCCTAGGCCGACCCCTACCCCGCCTTCCTTCCACTACAGACTGATACACTCTTGAAGTCACTCTGTTTCGCTCCATTCTCTCTACATGTCCGAACCACCTCAACAACCCTTCCTCAGCCCTCTAGACAACAGTTTTGGTAATCCCGCACCTCCTACCTAACTTCCAAACTACGAATTCTCTGCATTATATTCACACCACACATTGCCCTCAGACATGACATCTCCACTGCCTCCAGCCTTCTCCTCGCTGCAACATTCATCACCCATGCTTCACACCCATATAAGAGCGTTGGTAAAACTATACTCTCATACATTCCCCTCTTTGCCTCCAAGGACAAAGTTTTTTGTCTCCACAGACTCCTAAGTGCACCACTCACCCTTTTCCCCTCATCAATTCTATGATTCACCTCATCTTTCATAGACCCATCTCCTGACACGTCCACTCCCAAATATCTGAATACATTCACCTCCTCCATACTCTCTCCTTCCAATCTGATATCCAATCTTTCATCACCTAATCTTCTTGTTATCGTCATAACCTTGCTCTTTCCTGTATTCACTTTTAATTTTCTTCTTTTGCACACCCTACCAAATTCATCCACCAATCTCTGCAACTTCTCTTCAGAATCTCCCAAGAGCACAGTGTCATCAGCAAAGAGCAACTGTGACAACTCCCACTTTATGTGTGATTCTTATCTTTTAACTCCACGCCTCTTGCCAAGACCCTCGCATTTACTTCTCTTACAACCCCATCTATAAATATATTAAACAACCACGGTGACATCACACATCCTTGTCTAAGGCCTACTTTTACTGGGAAATAATTTCCCTCTTTCCTACATACTCTAACTTGAGCCTCACTATCCTCGTAAAAACTCTACACTGCTTTCAGTAACCTACCTCCTACACCATACACCTGCAACATCTGCCACATTGCCCCCCTATCCACCCTGTCATACGCCTTTTCCAAATCCATAAATGCCACAAAGACCTCTTTAGCCTTATCTAAATACTGTTTACTTATATGTTTCACTGTAAACACCTAGTCCACACACCCCCTACCTTTCCTAAAGCCTCCTTGTTCATCTGCTCTCCTATTCTCCGTCTTACTCTTAATTCTTTCAATAATAACTCTACCATACACTTTACCAGATATACTCAACAGACTTATCCCCCTATAATTTTTGCACTCTCTTTTGTCCCCTTTGCCTTTATACAAAGGAACTATGCATGCTCTCTGCCAATCCCTAGGTACCTTACCCTCTTCCATACATTTATTAAATAATTGCACCAACTACTCCAAAACTCTATCCCCACCTGCTTTTAACATTTCTATCTCTATCCCATCAATCCCGGCTGCCTTACCCCCTTTCATTTTACCTACTGCCTCACGAACTTCCCCCACACTCACAACTGGCTCTTCCTCACTCCTACAAGATGTTATTTCTCCTTGCCCTATACACGATATCACAGCTTCCCTATCTTCATCAACATTTAACAATTCCTCAAAATATTCCCTCCATCTTCCCAATACCTCTAACTCTCCATTTAATAACTCTCCTCTCCTATTTTTAACTGACAAATCCATTTGTTCTCTAGGCTTCCTTAACTTGTTAATCTCACTCCAAAACAACTTTTTGGAGTGAGATATATATATATATATATATATATATAATATATATATATATATATATATATATATTATATATATATATATATATATATATATATTCCATCATTAAGAATACATGTGAATGTATTACTGGAAGCTATTTCTTGTATTGAGTAATTATGTTCCTAATTTTTAATAAACTTTTAGCTCTCCGATGGAAATTTTCTCTGTTGCTAAAAGGCTCAGCAAATTTTTTCATCTATTGTATCATGAAAAAGCATATTATTATACTATGGAAAATGCCAACTCAAAAAGTGAAAGTGCTTTTAATAGTGTGATGTTGGAAGCAAATATTGTTCCTCTTCAAGGGTGGGTTCCTTGATGCTGGTGAAGGGCTCTTGATCCCAGGATTTGGAGCTATTTCTCTTCAAGGGAGGGTTTCTTGATGCTGGTGAAGGGCTCTTTATCTGAGGAGTTGGAGCTATTCTCACCTTCCTAATAACTTTTCCATTTACCAAGCTTTGTATGAACCTTGCGAGTTTAGCGCCTCCCAGTTAATACTATTTATGAATGTAAATAATGAAGGTGATCAGAGTCGTGTGGAAATTTCTACATATTTAAGATTTAAAGGAATTTTTGTTGATTTCGTGGATTTGAAAATGGAAAAATAGCATTGGACTGGTGACTGATGTGTATTATGTTCCTTGTGTCCGTAGTCAGGGGAAAAATAACGTGCGTAATATTTGAGGAGAGAGAGAGAGAGCCTGAAAGATAAAATTTTTCAATGTCTGATTTGTCGCACTTGATGTTTGCACATGACACAGTACTGTTTTTAAGTTCATTGATAATCTACATTGATTGGTTGAATGAGCGTGACTTTGTAAATGATCCAAGTCGGACCGAAACGTCGTGGTAAGCTCCTCTCTCTCCTATGTGAGGGTTTAATTGTGTATTGTTCCAGTCACGGTTTTGTGGTTTTTTTGTTATTTGTGTACTGGTTGAATAATCTAGGGAAGTTTATTGAAGAAGGAAACTGACATTGAAAAAATATAATGTTACTTTGATGAAAATAAATCAAAGTCTGAGAAACTTCAGGGTTTAATGGATGGAAATTAATAGAAGTTTATATTTTTTATTAACACATCAACCGTTATCAACTGAGGCAGAGTGACTCGATAAAGAAAAAAACATTTACACCATCATTCACTCCGTTACTGTTGCCAGAGGCGCGTGTACACTTACAGTTAAAAAACTGCAACAGATTTCCACCCCCATCCCCCCCTCCTTCATAGCGCAGGAACTGTACTTCGCACCTCCAGGACTCAAGTCCGGCTAATAGAAGTACATGTATTAAACCCATGAGAGGATAAATATCAACAGACGGACGAGGTCAGTTATAGATTAGAAACGACAAAAATAAAAGAAAATTGCACCGGTTTTGAGGAGTTTATGGAAAAACGTTCGTCAGAGGAGACTAAAATAATGATGTTAGTCTAGTAGTGTGTGCGCATGCGTATCATTCTGAAGATCGTTCTTGTATTGCAAATGTTAAAGGCCACTTAAATGTCTTGTTTAAAGATAGTGTGTGGTGTACATGATATGCATTGAATGAACAATGTCGTGTCTTAAGACACAGAGTGAAGTGTACATGTTATAGAGTAAATAAGGGAAGAAGAAAGAGTAAGAGGGTTGTGTACAGTGATAAGTATAATTATGACCCATGTTAAACCATACCATGGGCGGGGATACAACCCGCAATAAGTCATAACAAAAACTTGCATTTGTGATCACAGTGGTGCCTTTGCTAACTTTCCTATGGTGTATAAATATATCTAGTTGGGTGAATCTTATTGTAGCCATTTGGCCCAGTGGGTAACGCGTCGGTCTGGAGTTTGATGACTCATCGCGGGTTCTATTTCCACACGTGATATGGTGTGTGTTTGCGACCGTGTCATTACGATCGCAAACAATCTTGTTTTAGCAGAGTGTGGAGGCGGAGCATCAACATCAGTACATTGCATATATCAAGAATGTTAGAGACTAGGCTGCTTCTATACTCTTTACTTCTTTATTCTTGATGTTCCATGAAGCAATCATAACCCATTATGGGATATTTGTGTACTATTTCACTTATTTTACCAATTTTCTTTTTCTCTAACACACACACACACACACACACACACACACACACACACACACACACACACACACACACACACACACACACACACACACTACACACTAATGACTTGTCCTGCTGTGTCAGTTTTTCTCATGTTCGTTTTAATATGCGAAAAGAATTTCGTTTTCACTACCAATATTACAGATGTTACTTCTTTACAGTATTGCTCTTTCATAATTAAAAAAAAATGAGTGAAAGTAAGAGTTTATCTGCAGTGGTCAGGTAGTGTCTGGGGAATGAGAAGCAGTCAGGTTCGATTTCAAATACTATACCTTTGATATACCTCTGATGGGTTTCAAGAGGTTTCCTGCTCCCGTAGCCCGGTCCTGGGCCAGGCTTGTCTGGGGCTTGCCTCGTCAACCAGGCTGTTGTAACCATAGCCTGTGATTCATAACAGCCTGGCTGATTTGGCACCTAGTAGGGGAAATTATTTAGTCTCCTTTTGAAGATTTCTACACATGTTGCTGCGGTGTTTCTGATATCTTCTGGTAAAATGTTAAAAAGTCTGGGGCCACGGATGTTGATACAATGTTCTCTTATTTTCCCCATGGTGCCCTTGCTTTTCACTGGCTTTATTTTATATTTTCTCTTCCATCTTTCACTCTATTATGTTATAGCAGTGTGCAGATTTGGGATTAGGCCTTAAGGTATCTTCCACATATATATCATTGCCCATCTCTCCTCGTCTTCAGATAGTACATATTTAGGACCTTGAAGCATTCGCAGGGATTTAAACACTTTGTTGGCTTTATGCGGGCGGTAAATAATTTCTGTATTTGTTTCAGCTCTATTTCCTTCCCCTGAACGGTGCCCTGAACACTGAGCGATACTCTAAGTGAGAGAGCACAAGCGATTTTAATAGTGTCACCATTGGCACTATTTCCCATATTTTTAAAGTTTCCATTACCCACCCTGTGATTTTGATTTAGCGTCTTCTGTGAAAGAAAGGTCAGCTGACATTTTTACACTCGGGTCCATTACGTGTTCTTTTCGTTCTATTGAATGAGCCTCTTTGTGTTTTGTATACAGTGTTCCTTCTGAGTTCTTTACACCTGAGTTCTTTACACTTTCCCTTTCTAAGCAGCTGGAATTTATCATCATTGAACATCAAGTTGCTCTCCACTGCCCACTTGAAGACTTTTCATATATGGTGAATGTTTATATTTATGTCTGATATGAGAATAAGAAACAGAAGAGGCGCTAGGACCGTGCCTTGAGGCACTGGGCTTTTTTTCTTGCTTATACTGGATTTTTCTGTTTACTGCTATTATTTGTTTTCTGGTTGTCAGAAAAGTGATTATTCATTTGCTAGTTGTCATCAGTACCTATCGTAGTAATTTTGTGTGCAGAGAATATGTACCTTTGTTAAGAGGACAGATGTTGGGACATAGAGAAGGGATGTGGGAGATTAAGAATTGAGTTTAAGTTCTAGGTAGACACCTCACTCCCTCCACCAAGCATTTCCTCTGCACGTTCTCACACCTTCATTGTTGCAACTTTGGCAAGATGATATGTTGAGAGGACATAATGAAGAGAGCAGGAGTGATGTGTATGTGGGTGTTGAGGCGTGACACGTCAACACCCGTCCGGCAACACCACACGTCAACACCCGTCTGGCAACACCACGTCACACACGTCAGCAACACCCTTGGCAACACCAGTCCAGCAACACCACACGTCAACACTCGTCCTGCAATACCACACGTCGACACCCGTCCTGCAACACCACACGTCAACACCCGTCCGGCAGCACCACACGTCAACACCCGTCCAGCAACACCACACGCCAACACCCGTCCTGCAACTTCACACGTCGATACCCATCCAGCAGCACCACATGTCAACACCCGTCCTGCAACACCACTCGTCAACACTCGTCCAGCAACACCACACATCAACACCTTAATGTAATCACAACACAGCCTGACACTTCCTAAGATACGCAATACCGTTGACATTTATGTGCTGCACGTTTGTTAAGGTCGTGACGTTTTACATTTCGTCCGTCTATAACTTTATCTAATTCCCTGCATCCATCCCTTATTTCCTATTTGTTCCTTATTCTCACACACTGGTGGCTTTGTTCCCTCAGTTTCACAGATTACTGTACAAACTTACACACACACACACACACACACACACACACACACACACACACACACACACACACACACACACACACACACACACACACACACACACACACAGTGTACTTCTGAAATAAATGCATGAACATTGGTTTTTATTTGAGTTTGTGTATATTTGAGTGCTAACTGTGTGTGTGTGTGTGTGTGTGTGTGTGTGTGTGTGTGTGTGTGTGTGTGTGTGTACACTCATTTGTGAAGTGTGTGTGTACTCACCCATTTGTGAAGTGTACGTGTACTCACCCATTTGTGAAGTGTACGTGTACTCACCCATTTGTGAAGTGTGCGTGTGTGTGTGTGTGTACAGGTACGTACACGTGTACACCTGGACCTATCCCACCCCTACCCTACTACCTGCATGGAACACTCACGCAACAAGAGGCAGGTAATTTGAGCCTATTACCTGGCCCTATGTGACCCGTCCACGACCTAAACTGATCATTTAACTCCTATTAGCCTTGAGCCAGGTAGCTCAGGGCTGGTCGAGGGTACATGAGGGGTCGGGTGAGGGGATATGGAGACACAGAGGTAGGGAGAGGAGACATAACAATAATGAAGAGGTGTGAATGGTAGGGAGAAAGAAGTTGGGACATAAAGATAGGTATGAGAAAAGCGAGGAATATGGATACAGATTAAGGGTAGAAATAATATAACTGATAGAGAAGGAGACTGCTGAAAGACAATGAATGGTAATCACAAAGAAGAGAAGGGTAAAATAGAGGAACCGGCAAGAGTAAGAATGGAAAGTGAAGTTAGGTTAGGTAAGATTTGTCAGGAAACAGGACAAGTGTTTCCCGACGCGGGTTTAGTCATATGATGACCCGCCGGTGGAGCTTTTGGTCACCAGCCCGACGCCTTCCACTGGCTCACCAGTCCACCCTTTAAAAATTATGGCAGTGATTATAATAATTCCTAATGAAGCTAGGTACAGGGAAACGAGAGAGCAGCATCAAGCGTCGAGTTATAATATTGATTTCCATCTAAACAATACACTAGCATATCTAGTTATCTAGTTAGAATCAAAGTTCACTCAGAGTGAAAAAAAACTTCTAGTAAGCAAGGCATTTTGGCAAGAGCTAAAAATAATACAGGTTTTCTCAATATTTACATTAATATTAATCCTAATAAGAGTAGAATTAAAATTAACCAACACTGGATTGATGTTGTGAAGATTGAGTTAAAAATGAATATAAGAGGGGAAATAATATTTAGAAGGTAGTTTAGAAGCAAGAACAGGATGATGCATTTATGATTACAGGAAGATATTAGAGGTTGTGACATGGAGAGAAACTGTATTAAACAAGGACATGATGCACCATGCTGGGTACTACTGTTGTGCACCATGCTGGGTACTACTGTTGTGCACCATGCTGGGTACTACTGTTGTGCACCATGCTGGGTACTACTGTTGTGCACCATGCTGGGTACTACTGTTGTGCACCATGCTGGGTACTACTGTTGTGCACCATGCTGGGTACTACTGTTGTGCACCATGCTGGGTACTACTGTTGTACAAACCCTGCTGGGTACTACTGTTGTGCACCATGCTGGGTATTACTGTTGTGGGACCATGCTGGTACTACTGTTGTACACCATGCTGGGTACTACTGTTGTGCACCATGCTGGGTACTACTGTTGTGCACCATGCTGGGTACTACTGTTGTGCACCATGCTGGGTACTACTGTTGTGCACCATGCTGGGTACTACTGTTGTGCACCATGCTGGGTACTACTGTTGTGCACCATGCTGGGTACTACTGTTGTGCACCATGCTGGGTACTACTGTTGTGCACCATGCTGGTACTACTGTTGTGCACCATGCTGGGTACTACTGTTGTGCACCATGCTGGGTACTACTGTTGTGCACCATGCTGGGTACTACTGTTGTACACCATGCTGGGTACTACTGTTGTGGCACCATGCTGGGTACTACTGTTGTGCACCATGCTGGGTACTACTGTTGTGCACCATGCTGGGTACTACTGTTGTGCACCATGCTGGGTACTACTGTTGTGCACCATGCTGGGTACTACTGTTGTGCAAACCCTGCTGGGTACTACTGTTGTACACCATGCTGGGTACTACTGTTGTTTTACCATGCTGGGTACTACTGTTGTGCACCATGCTGGGTACTACTGTTGTTGCACCATGCTGGGTACTACTGTTGTGCACCATGCTGGGTACTACTGTTGTGCACCATGCTGGGTACTACTGTTGTGCACCATGCTGGGTACTACTGTTGTTCACCATGCTGGGTACTACTGTTGTGCACCATGCTGGGTACTACTGTTGTGCACCATGCTGGGTACTACTGTTGTGCACCATGCTAAGTACTACTGTTGTGCACCATGCTAAGTACTACTGTTGTGCACCATGCTGGGTACTACTGTTGTGCACCATGCTGGGTACTACTGTTGTGCACCATGCTGGGTACTACTGTTGTGCACCATGCTGGGTACTACTGTTGTGCACCATGCTGTGGTACTACTGTTGTGCACCATGCTGGGTACTACTGTTGTGCACCATGCTGGGTACTACTGTTGTGCACCATGCTGGGTACTACTGTTGTGCACCATGCTGGGTACTGCATGTTTCACCATGCTAGGTACACTGTTGTGCACCATGCTGGGTACTACTGTTGTGCACCATGCTGGGTACTACTGTTGTACACCATGCTGGGTACTACTGTTGTGCACCATGCTTGGGGACTACTGTTGTGCACCATGCTGGGTACTACTGTTGTGCACCATGCTGGGTACTACTGTTGTTCACCATGCTGGGTACTACTGTTGTGCACCATGCTGGGTACTACTGTTGTGCACCATGCTGGGTACTACTGTTGTGCACCATGCTAAGTACTACTGTTGTGCACCATGCTAAGTACTACTGTTGTGCACCATGCTGGGTACTACTGTTGTGCACCATGCTGGGTACTACTGTTTGTTGTGCACCATGCTGGGTACTACTGTTGTGCACCATCTGGGCTGGTGACTACTACTGTTTGTGCACCATGCTGGTACTACTGTTGTGCACCATGCTGGGTACTACTGTTGTGCACCATGCTGGGTACTACTGTTGTGCACCATGCTGGGTACTACTGTTGTGCACCATGCTGGGTACTGCCATTGTTCACCATGCTAGGTACCACTGTTGTGCACCATGCTGGGTACTACTGTTGTGCACCATGCTGGGTACTACTGTTGTACACCATGCTGGGTACTACTGTTGTGCACCATGCTTGGTACTACTGTTGTGCACCATGCTGGGTACTACTGTTGTGCACCATGCTGGGTACTACTGTTGTGCACCATGCTGGGTACTACTGTTGTGCACCATGCTGGGTACTACTGTTGTGCACCATGCTGGGTACTGCCATTGTGCACCATGCTAGGTACCACTGTTGTGCACCATGCTGGGTACTACTGTTGTGCACCATGCTGGGTACTACTGTTGTGCACCATGCTGGGTACTACCATTGTGCACCATGCTGGGTACTACTGTTGTGCACCATGCTGGGTACTACTGTTGTGCACCATGCTGGGTACCACTGTTGTGCACCATGCTGGGTACCACTGTTATGCACTATGCTGGGTACCACTGTTGTGCACCATGCTGGGTACCACTGTTGTGCACCATGCTGGGTACTACTGTTGTGCACTATGCTGGGTACCATTGTTGTGCACCATGCTGGGTAATACTGTTGTGCACCATGCTGGGTACTACTGTTGTGCACCATGCTGGGTACCACTGTTGTGCACCATGCTGGGTACCACTTGTGCACTATGCTGGGTACCACTGTTATGCACTATGCTGGGTACCACTGTTGTGCACCATGCTGGGTACCACTGTTATGCACTATGCTGGGTACCACTGTTATGCACTATGCTGGGTACCACTGTTGTGCACAATGCTGGGTACCACTGTTGCTTCTAGGCTAGTGTACGGATTTAACTACACGGTAACATAAGAATTTAACAAGACATGATAAGGTTTAGCCTTCAATAATGCTTCATACCTGGAGAGGGTTTCTGGGGTCAACGCCCCCGCGGCCCGGTCTGTGACCAGGCCTCATGGTGGATCAGGCCCTGATTAACCAGGCTCTTAATGTTGGCTGCACGTAAACCGACGTACGAACCACAGCCCGGGTGATCAGTTACTGACTAGGTGCCTATCCAAAGCTTTCTTGAAGACAGCCAGGCGTGATCTCAGACCGGGCCGCGGGGGCGTTGACCCCTGAAACCCTCTCCAGGTATGTCCAGGGGTCTATAACATTGTGTTTCTGTAGAGCAAAACGACTATTTGACCCCATCTCGTCACTCAGGGCAGATGCCACAAAATATAGCAAAGTCAAATGTGGTTCCTATTTGTAAAAAAAAATTATATACTGTTCAGTCTGTGTTCCTTGACACATTTTTGTTCTGATATTGACTTTTAGTTTTTCAAGTCTCTTCAGGTAGAATGTTCCGTACGTTTGTACTTAATGAATAAGTAGAATGTAATGAGCACTTGTCATTGCTTAGTAATAACCTATATGGAGACAGAAATTGCTGGGGTCCTCATCAGCAGATATACGTATCTGCCGAAGAGGACCCCAGCAGGGTCGTCGACATATACAGATAAATTTTCAGAGTTTGTCTCCATGTGGGTTATTATTAAGTATTTGTACTTAAATAAAGTGGCACATGTTAGTGCTAGTAATTAAGGCGGAGTAGATGTAGAGTTCGTGCTACTCTGAGTGTCTTGTATGTTTAGTGAGTTTGTTAATGGGGAGAAAGGGAGGTTGATAGATGATAGGTTGGCAAAAGGGGCGCAAACCCATCCCAATAGTTCGGTGAATCTTGCCTATTTATATTTCACCAGTATTGAAAATTTGTAGTCGATCAGACGAGACATTCTCAAGTTCTAAACGAAGACCTTGGAGAAAAAAGAATAGAAAACTGTATCTGAGTACGTGACCGGCTCTTCAATATGTGTCGTGAAAATTAAAACAAGGTCATAAAAATGTGTTTTCAGTGTCTGTCAGAGTTCACTTCTCATTTGTATTCTTTATCAACTCTCTGCCATCATGTCCCCTTCAAGGGAGGTTCCTTGATGCTGGTGAGGGGCTCTTGATCAAGGGAATTGGTTCTGTGCTCCAGTTCCCTCCTGCCACGAGCTGTCAGCGAAAGTCAGCTGAGGGACTGAAAGACAGCTGAGGGACTGAAAGTCAGCTGAGGGACTGAAAGACAGCTGAGGGACTGAAAGACAGCTGAGGGACTGAAAGTCAGCTGAGAGACTGAAAGACAGCTGAGGGACTGAAAGACAGCTGAGGGACTGAAAGTCAGCTGAGGGACTGAAAGAACTGAGGGACTGAAGTCAGCTGAGGGACTGAAAGACAGCTGAGAGACTGAAAGACAGCTTGAGGGAATGAAAGTCAGCTGAGAATGAAAGACAGCTGAGAGACTAAAAGAAGCTGAGGGACTGAAAGACAGCTGAGAGACTGAAAGCAGCTGGGACTGAAAGACAGCTGAGAGATGAAAGACAGCTGAGGACTGAAAGAAGCTGAGGGACTGAAAAGACAGCTGAGAGACTGAAAGACAGCTGAGGGACTGAAAGACAGCTGAGGGACTGAAAGACAGCTGAGGGACTGAAAGACAGCTGAGAGACTGAAAGACAGCTGAGAGACTGAAAGACAGCTGAGGGACTGAAAGACAGCTGAGGGACTGAAAGACAGCTGAGGGACTGAAAGACAGCTGAGAGACTGAAAGACAGCTGAGAGACTGAAAGACAGCTGAGGGACTGAAAGACAGCTGAGGGACTGAAAGACAGCTGAGGGACTGAAAGACAGCTGAGAGACTGAAAGACAGCTGAGGGACTGAAAGACAGCTGAGGGACTGAAAGACAGCTGAGGGACTGAAAGACAGCTGAGGGGTTGAGACTAAGAATCCAAAGTTTCTTTTTAGATGCAGAGTCCTTCATAGTCGAGGCTGTCACAAATTATTACATAAAAAACTGTCTCCATTTTCTATATTAGTAAGCTGGCACCCATTCACTCCCCAAGATCAATTCGAAAATTTATGTAAGATGCATCATCTCGTATGGTTTGAAGCTGATCTAAACAAGCATTCTCCAGGTATAGCTCAGAATCCAAGAATTCCAAGTGTATATACCTTGTAAATAAAATTAGTAACCTGGAGTGTACCTGGAGAGGGTTTCGTGGGTCAACGCCCTCGCGGCCCAGTCTGAGACCAGGCCTCGTGGTGGATCAAGGTCTGATCAACCAGGCTGTTACTGCTGACCACACTCAAACTGACGTACGAACCACAGCCCGGCTGGTCAGGTACTGACTTGAGGTGCCTGTCCACCGCCTTCTTGAAGACAGCCAGGGGTCTATTGGTAATCCCCCTTATGTATGCTGGGAGGCAGTTGAACAGTCTTGGGCCCATCACACTGTGTTGTCTCTCAGTGTACTTTTGGCGCCCCTGCTTTTCATTGGGGGAATGTTGCATCTTTTGCCGAGTCTTTTACTTTCATAGGGAGTGATTTTCGTGTGTAAGTTTGGTACTAATCCCTCTAGGATTTTCCAAGTGTATATATTATCATGTATCTTTCTCGCCTGCGTTCCAGGGAATACAAATCAAGGGACTTCAACCGTTCCTAGTAATTTAGGTGCTTTATCGTACTTGTGAGTCCCGTGAAAGTTTTTTGTACACTCTCCAGGTCAGCAGTTACGCCTGCCTCGAAGGAGGTAGTTAGTGTGCAGCAGTATTCCAGCCTAGAGAGAAGCGATTTGAAAAGAATCATCACGGGCTTGTCGTCTCTAGTTTTGAAGGTTCTCATTATCCATTGTATCATAGTAGAATTATTGATAGAATTACCGACAGAATGTGAGGTAAATGGACACAAATGTAACTAATGTGATATTTTGACAACGTTTCGCTCTCCAGGAGCTTTGTCAAGCGTAACTGCTTTACCAGGTTACTGGAGAGTGAAACGTTGTCACAATAAAATGTCACATTAGTTGCATCTGTATCCATTTACCGAAAAAAAGTATAAGTTTAGAGTGTAATATCCTCTTAATAATCTTTATCAGGTAATAAAACCTGAAAGCTTTACGAGAGGCACACTTAAGTTATTTAAGAAATATTTGAGAAATATAGTTGGCAAATTAGTAAGTTTATTTAGGTACAGGTACACGTAAGTATAATTATCATACATAGTTTAACATATGTGTAAATTACCTAGGATAAACCCCAGAAAGGTCAAAGTGACTTATTTACGTTCAGAACCTTCACAGTCCAGTGAGAACTTATTACACTGAGGATCTTCACAATTCAGTGAAAACTTATTAGGCAACGCCAGTGTTGATAGTTTAATGCAGATGAGAAAAGGTTTTCTCAGGGTATCGCATGGAAGTTAAGAATGATAAAGCTGAGCAGGGGAGACGCTTGTATCTGACAGTAATTGCATTAACCTTTCGCTAATTAGAGTAACCAGCGTTGAAAATTCGACAGCCGATCGGATGAGGTTCTCCTAGGTTATCAGATAACGCAAACCTTTGGAAGTAGAAAAAGATTCTGCCGGTCCCTTAAAGGCATTCCTTTCGCAGATGTCTCAGACGTGGGAGAGATAGAGAGAGAGAGAGAGAGAGAGAGAGAGAGAGAGAGAGAGAGAGAGAGAGAAGGGGAGGGGAGACCAAAGCTTTTATCTTACTGGAAGCGAGAAATTGGACACCTGTCCATCCCAAGAACCGGTGACTCCTCACGGCTTCCAAGAGCCTAAGTCTCTCTCTCTCTCTCTCTCTCTCTCTCTCTCTCTCTCTCTGATGGTGGAGCAAAAGTTTAAAAGGATAAGAAGGGAGGGAAAGGTAGGGAGAAGAACGTGTGTTTTCATGGAGTGTTGGAGATGCTGGAAGTGTTGGCGATGCTGGAAGTGTTGGGGATGCTGGAAGTGTTGAGGATGCTGGGAATGTTGGAAATGCTGGAAGTGTTGGGGATGCTGGGAGTGTTGAGGATGCTGGGAGGGTTGTTTTAATGCTGGGAGGGTTGGAATATGTATGAGCATACAGGAACGTTCAGAAATTGACGTTGTTAATCTCTTTTTAAGAAAATACAGGCAACAAAATTCTGAAAAACTGGATAAGTATTATTATTTGTGTTTAGGGCACTGAGAATTGTTGGGCAAAATTGTTATATATTGTGCTGTGCTACACAGTCGCATCGCTGACTCGATACAATACCGACAACTTGATGAATGAGACGCGCGCAAAATTTAGCTATCAATATTAGCGAAAATTTTCGTCTGCGCAGCAGGCAGCTTCAGTCGATTACATTCAAATATAACATGAAAATAAATCTTAAATATTAAATTACTATTATAACCATACATAAATATTCCCATTAACCTCGCAAACCCCTTCAGAAAACACGATCATTTAGGCTACTGTAAATATAAGCTGCAAGATAAACCAGCCAACCAGAGAAGCAAAATCTAATTTTAAATATTTACGTAACAGTTAATGTTTGTAAATCTTTTTCGGGCGTATGTGGATATAAATAAGTACCCTCGGAAGCTCTCCTTAGTAGTTAATAATAATAATAATAATAATAATTATTATTATTATTATTATTATTATTATTATTATTACAAGAGCAGGATACAACGTATACAGACCATAGCTAACATCAGTGACATACCTTACAGAAAAGCCTCTAGTTTTCAAAGTATTTCTGACAGCTTAGGTTAATTTTGCCCCACAGGATGCGACCCACACCATTCGACTAACACCCAGGTACCTACTTACTGCCAGGTGAAAAGGGACAGCAGGTGTCTTAATTAAGGAAACACTCCGCCAAGGTTTCCAATAATACCGGGGATAGAACCACGAACCTCAGTGTGTACTGAGCTTAGAGCTACCAGGACTTTGCTGGTGTTGGGTCATCAGTCGATAAATAAGGTGTAGCTAGATTGACATTCCTCATTGGCTCTGACGTCAGGGTCATTAAATAGTCTTGACCAATCAAAGTGATCCTTTGCCGCCACTGGTCTAATTGCTTCGGGTAGATTACCTTCATTTGCTCGTAATTGCCTTCACGTGCTCAGCATAATTAACTATGTCAGTTTAAGTGCTAGGCGACACTGTCTATTGTGTCAGTTCAAGTGCTAGGCGACACTTGTCTATTGTGTCAGTTTAAGTGTTACAACAGTAACCACAGTACTAACAACAACAGAAACAGCAGCAGTAATAACAGCAGCAGCAGTAATAGCATCAGTAAAAGCAGTAATAACAGCAGTAACAAATAACAACAGAAGCTGCAGCAATAACAGCAGAGGCAATAACAGCAGCATAGGAGCAATAACAACAACAGTAACAGCATCAATAAAAGCAGCAGTAGTAATAACAGTAGTAACATCAGTAACAACAGAAATAGCAGCAATAACGGCATCAGCAACAACAGCAGTAATACCAGTAGGAGGAGCAGTAATAGCAGCAGCAATGAAAAGAGCAGTAATAGCAGCAACAACAACAGCATCAGCAGCTGCAGTAATAGCGGAAGCAACAGCAGTAACAATGACAACAAAAACAGCAGTAATAGCGGCAGCAATGACAGCAGCAGCAATAACAACAGCACCAATAACAGCAGCAGCAGGACTGGCGTCGCCAGCAGAGTGGCGGTTGAATTTCCAGATAAGCTGGAGACACTTTCTTAATAATAATAAGAAGATAGTTAACGTTAATGCTTCTCTCATTTTTCCGGCGTTATCAGGTGTATCCGCCAGGGGAGGGGTGCACTTAGGTGAGTCAGGTGTGGCACTCCCTGGCACTCACACACTGATATAGTGCCATCCTTCTCAACTAAGTCATGGGGAGGGAGGGTATGCTGGTGGTTGGGAAAGGGAAAAAAAAAAGGACTGTGTTGGGGAATTTTGGGGGATGTGGCAGGGGAATACTCAAGGAGATATGCTTGGGGAAAGATGTTTATCTTTTTTTATGAAGTAATATTGATGAGTATTATCGACAGGGAATGAATATCTCAGCTGATATCTACCATGTCAGTTTTAGGTCAGTTCTCTGACCTTAATATTAAATGTTTACCATACCTCAGTTGAACTTTCAACTTGATGTTTAGTTGCCATAACAACTGACCTTGCAACTTTGACCTTGATAAGTAGTTGCTATAACACAACTGACCTTTCGGTTTTGTGACCTTAATATTAAATGTTTACCATAGCTCGACTGACCTTTCAACTTTCTTGGCCTAAATGTTTTTCTTATTTATATATCATTATATTTTTTCCCGTTACCTGTGACCTTAATATTTTTTGTACATGACCTTAATATCATTTCTGCCATATAAAAGTTTATGGTTGTCTTGTATGCCTGTGTTCTATCTTAGTATGTTAGGTTGGTAAATTCGAAGTTGAACACGACCTTAAATACCTTAGTATGTTAGCTTAGTAAGTTCGATCTTAAACATGACCTTAAATACCTCAGAATGTTGAACATGAACTTAAGTTGGACTTAAGATTTTCCTCTTTGTATACGGTGGATTCAGAAAAAAGTGCAACTACCTTATGCAGTATCGCATCTTATCAACCTCAAAGCAAAACCGGTTAGGTGGACTTGAGTCCTGGAGGGTGGAAGTAGAGTGCCTGCACTCTGAAGGAGAGGTGGGAGGATGTTGTAGCTTGCAGGGTCAACTGAACACTTGTGTCAGTGCGCTTCTGGCAAGGCAGTGATTGAATGAATGATGGTGAAAGTACTTTATATATGGTTTAAACATGTGTTCATCACACTGAAGGCTTGACCCTCCGTCCGCATAGAACGAAACACACACACTTCACTCTCACCATAATAATAATAATATCTTTATTTCTACCAGTACATGTGCAAGGTATACAGACCATAGCTGACATCAATGACATACTACTATATAGAAAGCCGCTTGTTATGCAGAGCATTTCGGGCAGAGCATTTCGACCCACACCAGTCGACTAACACCCAGGTGCACATTTTACTGATGGGTAACGTTGACAACCGGTGTAAGGAAACACGCCCAGTGTTTCTACCCTCGCCGGGAATCGAACCCCTCACCGTGTGAAGCGAGAGCTTTAGCCACCAGGCCACGGGGCCACAGCCACCAGGCCACGGGGCCACAGCCACCAGGCCACGGGGCCACAGCCACCAGGCCACGGGGCCACAGCCACCAGGCCACGGGGCCACAGCCACCAGGCCACGGGGCCACAGCCACCAGGCCACGGGGCCACAGCCACCAGGCCACGGGGCCACAGCCACCAGCTACGGGGCCACAGACCGGACGGCACGCCACCACGGACGGCCACAGCCACCAGGCCACGGGGCCTGGTGGAGAGCGGAGAGCTGGGATCCAGCAACACACCTACAGGAAGGTTCGTATCGTAGACCGAGAAACGATCGCGCCACCCATGACGCATAACACATACCACTAAAAACCACGACCGGTAGTGTGGTATTTCTATGTTTATACACACTGAAAGGTGTATCTTTCAGTGTATATATACTCTAAAGCGTGTATCTTTTGCTTATACACGCTGAAAGGTATGTTCTTCAGGGTATATATACTGTAAAGTGTGTGTCTGTGTATACAGAGTACCGGAAGATGTATATCTGTATGTTCAGCGATATGTATGGTGTGTATCCATGTGTGTATATACACTAGAAGGTGTGTCCCCTCAGTGTATATATACTGTGTGTATACCTGTATATACACTGAAAGGCGTCCATTGTATATATACTGTAAGGTATATCCATGTGTATATACATTGTGAAGTATGTATCTCTGTGTTTGTACACTGTAAGGTTATCAAGACACTTTACAGTATATGCACTGTATCCCTCAGTGTATATACTGTAAAGTGTGTATCCCTCTTGTTTATATACAATGAAATGTGAATCCTCAGTGTATATATACATTAGAGGGTGTGTCCTTCAGTGTATATAAACTGTGTATTCGCCAGTGTATATACTCTGACAGTTTACTCTAATCCTTAATTTATGTATAAAAGTATCCTTGACTGGCTGTGTATAACTAATAATCTTCGTGTAGTCGAAAGGCGCTAAACCCAATAAACTAATCGCTAGCGCACTCAGGAGTTCGATCCCCGGTACTGCTGGAAAACATTAGGATGTGTTTTCTTAAGACACCTGCTGACCATGTTCACCTAGCAGTAAATAGGTACCTGGGTGTTAGTCGACTGGTGTGGGTCGCATCCTGAGACAAAATTGACCAAATTTGCCCGAAATGCTCTGTATAACAAGGGACTTTTTATACAGTAATGTATCATTGATGTCTAGCTGCTTGTATTCATTGTACAAGTACTAGAAGAAATAAAGATTTTTGTTATTATTATTATTATTATTATTATTATTATTATTATTATCCATCAGGTCTAAACAAGGTAAAAACTTTACGAGGATGAAATTTAAGCAATCTAAATTCTGTGGATATAGTCTAGGCAAGGTAAGGTTTAGAAAAGCTAAAACTTGTTTGAGATAAATCTAAGAAAGACCTACTTTGTATGGGCCAGTAGGCCTACCGCAGTGTTCCTCCAGTCTTGTGTTCTTAAGTGAAGCTACAGTCTATAAATGATTCAGTCTGATGAAGATGTTCTAGGAAAGATAAAACTAAGATAAAGTTTAAGAAAGATGCAGTATAAGGAAAATCAAAACTAAGAAAGTTCTGAGAAAGTCTACGAAAGGTGAAGCCAAGGAAATATTAAGAAAGTCTAACAAAGTTAATCTGTCAATAACAAAAAAAGGAAGGCACAATACCGTGACTGGAACGATACACAAAATATTTGTGTAAAGTTAGTCTGTGGTGGGTAGGAGAGGCGAGACTAAGACTTCCAAGAAAGCATTGTGTTAATGACTCTTGAAATTGTAATGGCGCGATTGTAAACAATCCAGTGAACAGAGTGGGCTTGGCACCCAGGACAAGCCAGTCTTACGTCCTAGTTTTGATTTCTCTTATAACCCAGGACAAGCCTGGAACATCCTGTCCCTATCCACCGTGTCAATTCCTCTCAGTATTTTATATATCGTTATCATGTTTCCCCTATCCCTCGTGTCCTGCAGAGTGTGAGTGTGTGTGTGTGTGTGTGTGTGTGTGTGTGTGTGTGTGTGTGTGTGTGTGTGTGTGTGTATGTATGTGTGTATGTATGTATGTGTGTGTGTGTGTGTGTGTGTGTGTGTGGTGTGTGTGTGTGTGTGTGTGTGTGTGTGTGTGTGTGTGTGTGTGTGTGTGTCTGCGTCTGCTCACTTATAAAGTGATACCATCAAAACAGTTATGGCTCTTATTCAAGGAAACGTCTCGCCATCAGAACTGAAAATTGATAAATGAGACACTTGTGCAACATTGGGGTATCTTTATTCTGGAAACGTTTCACCAGCCAGTGCCTTCTTCAGTACAATATAGAGAAGAACGGTGGAAGACGAGGAGGAGTTTGAAGTAATCAGTCCCTCAGCCTGGAGTCGAATGTTTCAGTCCATCAATCTGGATAAAAGTACAGCATATAAGCGGAGAGGTGACTTACATACTACAGACATATTAGGTGAAGCAGTGGTATTGGACTGAAGTCATTGGCTGGCGAAATGTTTCCAGAAGATATTCAAATATTGCACAAGTGTCTCATATATCAACTTGTCGGTTTTCTAAACCAATTACAGAACTGGAAAAAAAAAACGGCTCGTAGCGAAACGTTTCCTTTCACAAATATTATAACTGTACTTAAATGTCTTCTTCTTCATTCAGGTTTCTGAAGTTACTTCTTGCCAAGCTTGCATATATTGACCCCTCAAGACGAGTTGTTAATCTTCAAGATGATACATTGTCTTCGGCCTTCTTTCTCTAGCTCCCATCTTCATTACTTTGCATTTATTACAGCTGAATCCAAAATAGATGCTTGTTGTACCATTCTTTCGGTTTTTTCTAGCCCTCTTTTCGTTTTTTTCAATCTTGTTCCAATCATAACATCTCCATTAACTTCGTATGGACGACAGGTGTTGACAGGAGGCAGTAACTCACCAAGTCGATAAAGCATAGAAAATAGTACAGGACCAAGGACAGATCCTTGGGGGATCCCACTTGGTATTTTTTCCAAAATTAACGTTTCTCTCTCACGGGGACATACTCGTGCTCTCTCTCTCTCAGGTATTATTTAGTTGAGTACATTTCCGTTCGCCACGACCTGTTCGTTTTTTATTTTATTAAGTAGTCCAGTCCTCATCTGTGTTAATTTTCTGTAGTCGTACCTAAATGTCATCTTAATTCTTCCTCTCAGTTAACTAATGTTATATATTTTAGGTTAATGCAAGCTGGTTTAAGTTAGATTGCGTTGAGTAGGCTCCATAAACCTATAAAACGGTTTTAATTACAAATAAAAACATCCGCGATACGTCTGGCAACGAGTTGGTCGTAAAACGAAACATGAAACGTTAAAATCTATACGATTATGACTTGCTGTGTGGGAATCAGCAATTTCCTTCAGCACCCAGGCTAAGATTTTTCTCTGGACTCGTTGCATTTTAAGCATCCAACTTTCTCAGGTGTCTCACTTCTTTTTCACCAGTAAATAAAGTTAATTTTTAGGTAGAGAGAAAAACACACTAAAGAAAAAAAAGACGCAGTGGAAGATAACGAAGACACACACACACACACACACACACACACACACACACACACACACACACACACACACACACACACACACACACACACACACACACACACACACAGATGGGACACAGCAACAGTTGGAAATTGAAGACAGATGAACCACAGGGATGTTAGAAGTTTTTATTCAGTCACAGAGTAGTCATGAAGTGGAATAGTTTAGGAAGCGATGTAGTGGAGGCAGGATCCATACATAGCCTTAAGCAGAGGTATGATAAAGCTCATGGTGCGGGGAGAGTGACCCAGTAGAGGCAAGTGGAGAGGCGGGGCCAGGAGCTATGACTCACCCTTGCAACCACAACTAGGTGAGTACACGCACACGCGCACACATGAACACGCCACACACACGCACACGCACACTAACACGCACACGCACACAGAAAGTGGAACAGTCTAGAGGGCGATGTAGTGGAGGCAGGATCCATATACAGCATTAAGAAGAGGTACAACAAGGCTCTTAGAAAAGAGAGAGAATGGAGCTGGTAGCGACCAGCGAAGAGGCGGGGCCAGGAGCTGCAATCAACCCCTGCAACCACAAATGGGTGAGTACCGGTCAGTCCTAGGACTGGTGTTGTTTCTGGTATTTGTGAACGACATGACGGAAGGAATAGACTCAGAAGTGTCCCTGTTTGCAGATGATGTGAAGTTGATGAGAAGAATCCAATCGGATGAGGACCAGGCAGAACTATAAAGGGGTCTGGACAGGCTGCAGGCCTAGTCCAGCAACTGGCTCCTGGAGTTCAACCCCACCAAGTGCAAAGTCATGAAGATTAGGGAAGCGCAAAGAAGACCGCAGACTGAATACAGGCTAGGTGGCCAAAGACTGCAAACCTCACTCAATGAAAATGATGTTGGGGTGAGTATAATACCGAGCACATCTCGTGAGGCGCACATCAATCAGTTGATGCATATGGGCGGCTGGCAAACCTGAGAATAGCGTTGCGATACCTCAGTAAGGAATCGTTCAAGACTTTGTATACCGTGTACGTCAGGCCCATACTGGAGTATGCAGCACCAGTTTGGAATCCACACCTGGTCAAGCACGTCAAGAAATTAGAGAAAGTGCAAAGGTTTGCAACAAAACTAGTTCTAGAGCTAAAGGGAATGCCCTACGAAGAAAGGTTAAGGGAAATCGGCTTGTCAGGAAGACAGGAGGGTTAGGGGAGACATGATAACGACATACAAAATACTGCGAAGAATTGACAGGGTGGACAGAAACGGGATGTTCCAGAGATTGCACACAGAAATAAGATGACACAATTGGAAGTTGAGGACTCAGATGAGTCAGAGATGTTAAAAAGTATTTCTTTAGTCATAGAGTTGTCAGGAAGTGGAATAGTCTGGCAAGTGACTTAGTGGAGGCAGGAACCATACATAATTTTAAGACCAAGTATGTTAAAGCTCATGGAGCAGGGAGAGAGAGAGAGAGGACCCAGTAGCGATAGGTGAAGAGGCGGGGCCAGGAGCTGTGAATCGGCCCTCAAACTGCAAATAGGTGAGTACAGGTAGGTGAGTACACACAACACACACACACACAGTGGTGGAGCACCTAGCGAGGAATGAGCTTACCAGTGACAATCAGCACGGTTTCAGGGACGGGAAATCCTGTGTCACAAACCTACTGGAGCTCTATTACAGGGTGACAGCAGTAAGACAAGAGAGAAAGGGCTGGGTAGATTGCGCTTTCTTGGACTGGAAGAAGGCCTTTGACACAGTTTCATACAAGAGTTTAGCGCAAAAGCTGGAGGACCAGGCAGGGATAACAGGGAAGGCACTGTTATGGCTTAGGGAATACCTGTCGGAAAGACAACAGCGTATGTGATGAGGTGTCAGAATGGGGGCCTGTGACGAGTGGGGTTCCACAGGGGTCGGTCCTAGGACCGGTGCTGTTTCTGGTATATGTGAACGACATGACGGAAGGAATAGACTCAGAAGTGTTCCCCTGTCTGGAGATGATGTGAAGTTGATGAGAAGAATTCAATCAGACGAGGACCAGGCAGGACTACAAAGAGATCTGGACAGGCTGCAGGCCTGCTCCAGAAACTGGCTCCTGGAGTTCCACCGCACGAAGTGCAGTGTCATGAAGATTGAGGAAGGGCAAAGAAGACCGCAGATGGAGTACAGTATAGGGGGTCAGAGACCATAATCCTCACTCGGGGAAAAGGATCTTGAGGTGAGTATAACATCGGGCACATCTCTTGAGGTGCACATCAACCAAATAACTGCTGCAGCATACGGGCGCCTAGCAAACCTAAGAATAGCATTCCGACATTTCAATAAGGAATCGTTCAGAACTCTGTTTGCATGGTCAACCAAGCTGTTATTACTGGTGGCCCAGTGACCCATATAAAAACATAAGAATGAAGGAACATTGCAGAAGGCCTTCTGGCCCTACAAGGCAGATCCTTATCAAAACCGCTTCTCAAAGCTACCCAAGTATTAACTCCCCTACCCACGACACCCGTACCCACGATATATCCATCACAGCCTGGTTGATCTAGCACCTGATGAAGATATTTGTCCAGTGTCCTCTTGAAGACTTCTACACTTGTCCCAGCAGTGTATCTGATATCTTCTGGTGAGATGTTATTTACTGCTGTCTTAAGAACTTAAGAAAGAAGGAACACTGCAGCAGAACAGGCCTACTGGCCCATGCGAGGCAGGTCCAAGTCTCCTACCGGCTTAAGCCAATGCCCTAATCTAGTTAGGTCAGGTCACATCCACTTGAGGAAGGAGCACGGCATCTGACCTAGTAGCACAAGCTAGCCATGTCCAATTCACACCCACCCGCACCCACTGATATATTCACCCAACCAATTTTTAAAATACTCAACGTTTTAGCTTTTATAACTGTACTCGGGAGTTTGTTCCACTCATCCACAACTCTGTTACCAAACCAGTGCTTTCCTATATCCTTCCTGAATCTGAATTTTTCCAACTTGAAATCATTGCTGCGAGTCCTGTCCTCTGGTAAGATGTTAGTTACTGCTATCTTCTGGTAAGATGTTGAATAATCTGGGGCCAGGGATGTTGATACAGTGTTTCCTAATTGTGAGCCAGAATCATTATCTCAGAAACACGTTAACCCTACAGACACGTACCTGAGAACTATCGGGGCTCTGTGGGTAGTTCGATTCGAACCCACAGATTACAGAACCTAATAGATATGAATATACACTGAACTTGATCTTCACGAACAATGAGGAACTGATGTAACAATCTCAGATACGTTATACCTCGTTCACAACCTACCTGAAGTACTAACAAGCATATATATTCTTGCTTGAAACCAATCATTCTCTTAGCCTGAAGCCTGGCATTCTGTTAGCTAGAAACCTCGTATTCTGTTAGCTGGACACCTGGCATTCTCTTAGCTAGAAGCCTAACATTCTGTTGCAATGAATGATGTTAAGAGAGGCGACAGATAACCGTCTCAGAGGAGCAACATAAACAACTGTAGCGGTTTGATGATTGTCGTGTCTGTGCTGGTCGTGAACGCATCCTGTCGTGCTCGCAGCCGTGATGGGACCGACATTGCCGAAAGGAAGAGGTTTTAAGTACACTTAGAGTGACAAACTTTGTGGACATCCGGAAAAGGACGAAAATAGACAAGAAGTCGCGGTATCGTACGTTAAAACGTTTTTCCGGTGTGTTTCTGTGAGCGTACGTGAGAGATGGAGAGACTGATCTTCAGAGGAACTTTCTCTATCTCATTTCAAGTGTTTCTGCCTCTCTTTCCTTTTTTTCCTTCGTTACAACAACTTGCCGTAATTTTCAGACGATTTTAGATTTTGAAACCGAAGTGGCTAGTTTGTTGTGCACCTCATATCCATCCTGTGGAGGGTAGCTCAAGAGCATTTGGATAAGGAACTGAGGGACTGACCACCTCAAAACTTTAAGGGTGATGAACTGATTACATCGTCTTCAAGTATTTTTTGCTTCTATCAACTTTTCTGTACTCGACTGAAGAAGCCTACTGTGTAGGCGAAACGTTTCGAAATAAAGATACCTAACTGTTGCATATGTGTCTTACCTAACAGCATTTGGATACACAAAAGGCCCAGGAACTAGAATCCAAAAGGGTTAACTGGAGAAAATTTGGATTTATATCTACAGTTCACTTACCTGTTACAAGCATATTTAGGAAATTTGCTTAGTATATCTGGTATGTTATTTTCATTAATAAGGTATCTTGACATGTCACATAAGTTATTATACTGTCTATCTCTATGTTCTGCAATAAATGTACAATTAAGCACGTGGTATTCAAGGCCTGACCACATAATTTGCATTTGGTTTGGTCATCTGACGGATATTTAACTTGTTAACTTCCTAACAAATTGAACTCAAGAAGTAATAGTAAGCGGTAAAATCACGGGATGCTACGGTGAAGAGTTGTGTCCCCCAGGGCACGGTACTCGCCGGGGATGCTACGGTGAAGAGTTGTGTCCCCCAGGGCACGGTACTCGCCGGGGAGGCTACGGTGAAGAGTTGTGTCCCCCAGGGCACGGTACTCGCCGGGGAGGCTACGGTGAAGAGTTGTGTACCCCCAGGGCACGATACTCGCCGGGGAGGCTACGGTGAAGAGTTGTGTCCCCCAGGGCACGGTACTCACCGGGGAGGCTACGGTGAAGAGTTGTGTCCCCCAGGGCACGGTACTCTCCGCCTGCCACCTCTCACACTCCTTCCTTGTTACTTACACAGGGCAATATATCATAACCCTGTATCATCCTTAGCAGACGATACTAGAATTTGTTTGAAATTGGCGATCATAGATGACACAGCGAGTCTCCAGGCTGACACACACACACACACACACACACACACACACACACACACACACACGCATCAACAAGGGGTCACAACTGGAAGTTGAAAGGTCATAGGAGTCACAAGAATGTTAGGAAGTATTTCTTCAGTCATAAAGTTGTTAGGAAGTGGAACAATCTGGAGAGTGATGTAGTGGAGGCAGGAACCATATATACATTTAAGAAGGTTCGATAAAGCTCATGGAGCAGGGATAGAGTGGACCTAGTAGCGACTAGCGAAGAGGCGGATCCAGCTGTGACTCGACCTCTGCAACCACAAATAGGTGAGTTCACACACACACGTACACACAATGGAAATAACTCACTTTGACCTTTTTGTGGGTTTTCCTAGGTAATTTACACACACATAATCGCAGACAAGCAAACTTAACAATGCCAGACAAACCACGGGAGATGAAATCTTCAGCTCAGGATATTTGTGGCTTGCTAAGAGTTTGTTCCATTTTATTCGGCGTATATCACACACCCATATAGGCATGCCTTCCTAACCGGTGAACAAGGTGCTAAGGGTATAATGAGTAGGGGCCCCCCAAGCCCACCGAAGTTGTGAAGCGATTTGGTACACTCGTGAATCAGCACTGGCAGACTTACCCCCAAGTCTGGTCGAAGACAGCTCTCACCGTGTCTCTTGCTTGCATTGACTTCTTTACATATCATCTGTAAATATTGTACATATAATTGCTATGCAGTGTTGCAAGAGCAGCAGCAGAAGGACTGAGGGAAAGTTTCCTAAGTGTAAGGTAGTGTGGTGACGCTGGATGGCGTCACAAAGATATTTGAATAAGGATACAAAACATCCACGGGGGGAGTTGAAAGATAGCTCTGGGCCTATCGTGTTGCAATCAACACATCAGGAACTTGCATTTTTACAGAAAAGATGAGGTCCAAGCAAATACGATCACAGGGAACGCCAGCAAAGGCGCTCCCTGTGATTGTATTTGCTGGGACTTCTGCTTTTCTGCAACAGTGCAAGTTCCTGATAATGTGTTGATTGCAACACGAAAGGCCTAGAGCTATCTTTCAACTCCCCCCGTGGTTATTTTGAATCTTGTATCGCTTGTTCACGAAATTTGCATACTTGAATAAGGATATAAGCAGTACACGACCTTTACTGGCGAGACACAGTATCTAGCACCACTCTTAATGACACGTGCAGCAGTGAAGGAGGAAAGCCCAGATAACAATATCCTGTGACCTCTCCCCCCCTCCTCGGTACACATATCAAGATTCAGGAACCGAAACCAAGATAGCGGTATCCTGTAACACACTCAGTGACACATGATCCATATGACCATCAATCTCTCAACCATGACATACGTTAGAGCTTAAATCAATTGATGTCTTAAAGACTGCATTACCTGTGACTTGGTAATGGTATAGAACTTTGCCGAAATATCATCCTGTTTTCATTTCGAATTTGTGTAGAGGTTGTGAATTGTTTCAGCCACCGTGCTGGAGAGAATCAGAACCCACAGCGTCAGTATTGGGTAGAATCAGAACCCACAGCGTCAGTACTGGACAGAATCAAAACCCACAGCGTCAGTACTGGACAGAATCAAAACCCACAGCGTCAGTACTGGACAGAATCAAAACCCACAGCGTCAGTACTGGACAGAATCAAAACTCACAGCGTCAGTACTGGACGGAATCAGAACCCATGGCTTCAATATTGGACAGAATAAAAATCCACAGCGTCAGTGCTGGACAGAATAAAAATCCACAACGTCATTGCTGGACAGAATCAAAACCAGTGGAAGACGTGTGTACTCACCTAGTTGAGGTTGCGGGGGTCGAGTCCGAGCTCCTGTGTGTGTGCGTGTGTGTGTGTGTGTGTGTGTGTGTTTGTGTGTGTGTTTGTGTGTTTGTACCCGACAGTACTGACGGACTCTTATATTTTTTAATATATCTTTTTAAGAGAGAAATATACAGGAAGTAGAGGTTTGCTCTGTCTGTAGTGTCCTTGTACTATACTTGTTATCAAGAGCGAGGCTCCTGAAGACTGACATCGAACTCACAGGACTCCCTCAAGGGAGGTTCCTTGATGCTGGTGAGGGGCTCTTGATCCAGGGGGGATGGGATTTTTCTTTTCCCCCCTTATATCGAACATGATTGCCTCCCATTCTTCAGTTGATACAGTGTATGGCCCCTTCGGCGCCAGTCCAGATATATTGTAGAGATAACCAGCTTCTAGAGACCAGTTCCTGGAGGCGATGGAGAAATGGGCACAGATGCATTATAACGCAGTGGGTTTTATCAAATCACAAACAGAAACGTAGTCAGTAATTGATCGCATTATACTGTATTGTGTATATTTTTCTACGGTGTCGGTATTTTAGATCATTTATCTCCATCCTGGGGGCGAACTGAGAAAGATACTCTGACGAATGCTCTTTCCTTTGTTCACATTGTGTCAACTAACCCAACTAATCTTTAACCCCGGCTGGGTTTAACCCAGCACTGGATTGCTTGATGGTGAAGTGTAGCAGCATTCAGGCAGGGAACAGCTGGTAGGTTCAGGAGTTCAATTTACTTTCTTATTAATAAGAAACACGCGCAACAGATGTTCAGCAGTTTAGGTATCTTTATTCCGTAACGTTTAGCCTTCAGTCGAGTACAGAAGAGTGAGCAGAAGCAGTAGAGACGTAAAGACGATGTAATGAGTCCATCACCCTTAGTAGGTTTGGGTTTGAGAAGGACCTGTCTAGTATAGGCCAATAGGCCTCTTGTAGTGTTCCTCCTTATGTTCTTATGCCGCCTGAGCGGCTACTGTACCGTACACTTGCAGCTCATTCTGTGAGCACTAACGCAAAAGAAACAGGATTACGAAGGTTACAACGGGTCTTTGTCAGACCTCACTGAGCATTATTACAACACTATTAAGAAATATTACTCATTTCACATTCCTCGGAAATGAAGAGGTTAGAAAACTTCAGTTGTATCATGGTGGTCAGGAAAGTTGTCATGGTATTCTGCGTCGTGTCCGAGATAGTCCCTAGAAGTGGGTGAATGCGCACACGATGCGCCATCTTGGAGAAACATATAAGGGCTGGTGAGTACGTAGTACGTGTGTAAGTGTACCCTGTGACCACTACCATCGCTGTACATGAATGGTATACAGTACCATTGCTTATCGTGAATATGAGAATGGTATACAGCTGACATGTTCATAAGTAAGACACGTGCAACAGTTAGGTATCTTTATTCCGAAACGTTTCGCCTACACAGTAGGCTTCTTCGACTGAAGATACCTAATAAAGATACATAAGAACATAAGAACATAAGAACGATGGAACACTGCAGAAGGCCTACTGGCCCATGCGAGGCAGGTCCAAGTCTCCTACCGGCTTAAGCCAATGCACCCAACCTAGTCAGGTCAGGTCACATTGACTTAAGGGAGGAACACGGCAACCGACCTGGTAGCACAAGCTATCAGGTCTAACTCACACCCACCCACATCTACTCATGTATTTATCCAACCTATTTTTAAAGCTACACAACGTTCTGGCCTCTATAACGGTACTTGGGAGTTTGTTCCACTCATCCACAACTCTATTACCAAACCAGTACTTTCCTATATCCTTCCTGAATCTGAATTTTTCCAACTTAAAACCATTGCTGCGAGTCCTGTCTAGGCTAGATATTTTCAGCACGCTATTTACATCCCCTTTATTTATTCCTGTCTTCCATTTATACACCTCAATCATATCCCCCCTAATTCTACGTCTTTCTAGAGAGTGCAGTTTCAGGGCCCTTAGTCTATCCTCATAGGGAAGGTTTCTGATACATGGGATCAACTTTGTCATCCTCCTTTGTACATTTTCCAGAGAATTTATATCCATTCTGTAATACGGTGACCAAAACTGTGCAGCATAATCTAAATGAGGCCTAACCAAGGATGTATAGAGTTGAAGAACAACCTGAGGACTCCTATTATTTATGTTGCATGTGTGTCTTACCACCATTGCGTATCACGAACTCCAGGGCTGACGGACTGATTACCTCAAACTCTTCATATCTCTCTGTTCTTCTCTGTATTGGACTGAAGAAGCCACTGACTGGCAATACTTTTCCTCAGTAAAGATTCTCAGATGTTGCACAAATATCTTATTTTTCAACTTATGTTCTTATGTGTTTCAGTGTTACGTCCTGCTGTGGAAAAATAAACACAAATGAAGTATGTGATCCTTTACTGACTACATTTCGCCCACACAGTGGGCGAAATGTAGTCAGTAAAGGATCGCATTATACTGCATCTGTGTTTATTTTTCCATCGTGTCGGTATTTTATATCTTTTACCTCCAATATGTACAACATGTACAACCTCCAAGTCTCTTCTGCTTCTATCAACTTTTCTGTACTCGACTGAAGAAGCCTACTGTGTAGGCGAAACGTTTCGAAATAAAGACACCTAACTGTTGCATATGTGTCTTACCTCACAACCTCCAATATCCAGATGTTGGTAAGACACTGTGGAACAATTAGGTATCTTAACTCCGAAACGTTTCGCCTACACAGTAGGCTTCTTCATTCGAGTGCAGAAGAGTTTGCAGAACAGTAGAGATGTGAAGACGATGTAATCAGTCCATCACCCTTGAAGACTTAGTTTTTGAGATGATCAGTCCCTCAGTCTGGAGAAGAGTTTTGTTCCATATTATGGAACAACATGAAGTTGAAACAACAGTATGGAAACTTACTGTGAGAAGAAGAGGTGTAGTCCACTAGTAGAAGAATGTAATCATTGAGAGGGCAGGTCCCTCTCAAATCCATTCCTATTTACTTGAAAAAGTTGTCCAAGATTTTTTTCGCTTCAGAATTAAGATACCTAATTGTTGCACAAGTGTCATGCTTATCAACATGTCGGTATTGTATACCATTTTCATAAACGTCTTCCGGCGTCCAGATAAGAACATAAGGACATAAGAAGGCACACTGCACCAGGCCTACTGGCCCATGCGAAGCAGGTCCAAGTCTCCTACCGGCTTAAGCCAATGTTTTAACCTAGCTAGGTCAGGTCACATTCAATTAAGGTAGGAGCATGGCATCTGGCCTAGTAGGACAAGCTACTTTGTACAATACATGTACAAGTCTGATGGACTGAGCACATCGTCTCCAGACTGAGGGACTGATTACCTCAAACTCCTCTTCTCCTTACGCCCTTCTGATTTATGATGGACTGATGAAGCCACTGTGTGGCGAAACGTTTCTACAATAAAGATTCCCATATGTTGCATAAGTGTCTCAATCTTCAACCTGTCGGTTTTAATCCATTTATCACATTTATCTAACCTATTTTTAAAACTACACAACGTTTCAGCCTCTATAACAGTACTCGGGAGTTTGTTCCACTCATCCACAACTCTATTACCAAACCAGTACTTTCCTATATCCTTCCTGAATCTGAATTTTTCCAGCTTAAAACCATTGCTGCGAGTCCTGTCTAGGCTAGATATTTTTTTAACACGCTGTTTACATCCCCCTTATTTATTCCTGTTTTCCATTTATACACCTCAGTCATATCCCCCCTAATTCTACGCCTTTCTAGAGAGTGCAGATTCAGGGTCCTCAGTCTATCCTCGTAGGGAAGATTTCTGATACATGGGATCAACTTTGTCTTGAGTGCTGGACATGGCCGTCTCTGAGTTGACTAGGATTGAAGGGGTCCCTTCTCACAGTTACTGTATTTGAACCTATATGAGTTGATCTTTTGTTTTACAATAATAGTAATGATAAGCCCTGTTGCTAGCCTCATTTGCATACACTTTTTTTTCTGAGGTTTCCGGAGCTCGGAGAATCGTGGAACCACTCCCCTCTATGTGTCCGGGCGTCACTGAGGCGCCAGTGACAGCCCGTTGCTGTGCTGTGGCACTGCCTGGAGAGCAAGGCAGTAAACGGCACTGCCTTTACTATACATTTGATATAAACCTTGGTAATAAATACGGACAAATTGGTTTAGAAAGACACGTAAGCAAACACTAGGACATATTTATCGCAAAACATTTCGGTCCTGGGACCTTGCTTTACATGTCTTTTTAAACCACTATACATTTACAGTATTTTCCGGCATATAAGGCGCACGATCATATAAACCATATGAGACGATGTGTCGAAGAAGTTGTAACGTAACGTTAGTAAACAACTGCTATAACGTAAGACAAAGCCTACCCTAGACCCTGACCTTGAGCATATAAGGCGCAGACTGATTTTGCAAGATTTTTGTGGGGGGAAGCGCGCCTTATATGCCGGAAATACGGTAAATATTCTTTCTTTGAAATTAGTTAATAAGGTGCATCCCCCCTCCTCCTCAAAATAAAAGAAATCAATGTAAAATGATGCTTGTAACTAGTGCAAGAATTAACATGGACTTTACAGTCAGAATTCCAATATATATCGCAGGAAACAAAGGGGGTTTAAATTAAGTAAACACTTCCATTGGTGTAACTCTTGGGTATCTTCACTGTGGAAACGTGTCGCCACACAGTGGCTTCATCAGTCCTAAACAATGAAGAATGGTGAACGTCAGAAGGAGTTTGAGGTAATTAGTCCCTCAGCCTGGATTCGATGTAATTACATCAGTCCATCAAAATTTCTGCGTGAAGCAGCTGTGCAGCAGAGGCAGCCTACACGCACCTTCAGAGAGAGAGACAGAGGAGCGAGCGATCTGTTAAGGTCACCCTTAACAAGACCTATCTTAACAGGCCCACTGGTCCGACTTGGACCAGTGACTTTGTAAATGGTCCAAGTCGGACCGAAACGTCGTCGTAAGCTCCTCTCTTCTATGTGTGGGTTATTTGTGTATTGCGTATTTTCCCTTAACAAGTTCTCTATTTTAAGCAGTCTCCCTTAACAAGAGAGGTGATCAGTACCTTAGCCTTGATAGTGGTCAGTCCCTTAGTCTACAGCAGAGGCATGATACCAGAGACTTAAATACGGGAGCTAGAAGTGAGGTGTGGCAGCTGGAGATGACGTCACAATGAGTGGGCCCCCACACGTGGAAGTAGGTAATGCTGAACACTTGTTAGCAATAGAACTGAAGAAAGTTAGGATAGGTAAGATTCGTCAGGACAAATTTTTTTCTTAACGGGGGTCCACTTGAGGTTTTGGCCATCTGACCGATGCCATCCTCTGGTTTATATATATATCTGCAAGATGCTATGCCATATGTTTCTGTAAGCAGGCAACTAACACCCAGGTACCTATTTAATGCTAATTGAACTGAGGCAACAGGTGAGAAAGGAGACTTGGTTATTCATCTTCATTTACTGGGAATTAAACCTGGGTTCTTCATCTGTGTGCTGAAGGTACCACCACTAAATTAAGTCACCTAACAGTCTCCAGCATTATTCTCAGGAGTTAAGGAATTAATTTTGGGACGAGAGGCAGAGTTGAAGTAGTTGCTTCAAGTTATGTTTACTAAACACGAAGCCTGGGGAGACGAGGTGCTTTTCTGCGAGGGTGCCACTCTCCCTACTGGGGTGCCACTCTCCCCACTGGGGTGCCACTCTCCCCACTGGGGTGCCACTCTCCCCACTGGGGTGCCACTTTCCCACTGGGGTGTCACTCTCCCCACTGGGATGCCACTCTCCCCACAGGGTGCTTCGTCTAAGTTTGGTAACACTTAAATCCAGTGACACGACCTTAAGTAGTACTTGAGCAGGAATTAACTGTGAACACCTGAACACTGAGGAGAACACACGGAACACAGAAAGGAAGAAGAGAAAACCAACACCATAAAACATTAAAACAACGGACAACAGAACACTTAGAACACAATGATAAAGGATTTTGAAAGGCGACAAATTTACTCTAAATGTTTTCACGATGTGATTACGATTTATGTGACATGAGAAACTTAAGAACATAAGATAGGAGGAGCACTGCAGCAAGCCCACTGGCCCATACTAGAGAGGTCCTTCTCAAACCCAAACTCACTAACAAACATATTCGCTCGACCCATTTTCATTGGTACCTAAGAAATAAGCTTTGGTAACCCTTTTAACCCATGTGCAAGTCCCACTCAAGTCCATCCCCTCTCAATCATTTATTTATTTATTTGTTACGACAGAAGTAAATTGATCATGTTAGTAGGTTTGGATTTGACATTTTAGCAAATTTGGATTTGATGTGTTGGCGTGTTTTTATCTGACATGTTAGCGGGTTTGGATTTGACATGTTAGCGGGTGTGAGAAAGACTTGCCAAGTATGGGCCAGTAGGCCTGCTGCAGAGACAGCAAGTAGATGATTGTGAGGGTGGGGGAAGCAAGTAGATAAGTGGGAGGGTGGGAGACAGCAAGTAGATGATTGTGAGGGTGGAGGAAGCAAGTAGATAAGTGGGAGGGTGGGGGAAGCAAGTAGATGAGTGGGAGGGTAGAGACAAACAGAGTAGATGATTGTGAGGGTGGAGGAAGCAAGTAGATGAGTGGGAGTGTGGGGGCAACAAGTAGATGAGTGGGGGTTGGGGGAAGCAAGTAGATGAGTGGGAGGGTGGGGAAGCAATAGTAGAATGAGAGGGAGGATGGGGGAAGCAAGTAGATGAGTGGGAGGGTGGGGAAGCAAGTAGAAGAGAGGGAGGTGGGGGAAGCAGTAGATGAGTGGGAGGGTGGGGGAAGCAAGTAGTTGAGTGGGAGGTGGGGGCAACAAGTGGATGATGGGAGGGTGGAGGCAACAAGTGGATGAGTGAGAGGGTGGGAGCAACAAGTGGATGAGTGGGGGGTGGGGGAAGCAAGTAGATGAGTGGGAGGGTGGGGGAAGCAAGTAGATGATTGTGAGGGTGGAGGAAGCAAGTAGATAGTGGGGGTGGGGAAGCAAGTGGATGAGTGGGGGGGTGGGGGAAGCAAGTAGATGATGGGAGGGTGGGGAAGCAAGTAGATGAGGGGAGTGGGGAACAGGTAGATGAGGGAGGGTGGGGGAAGCAAGTAGATGAGTGGGAGGGTGGGGAAGCAAGTAGATGAGGGGAGGGTGGGGGAAGCAAGTAGATGAGTGGGAGGGTGGGGGAAGCAAGTAGATGAGTGGGGGGAGAGCAAGAAGAGTGGGTGGAGGAAGCAAGTAGATGAGAGGGAGGGTGGGGGGAACAAGTAGATGAGTGGGGGATGGGGGAAGCAAGTAGGATGAGTGGGAGGGTGGGGGAAGCAAGTAGATGAGTGGGAGGGTGGGGGAAGCAAGTAGTTGAGTGGGAGGGTGGGGGAAGCAAGTAGTTGAGTGGGAGGGTGGGGGAAGCAAAGTAGTTTAGTGGGAGGGTGGGGGAAGCAAGTAGATGAGTGGGAGGGTGGGGGAAGCAAGTAGGTTGAGTGGGGGTGGGGGAAGCAAGTAGATGAGTGGGAGGGTGGGGGAAGCAAGTAGTGAGTGGGAGGGTGGGGGAAGCAAGTAGATGAGAGGGAGGGTGGGGGAAGCAAGTAGATGAGTGGGGGGGGGGGAAGCAAGTGATGAGTGGGAGGGTGGGGGAAGCAAGTGTTGAGTGGGGGGTGGGGGAAGCAAGTAGTGAGTGGGAGGGTGGGGGAAGCAAGTAGGATGAGGGGAGGGTGGGGGAAGCAAGTAGTTGAGTGGGAGGTGGGGGAACAAGTAGATGAGTGGGGGGTGGGGGAAGCAAGTGGATGAGTGGGGGGTGGGGGAAGGGATGAATGGGAGGGTGGGGGAAGCAAGTGAGTGAGTGGGAGGGTGGGGAGGCAACAGGTGTGATGGGAGGGTGGGGAACAAGTGTGATGGGAGGGGGGGAAGCAAGGTGGTGGAGGGGTTGGGGGAAGGCCCCTGTGCCACTGAGTCCCCCCTCCCCCTGCCCCACAGCAAGCCTCCCACCCTTTCCCGGGAGGGTGGGCAGGTATGATGGGGGTGAAGAATGTGCGAGTGGGGGCTGGGGGCATTCAAGTAGGATGAGTGGGAGGGTGGGCACAGGGGGTGAGAGATGGAGGGGGGGGACCAAGTGGAGGTGGGGGGCGGTGACCACAGAGTGGTCAGGGTGGGGAGCACGAGTGGGGGCTGGGGGACAAGGCTGGTGCAGGGGGGCGCTGACCAAACTGTAGTATGAGTCGAGGGTGAGCGGGAGTGCAATGTGGAGAGTGGGGTGGGAAGCGTAGTGATAGCTGGGGGAATACAGCTCGTTACTGGAGTTAGTCGGGAGGGTGGGGGACAAGTGCTCGGGCGGGTGGGGAACGAAGGCTCGATGGGACGGGTTGAAGCAATGTGTTGGTGGGGAGGAGTCGACATAGACCGAAGGGGGTGGGGGACGAGCTAAGTAGTTGAGTGGGTGGGTGGGGGAAGCAAGTAGGTTGAGTGGGAGGATGGGGAAGCAAGTAGATGAGAGGGAGGGTGGGGGAAGCAAGTAGATGAGTGGGAGGGTGGGGGAGCGAAGTAGTTGAGTGGGGAGGATGGGGGAAGCAGTGATGAGAGGGGGATGGGGGAAGCAAGTAGATGGTGGGAGGGTGGGGGAAGCAAGTAGTTGAGTTGGAGGGTGGGGCAACAAGTGATTGATGGGAGGGTGGAGGCACAAGTGCTGAATGGGATGGGCACAAGTGGATTGAATGGAGGGTGTGGCACAGTGGTGAAGGGAGGTGAGGCAACAAGTGGATGAATGGGAGGGTGAGGCACAGTGATGGTGGGTGACATGAACAGGTGGTTGAATGGCGTCCTAGACTCCTAGTCTGCGCATTCACCGCATCCGTTTTCACTGGTGTTATCTGCAGCTTCCATTGCCTCCCTCTGATTTTCCACACTCATCATCTTCATCTCTCCCTCCTCCTAACGCCTCTCCCCCTTCCCTCCCCTCTTCTTTGCAGTCACGTTACCTGTCGTGACCTTAGTCTCGTCACTGTTGTACTGCTTGTACTTGGCATAGTAATTGATTCTTATTGTTGGAGCCTGGTCACAGGGGGACGTGACCCTCGAGATGTGTCATAGGGGTTGCGCTTGACCTCTGAACTCAGTCATGGTCGCTGCCCCGAGCCTGGTCACAGCTGTTGACCACTCGAGGCCAGGTCACTACCTACCCCAGGCCGTCACGCGCTGACCCTGAAACCTCTGCAGTATTTCCAGTAATCATCGGTGAGTTTGTAATGTAACGGGACGATGTTTGTAGAGTGATTCTGTATAGTCTGTACTGCTGATTTAGCTGTCAGTGCACTTGGGGCTGCTGTTATCTTTTGCTGGTTCTGCTGCTGGTGTTTTGTTTCTGCTGTTGTCGTTTTTTTCCTGCTGTTGTCGCTTGTTTTCCTGCTGTTGTCGCTTTTTTTCCTGCTGTTGTCGCTTTTTTCCTGCTGTTGTCGCTTTTTTTCCTGCTGTTGTCGCTTTTTTCCTGCTGTTGCCGCTTTTTTTCCTGCTGTTGTCGCTTTTTTCCTGCTGTTGTTTTTTTCCTGCTGTCGCTTTTTTTCCTGCTGTTGTCGCTTTTTTCCTGCTGTTGTCGCTTTTTTCCTGCTGTTGCGCTTTTTTTCCTGCTGTTGTCGCTTTTTTCCTGCTGTTGTCGCTTTTTTCCTGCTGTGTCGCTTTTTTCCTGCTGTTGTCGCTTTTTTCCTGCTTGACTTTTTCCTGCTGTTGTCGTTTTTTCCTGCTGTTGTCTCTTTTTTCCTGCTGTTGTCGCTTTTTTTCCTGCTGTTGTCGCTTTTTTCCTGTTGTCGCTTTTTTTCCTGCTGTTGTCGTTTTTTCCTGCTGTTGTCGCTTTTTTCCTGCTGTTGTCGCTTTTTTCCTGCTGTTGTAGCTTTTTTCCTGCTGTTGTCGCTTTTTTTTCCTGCTGTTGTCGTTTTTTCCTGCTGTTGTCGCTTTTTTTCCTGCTGTTGTCGTTTTTTCCTGCTGTTGTCGCTTTTTTCCTGCTGTTGTCGCTTTTTTTTTTTCCTGCTGTTGTCGTTTTTTCCTGCTGTTGTCGTTTTTTCCTGCTGTTGTCGCTTTTTTTCCTGCTGTTGTCGCTTTTTTTTCCTGCTGTTGTCGCTTTTTCCTGCTGTTGTCGTTTTTTTCCTGCTGTTGTCGTTTTTCCTGCTGTTTCGTTTTTCCTGCTGTTGTCGCTTGTTTTTCCTGCTGTTGTCGCTTTTTTTCCTGCTGTTGTCGCTTTTTTCCTCTGTTGTCGTTTTTTTTTCCTGTTGCTTTTTTCTTGTCGTTTTTTTTCCTGCTGTTGTCTGCTTGTATTTTCTGCTTTTTTGTTCGTTTTTTTTATTTAGCTGTTTTTGTCGCTTTTATTTACTCCGTTTGTTTTTTTTTCTGTTTCGGTCTTTTTTTTTCTTTGTCCAGGCTGTTTTTTTGTGACTTGTTGTGTGTATTGTGTTTCTTTGTATTATATCCAGTCTGTATTTGTTGCGTATACTTTATATTATATCCAGGTCGTGTATTTGTTTTGTATACTTTGTATTATATCAGGTCGTGTATTTGTTGTGTATACTGTGTATTATATCCAGGTCGTGTATTTGTTGTGTATACTTTGTATTATATCCAGGTCGTGTATTTGTTGTGTATACTTTATATTATATCCAGGTCGTGTATTTGTTGTGTATACTTTGTATTATATCCAGGTCGTGTATTGTGTGTATACTGTGTATTATATCCAGGTCGTGTATTTGTTGTGTATACTGTGTATTATATCCAGGTCGTGTATTTGTTGTGTATACTTGTATTATATCCAGGTCGTGTATTTGTTGTGTATACTGTGTATTATATCCAGGTCGTGTATTTGAAGTGTATAATAAAAATATTCTTTTTTTGTGATAGTCTTCCCTTGAACTAATAATAGTTTTATTATTAATATAATTATTAATGTGAAGCGCTAAACCCATGTGAGGACTTTCAGGGCAGTGAGTGATGGTGGCTCGATCCTCCGTCCATGTAAATGTTGAGTTATTTATCTGTATTGCGTGTTCAACATTCATCTTACATGTTCAAAATCTTGCACGTTCAACGTGTTCAGCTTGTTCATCGGGTGAGAATGTTGCAGTCCTGAATGTGACAAATACAGTACCCGCACTCTGAAGGATGCGTGAGAATGTTGCAATCCTGAGTGTCATCTGCATCGTAACGTCCCCACAGGGCTGGCAAAACAGCGACTGAGTGAATGATGGTGAATGTGTTGCCTTGTTTACGAAGTCACTCTGTCTCAGTGGAAACCTGTTAATAGTGATGATAATAATAAAACAATATTATATATAATAATAGAGCATAATAAAAGGCGTAAAGGAAATACAGAGGCGAAAAGTGTTGCTACCTGAGGTAACTTAATTAAGAGAATATTAGGTAGGAGAAAACGTGGGGAATATCAGGTGAGAAAAATAAGTTTGTGGCATGTGAAATACAATTTGCGAAATAATTGGGTTTGGCAAGTCAAATTTGGAGCTGAGGAAGAGAGAGAGAGAGAGAGAGAGAGAGAGAGAGAGAGAGAGAGAGAGAGAGAGAGAGAGAGAGAGAGAGAGAGAGAGAGAGAGCAGCAACTTGTGAGAGCAGGAAATCGATGATTAGGGTGGAGCCAGACACGACTAATATGTGAGCGTTCACCTGGAAAGGCGGGGTCAGGTGAGGCAGGAGGGAGGAGTTTGTGCCCTCCCTCACTGTTGAGGAAGAGGGAGGAGCAGGTGAGAGAGAGATGGAGGTAGAGAGTGATGGAGGGAGGGTGTGAGGGAAGCACACACACACACACACACACACACACACACACATGCCTAGGACAAAATGGTAACTAACTAACACACACAGGTAAGGCAGGATGGAGTTATCCCTCACTGTTGAAAAAGAGGGAGGGGCCAGGTGAGTGATAGGGGTGACACAGGTGATGGAGGATGTTGGTCCCTCTCAGTTGAAGGAGGAAGGAAAATGAGAGACGCAGGGAGGAACACAGATGAGGACGGAGCTTCTTCCTTCCCCACTTTTCAGGAAGAGGGAGGGGGAAGTGAGAGAGACGGTGAAAGAGAGGCAAGGACACGAAGAGGGAAGAGGGAGATGAAGTGACTTCACCAGTCGTCAGTGTTTGGAAAGTGAAATAGAGATAAAGATTGAAGGAGGAACAGGTGAGTGGAAGGGAGGGAGGGAGGAAGGTGGGAGGGCTCGAGGAAGGTGGGAGGGTTGGAGGAACGAGTGGGAGGAAGGAACAATTGGGATGGAAAAAAACAAGTGAGATGGAGGAAAACGGTATAACACACACACATACATATATATACGTCAGGCCCATACTGGAGTATGCAGCACCAGTTTGGAATGCACATCTGGCCAAGCACGTAAAGAAATTAGAGAAAGTGCAAAGGTTTGCAACAAGACTAGTCCCAGAGCTAAGAGGATTGTCATACGAAGAAAGGTTAAGGGAAATTGGCCTGACGATACTGGAGGACAGGACAGTCAGGGGAGATATGATAACGACATATAAAATACTGCACGGAATAGACAAAGTGGACAAAGATAGGATATTCCAGAGATGTGACACAGAAACAAGGGGTCACAATTGGATGTCGAAGACTCAGAAGAGTCAAAGGGATGTTAGGAAGTATTTCTTCAGTAATAGAGTTGCAGGAAGTGGAATAGCCTAGAAAGTGACGTAGTGGAGGCGGCAACCATACATAATTTTAAGACGAGGTTTGATAAAGCTCATGGAGTAGGGAGAGAGAGGACCTAGTAGCAACCACAGATAGGTGAGTACAAATAGGTGAGTACACAACGCGCACACACACACACACAGGTACCTAACAGTGGGAGGAGTCATCCCTCACCATCACAAGATGGATGGAGGGATGAAAGGAGGGCGGGACAGGTGAGAGGGAACAGGTAAGAGGCTAGGAAGGGAGGGAGGGACAGGTAAGGGTGTGGGAGGAGCTTACCTGACACTATTGGAAAGAGCATCCTGGCTGTGTTGCCGATTACTCTTAGATGGTCACCAGCTCTCGCGGCAATTACCTCTCGTTTTGACCACCTTTTAAGTTACACGTCTGTTACTGTTGAGTTTCACATCAGGTTTTAATGCCCAGCATGAGTGAGTTGTGTCGAGCATCTGGCTCCGTCAACATTGTATTATGTCTGAGTCGATAGTTGATGCGAGTTGTGTGATGTTACCAGCGGCACCTCATTGTATTCACCCTGATTGATTAGTGCTACAGTGGAGGTGTGTAGGGAGAGGAGTAGGGGGGTGGGGGGAAATGGGCGTGAAGGGAGAGGCGAACGAGAGAGAATGTGGTGTATGGGATGAGCGGAGGGAAAGAGGAAACTATATAGGTAGAGAGGAGACACAAGATGAATAGATGAAGGGATGTAGTTACACAGATATTTACTCTTATTCAGTATTTTAAAGTCATCACAACTGCGCAATGCAGTCAGGTCAGCTTGTGGGTAAAAGACAAGTGTGCAGTGATCAAGACATCAAGGAAAAGTTTTACCACGAGTGACTTCTTCAGCCCTCATACGGAAAAGCTGAAACGATCAGTATCTGTAGGGCAAGAGATCAGGTGAGCATCTTGTATAATCTCAAAAAAAAAAAAAAAGAGCAAGTGTAAACATGGTTAGGCCAGTAGATCTAAAGTGCTCCTAGTGTGTTATCCAGTGACAGTGTTAATGTTTCGTTAGAGTCGTAGCAATTCTGAACATTTCACATCAGCCTGAGTTTTGTGGCACGGCATTGGTGGTTGTTATTGCTGCTTGCAAGCTCCCGCGTCTACCAAAATCATTTTCTGGAATCATTAGTTTGGCTTCATTGAACTAACTGATGAGTCCCTCTGCTGTGCTGTGTTGTATTCGGGTGTTAGTTTGATCCTCCAGGCGTTTTAAGAAAAGAGAATGGAGGAACAAAGCAGCAGGCCTACTGGCTCAAACTAGGCAAGCCCTTCTTTAAACAAACCATTCCCATTTGGTGTTCTCGGAGTTTGAGTTCAAGTGCTCTTGATGTTTCGCCTACGTACTTTCTGTCGCATCCTCCGCAAGGTATGATGCATACAACAGCCCCGGTGATGCTGTTATCTCTTTCTACTTATTTTGTTACTGAGTCTTTGATGGAGGTTTTTAAGTTCCACTTCAGCCCAGGTCTCCCTCACCACTAGCTCCATCCACTGGAGTGAAGCAACTCAGGGCTTTCTCTATAAAAAATAATTAAACGATGAAGATAAATGATACCTCTCTCTCTCTCTCTTTATGCTCAAGTATTTTCACACTTCTCGGTGCGTCATCAGGAGCTGTGCAATGTTGCAAGGGAGCAACCCAAGCAGGGAAAGAGGTCTCAGTAGCGTAGGTGTCACTGGCCACGGTTGCCTTTAGATTGGGTTAGTTGTCGGTGCCAACCCCACCCTACCATCATCCCCCTACTACCCATATGGGGTAGGAGGGTTTCTGAGATGTCAAGTAAGAAATTATACGATATAGAAAGCCAGCCCTAAGCTTTTTCTAATCGTTTATAGCCTGTTATGAAAGATTATAAAAAGCTTAGGGCTGGCTTTTTATATCGTATAATTTCCTACTTGACATCTCAGAAACCCTCCTACCCCATATGGGTAGTAGGGGGATGATGGTAGGGTGGGGTTGGCATCGACCACTAACCGAATCTAAGGGTAACCGTGGCCAGTGACACCTACGCTACTCTGAGACCTCTTTCACTGCTTTGGTTGCTCCCTTGCAACATTGCACAGCTCCTAATGACGCACCAAGAAGTGCGAAAGCACTTGAGCTAAAGATTTTCACCCCCCTGTGGCTTGTCCTGCATAGTTAAGATCGTCCGTCTGCAATTGTTTGCATATATATATATATATATATATATATATATATATATATATATATATATATATATATATATATATATATATATATATATATATGGGAATGGTTTGTTTAAAGAAGGGCTTGCCTAGTTTGAGCCAGTAGGCCTGCTGCTTTGTTCCTCCATTCTCTTAAAACGCCTGGAGGATCAAACTAACACCCGAATACAACACAGCACTATATATATATATATATATATATATATATATATATATATATATATATATATATATATATATATATATATATATATATATATATATAATCAATAACAACACTACGACTAGCCAGGGGCTCGAACCCGTGTTGTTTTAGCCCTCCTCATGGTGAGCGAAAATTCCACGACGCTCTGACCAGTGGGTTAGAGCGTCGGCCGAGACTCGAACCCTCGAGCTTTAACACGCCACCCGGGTAGCCTGTTAATATTCGAGACGCCCTAATCCACTAAACCATCAATGTCACATACTACAACAGGCGCCTAGTAGCACCAGACGTCACTCCTGTTGCGGATATATACGTGGCTGTGGCAATCTAAGGATTAATTTCATTCTCCTCTCGTTTGGAATACCAGTTGCACAAGTAGTTTAAATATTAATGTAGATGCACGCACACAAACACACACACACACACACACACACACACAACACACACACACACACACACACACACACACACACACACAACACACACACACACACACAACACACACACACACACACACACACACACACACACACACACACACACACACACACACACACACACACACAACACACACACACACACAAACACAACACACACACACAAACACACACACACAAACACAAACACACACACACACACACACACACACACACACACACACACACACAACCACATACACACACACACACACACACATATTATCCCTTGTTCCCACAAATTTTCATAATAAATTCTTCCTGAAAATAATTGTAACTCCTATAACTTCCTCCACTTTAGTGACCTTTAAATTAGCATACACGGGGAGTCATTAACATAGAGAGTAATTAACACAGGTGACTAACACAGGGGAGTAATTAATGAAGTTTTACGTACAAATACAAATGAGTAGCATAGGTGAGTAATAATTAAGACAGGCGAGTAATAAACACTGGTGAGTATTAACGCAGGTAATAAAAAGCTTGTGCGTAATAACGCAGTTGAGTAATAAAACTGGCGAGTAATAATGCAGGTGAGTAATAAACACTGGTGAGTAGTAACGCGGGTGAGTAATAACGCAGGTGAGTGACGCAGGTGAGTAATAAAAGACTGGTGAATTGTAGTGCAGGTGAGTAATGACGCAGGTGAGTAATAAAACTGGTGAGTAATAACGCAGGTGAGTAATAAAACACTGGTGAGTAATAACATAATTAGCAGATAATGACGCAGGTGAGTAATAGGAAAAAGAAGGTAGAATAAACGAATGGAACAGAGAGCATGGGTGGAAGACAGAGAAAAGGACAGAAGGGGACAGAAAAGGACAAAATGGAGAGTGAGGGGAAGGGTAGAGTGAAAGGAAGGGTAGAGAGAGGGGGGAAGGGAGAGGGAGAGGATAGGGTGAGGGGAAAAGGGAGAGTGAGGGGAAAAGGGAGAGTGAGGGGGAAGGGGAGAGTGAGGGGAAAGGGAGAGTGAGGGGAAAGAGAGAGCGAGGGGGAGGGGAAGGGGAGAGTGAGGGGAGGAGTGGCTCCTCCAGGGATGCTGCCACTGCTGTTTCATCTCATTCTCTTGATTAAAACTCAGGTGAGAGTCACTGTATTTCGACTTCGTTGATATAGTACGCTCTTTCATTCTCACTTTCTCTTACACTCTCACTGCTTCTCTCTTCTAAGTCGAAGAATTAGACACATATGTAGCATCTGGGTATCTTTATATGTAGACGTTTCGCCATCCAGTGGCTGGCGACACGTCTATAGATAAAGATACCCAGATGTTGCACTTGTCTAATTCGTCATCTTGTCGGTAATGTGTGTGTAGTAGTAGTAGTAGTAGTAGTAGTAGTAGTAGTAGTAGTGGTAGTCGTAGTGATAATAATAATCTTTATTCTACAAGTACATGTACAAGGTATACAGACCATAGCTGACATCAATGACATACTACTATATAGAAAGCCCCTTGTTATGCTGAGCATTTCGAGCAAATTAGATCAATTTTGTCCCCAGGATGCGACCCACATCAATCAACTAACACCCAGGTACCTATTTTACCGCTAGGTGAACAGGGACAGCAGGTGTCTTCAAGAAACAAGTTCTAATGTTTCCAACCGTACCGGGTATCGAACCATGGACCTCAGGGTGTGAGCTGAGTGCGCTACCAACCGAGCTACGGGACAGTGCGTGCGTGTGTGATGTCATCACAGGTTCTTGTTAATAGACATTTGGCATATTTTTAAGGGAGAGAGAGAGAGAGCGAGAGCGAGCTTACAGTTGAGGGCACGTTAACGAACACTTGTGAGAGTTGCTCTAATGTCAGCATGATATCACGCTGTTATTTATGTCCTTTATCTGCTCTCAATCGTCGCTCTCCTGCAGGCGTGACCTGTTGTCCACGCTGGTACAAATTCAGGAGGGGTCGTGATGATGTGTAGGATCTAACAGGGACCTAACTGCCAGGGATTTGTCATCAAGGACAGGAGGGGTCTTGAGGATGTGTAGGATCTAGCAGGGATCAGGCTGCCAGGGGTCTGTCACCAGGGGCAGTAGGAGTTCTGAGGATGTGTAGGATCTAGCAGGGCCCAGGCTGCCAGGGGTCTGTCACCAGGGGCAGTAGGAGTCTTGAGGATGTGTAGGATCTAGCAGGGACCAGGCTGCCAGGGGTCTGTCACCAGGGGCAGTAGGAGTTCTGAGGATGTGTGGGATCTAGCAGGGACCAGGCTGCCAGGGGTCTGTCACCAGGGGCAGTAGGAGTTCTGAGGATGTGTGGGATCTAGCAGGGACCAGGCTGCCAGGGGTCTGTCACCAGGGGCAGTAGGAGTTCTGAGGATGTGTGGGATCTAGCAGGGACCAGGCTGCCAGGGGTCTGTCACCAGGGGCAGTAGGAGTTCTGAGGATGTGTGGGATCTAGCAGGGACCAGGCTGCCAGGGGTCTGTCACCAGGGGCAGTAGGAGTTCTGAGGATGTGTGGGATCTAGCAGGGACCAGGCTGCCAGGGGTCTGTCACCAGGGACACTAGAAGTCCTGAGGATGTGTGGGATTTAGCAGGGACCAGGCTGCCAGGGGTCTGTCACCAGGGACACTAGAAGTCCTGAGGATGTGTGGGATCTAGCAGGGACCAGGCTGCCAGGGGTCTGTCACCAGGGGCAGTAGGAGTTCTGAGGATGTGTGGGATCTAGCAGGGACCAGGCTGCCAGGGGTCTGTCACCAGGGACACTAGAAGTCCTGAGGATGTGTGGGATTTAGCAGGGACCAGGCTGCCTTTACGATGTGCTCCAGTGAGAGAGAACGCCGGGAAAATGTCTGCCGAGGTAATGAAGATCACTTTCTACAGTGCTGCCAGCCAGGTACAGCCAAATGGTGGTAGTAGTGGTTGGTGATCGTGATGATACTAGTACCTAGTGATGGTGGTAGAAGAAAAAAAAGCGCCTGAAAAAGAGAGAGAAAAAAAGAAAGAAAAATAAGGAAGTCTTCAATGAGGCTGAAACAAAAAGTGGGTCATAGGATGTGATATTTATTATTATTATTATTATTATTATTATTATTATTATTATTTATTATTATGGTATAATTTGTGAAATTAATTAATTTTTTGTGGTGTATGTGTAACTACTTTCTATGCAAAAAAAAAAAAATATGTTTAGAGGACTTAAGGAGTAGTGAGTTACAGTTGATAATACTCTTCTGAGATGAGAGAATCTACCCTCTCAACAACATCTAGGTAACTACAACAGGGAGAACAAAACTGAGTGCAAGTGAGTACAATTCTGTCAGTGCAGACAGGCGAGTACACCAGGAGGCCTGGTCACAGACCGGGCCGCGGGGGCGTTGACCCCCGGAACTCTCTCCAGATAAACACCAGATGAGTATATTTTGGTGAGTACAACTAAGTGAGTGCAGCTAGGTGAGTACACCTTAGTCGTAAACTGTTGAAGCTTGTGTCAGGTGGATACATGTATGAGTAACTGCTGTGTGAGGTGGATACATGTGTGAGTAATTGCTGTGTCAGGGACCTTAGTCAGTTTTAGCATTCTTCTTCCAAGTTAAGTCCCACTCGTTCTGTGATTACTTCACAGGTCATGGGAAAAGTGGGGTGGGCGGGGAGAGGTCACACTCTTGCCACATAAAACCTGGGAACACCCACAGTGTGCTGCTACCTTGTTCTACATGCTAGACTATTGTGGGAACACCCACAGTGTGCTGCTACCTTGTTCTATATGCTAGACTATTGTGGGAGCAACAACAACGTGCTGCTACAGTATTATGTATAAATTACAGTGTGAGAAACAAAATTTATTAATATTTTCTTGTATTACTTAAAACTTATCCTGTGTGATGGAGTACGACAGGGAACACAGCCAGCTTTTGTCCCTTAGTGTACCTGTCATAGAGAATTGGCAGCAGGACACACTGTAACTATCATTCAGAGTCGGGTCGGGCATTATGTGAATAAAAAAAATCCTTAACATGTATGGAAATCTGGCACTCGACACGGGTTCAAAGGTAAACATGACAGCTAAATCAGGCCAGGCGATAGAGAGTGAAGAAGTGGACTCAACCCTAGCAGACTCAGCTAGGGAACTGTACAGCACGGGCAAACCCCGCTTTGCAGCGGTTCGCTTTACAGCATTTCGCTAATACAGCTGTTTGAGTTATACCCATTCGTCATTTAATCAGACTTCCCATAATAAATATATTCGCCACTTACTATAAGGATGAAAATATTTTAAGGTAAGTAATGTGTTTACTGAATATGCATTTTTTAGGCCTAGTTATATTGCTCACTTAATATGTGATAGTGGAAATATGTTATCAGGCTTTATATGCATTTGAAAGTGAGAAAAGGCTATGATTCACTTTATAGCAATTTGTTGCTTTACAGCAGTAGTCTGGAACCTAACCTGCTGTACAAGCGGGGCCCTCACTTAGAATATGGAAGTTAAAAGCAATCAACTCCTCGCTTTGAGAGCCTTGTCATAGATCTTCATAAAGCTGTATATGGATCCTGCCTCGTTCCACTTCCTAACTACTCTAAAGCTGAATAAATACTTCCTAACATCCTAGTGACTCATCTCTGCTTCTGTATGTGTGAATTCTCCTTCCTTATTTATATTTGACTGGTTGCATGGGTCGAGTTTCAGCTCCTGATACTATTACTTGCTGCTGCTTGGCCGGTTTACTCCATTCTTAAAACTATTTTCAGCCTACCTTCACTATTTTGTCCAGGTCATTCCACTTCCTGACCACTCTGAGATGGAAGAAATACTTCCTAACATCCCTGTGGCTTGTCTTTAACCTCCAGCTGTGCCCTCGTGTACCTCTTTCCCGCCTTCTCGAATAGTCTATCCCTGATGAATAAGACACGTGTGCAGCACTTCGGCGTCTCTATTGCCCAGGTGTTGCACATGTGTGTTGTTCATCAGCTTGTTGGTGTTGTATATGATGATTCAAATTCAAAATTCAAATGTTTATTTTTCTGTATAGATTACAATGTGTGGTTTACATATTATAAGATAACTATAAAATAAAGTACTTATTACAAAGAAGGCCACTAGTAGGCCTAGGTAGGCCTAGGCATTTCGGACAGACGTCTACAATATCAGGTTCTCTTATTATTTTGTATGTCGTTATCATGTCTCAGTTACTGTGATGTGTGGAGCTTTGTGGGTTACTGCTTGGAACAATAATACTTATACTTGGGAAAGGCACATTATATACAAGTTAAAGGAGTCACTGTTATCTTCACTACTCACTCATCACCACTCGCAGTCATACTACCACCATCAGCACCTGCACTACAACTCTTCCATCCCACTCCTTGCCACCACCACTGCTACCACCATCACTACCACCTCGTCCTTCGTCGCCGCCAGTGACAGTAGCAGGAGGAGGAGGAGAGGACTAAGTGTCACGAGCAGTGTGTTGGAGTGTGAGTAGTGGCCTCACTCCTCTCACTTCACACTCACTCCACGCTCTCCCAGCCTGCTCGCCCTGCCTTATGTTCTAGTCTCTTCCCCTCCTTCCCTTCTTCCCTGCCTCTCCCTGTACCCTACAACAGTTCACAGAGCTTGTAATCTGTCTTTACTGTTGGTAGGTTTTTTGTATATCTGTTAACTCGGGAGAGTGATACCTGGATACTTGCAGGATAATCAGTAGGCCTCCCGTCAGCCTTTAGTTTTGATGGTCTACTTTTAAGGTTAACATTGTGTCTGTTGACGTCTCTACATTTCAGGAAGCATTATAGTATTTACAAGAATATCAGCAACATAACTAACTGTGGTGTTCCTGGGAGTATCTGGTATTGATTGTAGTTAGATATTAAAATATTAAACAGACTAGGGATTAATACACCGCCTTGAGGAGTACCAAGTTGAAGCTCTTTAGATTCACTTTTGTAGCCCAGAAACAAAGCAGCAGACTTTGTTAGTGAGGTAAACAATGATCCACTGCAACACTTGACCAAAAATGTCCAGTTTAGCTAGTTCATATATTATAGTTTTTCCGAACATTAAAACCATCTTGAATATCAAGAAGAGACGTGTATGTGTCTTTTTTTGTCCTCTTGTACAGATAAAAATATTGCGACACAATTCAATATATTTTGCCAAGTGGGAAGCATAAATATTGGGTGACATGTGTTCTTTAATGCTGAATAGTACGCTGTTACGTATCATCCTATCTGGAGGGTATTCCGGGGGTCAACGCCCCCGCGGCCCGGTCCATGACCAGGCCTCGCGGTGGGTCAGGCCCTGATCAACCAGGCGGTTATTGCAGGCCACATGCACTCCAACGCACGAACCATAACCTTGAAATGTTGTACATAGACAATTAGTTAGCGAGACGGTACGATAAACGTGTTGGTTAGTACTACTCACCAGATATTAATAACATGATGGCAAACAAATCACAAAACGGATGGGATTCGAACCCATGGTAAGCTAGTCTTTAAATTAACAGGCCAGTGCTTTGACCACTGGACTAGCTTGACATAGGTTCGATCCCTACCTGTTCAGAGATTTGTTTTTAATCTTATTACGATTTCGTGAGTCATGTTGGCGGTTTTGGGGGGACTTGAGCTAGAGCACGCCACAGCCTTACTGGGGTTAAATTCGTCTAAAATCCTACGAGGCCCATGATAACCTTACTACGGTATACGGAAATATATCTGCATGTCTTTAAGAAGGCACTGGACTGGCACCTAAAGTCAGTACCTGACCAACAGGGCTGTGGTTCGTACGTCAGCTTGCGTGCGGCCAGCAGTAACAGCCTGGTTGATCAGACCCTGATCCACCATGAGGCCTGGTCTCAGACCGAGCCGATGGGGCGTTGACCCCCGAAACCCTCTCCAGGTAACCTCCAGGTAGATGAATCTTGTTCGGTCGGCATGGTCCACTGGACAACAAACTGGTCTGCTAGTTTAAAGACTAGCTTGCCACAGGATCGAGTCTCGCTCGTTCTGTGGAATGTTGTGTATCTTTGGGTATTGGTACAGTAATGCTGCTGATCCACGATGAAGGTAACTGACACATTATGTAATTTATATTGTATTGTTCTGACAGTGTATTACCAGGTACACGCCAGCGACCCAGTGGTGATGACTCTGTCTTTATTACAGTCCTTCCTTCCTCTCTCTCTTCCTTCTCTTTCTACTACTGTCTCCTCAACTTCTTCCTACGTCTTCATGCTCTTCCTTACCTCTATTACCTTCTTCCTACTCTTCTTACCTTCTCATGCCTTCTTCCATACCTTCTTCCATACCTTTCATGCCTCCTCTCGTGCCTTTCCAGCTCTTCCTACCGTTCCATACCTTCTTCCTACCTCTTCCACGCCTTCTTCCATGCCATCTTCATACTTTCTTCCTTACTTCTGCCATCCTTCTTCCATGCCTTCTTCCATGCCTTCTTCCATCCTCTTCCATGCCTTCTTCCTGCCTCTTCAACCTTCTTCCTTACGCTTCTTCCATCCTTCTTCCATGCCATTCTTCCATACCTTCTTCCTTACCTTCTGCCATGCCTTCTTCCATGCCTTCTTCCATGCCATCTTCCATACCTTCTTCCTTACCTTCTTCCATGCCTTATTCCTTACCTATCTTCCTTACCTTCTTCCTTACCTTCTTCCTGTCCTTCTTCCTTACCTTCTTCCATACCTTCTTCCATTACCTTCTTCCTACCTTCTTCCATGCCTTCTTCCATACCTTCTTCCTTACCTTCTTCCATGCCTCTTCCATACCTTCTTCCTTACCTTCTTCCATGCCTTCTTCCTTACCTTCTTCCATGCCTTCTTCCATGCCTTATTCCTTACCTTCTTCCTTACCTTCTTCCATGCCTTCTTCCATGCCTTCTTCCTTACCTCTTCCTTCCTTCTTCCATACCTTCTTCCTTACCTTCTTCCTTACCTCTTCCATGCTCTTCCATGCCTTATTCCTTACCTTCTTCCTTACCTTCTTCCATGCCTCTTCCATGCTTCTTCCATACCTTCTTCCTTACCTTCTTCCATGCCATCTTCCATACCTTCTTCCTTACCTTCTTCCATGCCATCTTCCATACCTTCTTCCTTACTTCTGCCATGCCTTCTTCCATGCCATCTTCCATACCTTCTTCCTTACCTTCTTCCATGCCTTATTCCTTACCTTCTTCCTTACCTTCTTCCTTACCTTCTTCCTTACCTTCTTTCATACCTTCTTCCTTACCTTCTTCCATGCCTTCTTCCATGCCTTCTTCCATACCTTCTTCCTTACCTTCTTCCATGCCATCTTCCATACCTTCTTCCTTACCTTCTTCCATGCCATCTTCCATACCTTCTTCCTTACCTTCTTCCATGCCTTATTCCTTACCTTCTTCCTTACCTTCTTCCTTACCTTCTTCCTTACCTTCTTCCATGCCTTCTTCCATACCTTCTTCCTTACCTTCTTCCATGCCATCTTCCATACCTTCTTCCTTACCTTCTTCCATGCCATCTTCCATACCTTCTTCCTTACCTTCTACCTGCCTTCTTCCATGCCTCTTCCATACCTTCTTCCTTACCTTCTTCCATGCCTTATTCCTTACCTTCTTCCTTACCTTTTTCCTTACCTTCTTCCATGCCTTCTTCCATACCTTCTTCCTTACCTTTTTCCATGCCTTCTTCCATGCCTTCTTCCATACCTTCTTCCTTACCTTCTTCCATGCCATCTTCCATACCTTCTTCCTTACCTTCTTCCATGCCATCTTCCATACCTTCTTCCTTACCTTCTTCCATGCCATCTTCCATACCTTCTTCCATACCTTCTTCCTTACCTTCTTCCATGCCATCTTCCATACCTTCTTCCTTACCTTCTTCCATGCCATCTTCCGTACCTTCTTCCTTACCTTCTTCCATGCCATCTTCCATACCTTCTTCCTTACCTTCTGCCATGCCTTCTTCCATGCCTTCTTCCATGCCTTCTTCCATACCTTCTTCCATACCTTCTTCCATACCTTCTTCCTTACCTTCTTCCATGCCTTATTCCTTACCTTCTTCCTTACCTCCTTCCTCGCCTCCCTCCTTCCTTCACTTCACTCTACCATCCTTACTGCAGAAGGAGATTTATAAAGTTGAGAGACTGACGACCAGTATTGTCTGCAAATATAACTCTGAGAAACTGTTGAAAGAAAAATATCTAAAACAAAAAACAACTTAAGTTAAATCTGTGTGTGAAGCGCTGAAGCGCTGACCTGCGAGGAGGAGCACTGCAGCAGGCCTACTGGCCCATACTAGGCAAGTCTTCAAACCTAAGCCCACTTAACAAAAATATTTGCCCAACCCATTTTTATTACTGCTTTAGGAATAAGCTTTGATAATCCTGTTAATTAGACCCTCGTGGGTTTAGCGTTTGTTTGATGTATATAACCATGAAGCGAAGAAAATAATAATAGTCTACCCACACGACCTCCACCTCCCACCCACACGACCTCCACCTCCCACCCACGCGACCTCCACCTCCCACCCACACGACCTCCACCTCCCACCCACACGACCTCACCTCCACCCACAGACCTCCTCCTCCCACCCACACGACCTCCACCTCCCACCCACACGACCTCCACCTCCCACCCACACGACCTCCACCTCCCACCCACAGACCTCCTCCTCCCACCCACACGACCTCCACCTCCCACCCACACGACCTCCTCCTCCCACCCACCAGACCCCTGAGCCCCTTCGCCCAGAATTCTCCACCTGCCCTGCTCCACCGCTCCTCCAGGGCCATGAGGGACCATGAAGGGCCACATGGTGGTACTTACCTTATGAGTATATATATTGAGAGTTGCCGGACCACAGCGCAGCTTTATGGAGCTCAGTCATGATGCAGTGACTTGTGGGTATTGTAGCTGCTGGCGACACAGCTGAAGCTGCTAGCCAAGCCTCTTTCTTTAAAGCTAGGCAAGACCATGCGGGTTTTGATTCCCCCCTTCTCTCTTCCCCTCCCTCCTTCCCCTCCCTCCTTCCCCTCCCTCTTTCCCCTCTTCTCTTAAGATGCGTCTGTCTCTTGTTTCACTTACAACCCCTACAATATTCATAATTATTAATAACAACACATAATGGGGGCTGAATAACAATTATGTCAGTCTCAGGATTATTCTCTCAAAAAAATGCGTAAAACCTGTAGGGATCATACAGCGCCAGGGTAATGGGAGGCAATTAGATTCGATCCAAGGAATGGGAGGGGTAGCTCCAAGTCCATGAATGAAGAGCTCTTCAGTGGCACCAAGGCACCTGTACGGTTCAGTCTTTCCATATAATTAGTCAGTAGAATCTGTCATTACAATTGTTCGATTATTATTATTATTATTATTATTATTATTATTATTATTATTATTATTATTCATCCCTGAGGGAGCTCCTGTAATGGTTACCTGAGTTTTTTTTCTTTTTTTGTCTTCCTCTTAGTTTTCAACTTTCATTTCGGTAACTCGAGAACTCTTCATCAGATAGTATTCAAATTTTGAACACCTGTATACGGCAATAATTGAGAAACTTGTGCAATATTTGAGTATCTTGGGTGTCTTTACTGTCAAATCGTTACGGCTCGACAAAGTTCCTGGAGAGCGAAACGTTGCCACTTAAGTTGCACTTGTGTTCTTTTACCTAACATATAACTTTCTTCCACGGACTTCCTACTAAGACTTTTGTTTTAACCCTCGGAATGCCTTAACCGATCGGTTTCAAATTTTGAACCCCAGTGAACTATACCTAGGGAGGAGGAGGTTCATGAAACAATTGACAAGTGCCAGATGCCAGATGCCCGCTCCACTATTTCACGTGAACCATTCCCGATTTTGGTTTCCAAGCGATTACCTTAAAAAAAAAAGAGGGGGGGGGGTCGAAATACACAGATCAATCTCCTTGGTTTCTGTCTCCACGTGGGATATTATTAAGCACTGACAGGTGTTTCTTACACTTTAGTTATTCGCTAATATTTAACTTCATTGCAAACTTATGCCCCACTCTGCACTATTCCTTTTGCCTGAGTTAAGGTACAGGGAACCGTGGGGGCTCTGGTGGCCTGGTGGTTAACGCTCTCGCTTCACACGGTGAGGGCCTGGGTTCGATTCCCAGCCAGAGTAGAAACATTGGACGTGTTTCTTTCCACCTGTTGTCTATGTTCCCCATCAGTAAAATGGGTACCTGGGTGTTAGTCGACTGGTGTGGGTCGCATCCTGGGACACTGACCTAAGGAGGCCTGGTCACAGACCGGGCCGCGGGGGCGTTGACCCCCGGAACTCTCTCCAGGAACTCTCTCCAGGTAAACTCCAGGTACATTTCTCGGTTTTTACAGCGACTGTTATATATTGTTGTTTAATTCGTAGGAAAGCGCTAAGCCCGTAAATGCATACAGACTTGGGTAATGACAGGTAATAAAGTTTAATCCGTGGAGGTGGTAGCTCCAGTTTGTTGGATCAAGAGCCCTTCACCGACATCAAGGTACTCTTCCCAGTAGAGAGTTTGGTAAATATATTAATATTCTCTCCCACATTTCCTTCCCTTTCTCTCTCCCTTCCCGTCCCTCTCTTTCCTTCTCTCCACTTCCTTTCCTTTCCCATTGCTTTCCCTAACTTTCCTCCTCTCCCTCTTCACCTCCCTCCCTTTCCCCCTTTCTTTCCTGTTCTCCCTCTCTTTACATTCCAGTTCTTTTACCCCTCATCCCCCCACCTCCTGCATATCTAATCTCCCACATTCCTACCTCTTTCACATTCCAGCTCTCATATTTTCCCTCTCTCTCTCTCTCTCTCTCTCTCTCTCTCTCTCTCTCTCTCTCTCTCTCTCTCTTCTCTCTCTCTCTCTCTCTCTCTGTCTATCTATCTATCTATCTCGATAAATACCCCTGTATATACTGTACGTTCAGTATACATATGCGATGAATGCTTCATCGATAAAGAATTATAACGTTACAAACAAGAGAGTTTTTATCCCTAGACCTTGTTGTGAGATCACCCAAATTAATAATTTTTTTGTGTGCGGGAAGGTCACGGAACTCATTATACCATGTGTGGTTAAAGGAAGGATGAGAGTACAAGCTGGAGCTGGAGACACGGAGGAAGTCTCCTGTAAGTATGATGTTAGGCTGAGGGACTGATTACCTGAAACTGCTCATCTTTCACCTTTCTTTGTATTGGACTGAAGAAGCTACTGGCTGACGAAACTTTTCCAGAATAAAGATACGCAAGTGTTGCACAAATGTCTTATTTATCATGGTGTAAGAGCCGGGGACGAGACGGAGGCTCTTCAGCGGTGAGAGTGAGAACTCTTGATGCAAAGAGATAGTAGGTTAACTCAGATTAAGTTGTAATGAACAACTGTCAATGTATAAACAGAAAGATGGACGGGACTGTCCATCTGTCTGTCAATTTACAGACCGCAAACCTCGGTCTGTAAATTGACAGTTCGACGATCTACCGTCTGTGCCACCGGGCTTCTAAGAGGAAGGAATCGGAACTGGTACTTACAGTACTATATTCCGTCAGAGACACCATTTGTAACTCAACTGAACTCCTTCCTACAGCCCAGGAGCTTTAACGGCATATCTATTCTTGCCTCCCTTAAGGCCATAAGTATAATTACCATACATAGTGTAAATTACCTAAGATAACTCCCAAAAAAGTCAAAGTGACTTATTTCCTCTGGGTCCTTGAGAGAGAGACTTCCGGTGCAGCGCTGCATCACTAATAGAAGTCATATTACCTCGTAAATACATTTCTCTGTATTCAGTGTTCCGTATCCGATCCTTCCCTGAGAGTGATTAGGGTCTTTTCCCTATGGATTACTTTAGGGCTGATATTCCATTTCCCAGTATTCGGTAACACTGTAGAAGTTGTGAATTTTTCCTCCGTAAGCCATGCGTGTCGTACGAGGCGACTGAAATCCCGAAGGAAGGGACTAGTAACCCCTTCTCCTATATAAATTGCTAAATTTTAAAAAGAAAGACTTTCGTTTTTCTTTTTAGGTCAGCCTGCCTTGGTGGGATACGGCCGGTGTGTTAAAAAAATAAAAATTGTATACTAAGCTACTTGAAGTATTGTATCAATAAATAATTTAGTATTCCCTGTTGTGGTTTGGAGGAGTTAACCCTAAGAAAGGCTTTAATTATATAATTAGTTAATAAAATCTCTAAAGGTGAGACTAAGTGGTAAGGAGGTGTCTTCACACACCTTAGGTGTGTGTCAGAAGTGTCGGTCTTTAAGTGGCCACTTACGTGGAGGTAGCTAAGTGGAATATCCAATTAATCTATTAATTAACACTGCCGAGGGTAATGGGTAACTCGTTCACTTTACCACCTCTGGTACCTCTCTCTCTCTCTCTCTCTCTCTCTCTCTCTCTCTCTCTCTCTCTCTCTCTCTCTCTCTCTCTCTCTCTCTCTCTCTCTCTCTCTCTCTCTCTCTCTTCCTAACTTCATTTACAAGCTAAGAGCTGTTACCCACATCAACTCATTTGAAAATTCTCTTTCTTTCTCGTGAGTGGGAGAACTGTTGTCTTAACTTGAAATTCTAGCGACGAGCCATTACTGTATTATACAATGATTGTATTGATGTATACTGCATTATTATTTAGTAACAGTCATATATGATAGTGGACCCGGCAAGACTGACATCACTCACACCAGTCAGTCCGGCCACGGTAAGTCTTCCTTCATCCTCTCCACCTCCCTCTCCTTCCTTCCCACTCTAACTTTCATTCATACCCTCCCTTTCCTTCTTTCTCTCATTTTCCCTGTCTCCCCTCCCTTTCCTTCTCTCCCTTTCCTTCTCTCCCTTTCCTTCTCTCCCTTTCCTTCTCTCCCTTTCCTTCTCTCCCTTTCCTATACGCCATCTTTCTTCTCTCCCTCCCTCCCATGACTGGTGTGAGGGACACATATTCACCACAGACATACCTTCATATAGATCCTCCAAATTAAATAGGGTCAAACCCCCTTTCGAAACTTTCTCTCGCTCTTCCCGTGTCTCCTCCAGTCGTCGCAAGGGGTAGGGGGTAAGGGAGGGAGAGGGTTTAAGGGGGTATTAAGGGCCATAAAGGAGTGGGGGAGGGGCAGTAAAGGGGACCGATGGTAAAGGGTGTTGAAATTGGAAGAGGAAAATGAATATTTTTCCCATTGGCTCTGGGTGAGGATTCTCTTTTTTTTCAGTAAAATTTGCATTTCGATTCCTCAAATCTGATTTGTTTTTTTCTTCAGTTTTGATAACGTAGTGAGGGAGGGGAGGAGGGAGGGAGCGAGAGGGGGGGAGGAAGGAAAGAAGGAGAGAATCCTACATATTGGGGAGAGAAAGGGAGGAAATCCTACGTATTGGGAAGAGGGAGGGAATCCTACGTATTTGGGAGGAGGAAGAAGGGAATCCCACCTATTGGGGAGGAGGAAGGAGGAAATCCTACGTATTGGGGAGGAGGGGGGGAAGCCTACGTATTGGGGAGAAGGAAGGAGGGAATCCCATTTATTGTGGAGGAGGAGAGAGGGAATCCTACGTATGGGGAGAGAGGGGGGGGGAAGAGACTGACGTTATCCGGGGAGGGGGAGAGAACTCTCACCAAATACATCTCTTCAACCCTAACTAGGACTGTTCAGCATTAAATAGGCCTCATCAGTATTAAATAGGCCTCTTCAGCACTAGGTTTCCAACACTAAATAAGCTTCTTCAGCAGTAAATAAACCTCTTCATCAGTAAATAGGTCTCTTCAACACTAAGTAGGCCTCAACAGTAAATAGGTCTCTTCAACACTAAGTAGGCCTCAACAGTAAATAGGTCTCTTCACCAGTAGACCTCTTTACCACTAGACCTCTTCAGCACTAAATAGATAATTAGGCCTCTCTAATTCTTTTTTTCTTCTTAAAAATGAATGAGAGAACCTGGTCGACACCTTACTGAGTGTATGACTGACGGTCACTGGAGAGAGATTTACTGGAGATTATTTCTGAATTCTTGGAAATACTTTTATGTTGTGACTGTGTCAATAAAGAACATTATCTGTGCTTCTTTATGCAAGTAATGAAGGAAGGTTGGGATATACCTCGTCTTGTTCTTGCTGCTTCTTGTATTGCTTCTGCTGCTGATATTTCTTCTTCTACTGCTGTTGCAGCAGCAGTAGAAGAAGGGCAGAGGGTACAAAGTAGGAGAGCCAAGATTGTACCAGGGACCACTAAGGGAGTGCCAGGGGCCGTGCCAGTGATCACTAAGAGAGTGCCAGGGTCGTGCTAGCGATCACTAAGAGAGAACCGGAGGGGTGATGCCAGTGTTCACTAACCGGCCACCAGTCACACCGGCAACACGTTGGAAGTCACGTCGGCTGAATAATAAATACCCGGCTAGATTGGTTTCATTATCGGTTCCCGGTGCCTCTGGGTGCCAGGCGCATCTCACAGACACACTCTTACTCCATCTCCCCTCTTCTCTTCCCTCACCGCCCTCTTCCCTCCCCCTCCTCTCGTCTTTCCTCTTCCTCTTCTCTTCCCTCCCCTTCCCTCGTTACTTCTCGCTTGCTAGGCTGCCGGGCATTTTGTCGACTTTTAGATCACTTCTGATCCGTCCTTCTATCCTCTCTCTCTCTCTCTCTCTCTCTCTCTCTCTCTCTCTCTCTCTCTCTCTCTCTCTCTCTCTCTCTCTCTCTCTCTCTCTCTCGCTCGCTCGCTCTCATTCACATTGGAAACAGTGGCCGAGAGAGAGTAAAACTAAGCATAGTTAAACCTCTCATATTGGGAGATTTAAACCATAAGAAGATTGACTGGGAAAACTGGGACCTCCTTGGAGGACCAGAAACACGGAGAGAAGCAGTAAGAAAGGAGTTTCAGAGGCAGCATGTGAAGGAAATAACAGGATTGAAAGGGGGAAGATTAACCAGTGGGACTTGATCTAGTTTTCACACAAAATAAATACGACATGGGCTAAAATTAATTATGGGAGGAATTACCAAATGCCAGCAATCATATGGTACTAATTTTTCAATATCTGATGGAAATGGAGAGGGAGAAAGAGATGGAGGAAATAAGAAATGAGATTACTAAAGTGGACACTATCATAGTGTGAAAAGTGAGGTGGGAGAGGGAAACAAGCAGCAAAGTTAAACATGAATAATAATAGTAATAATAATAATAATAATAATATCTTTATTTCTGCAAGTACATGTACAAGGTATACAGGCCTAGCTGACATCAATGATTTAGTACTATATAGAAAGCCGCTTGTCATGCAGAGCATTTCGGGCAAATTAGATAAATTTTGTCCAAGGATGCGACCCGCACCAGTCGACTAACACCCAGGTACCCAGTTTATATTGATAAGTGAACATGGACAGCAGCTGTCTTACGGAAACACGTCCTAATGTTTTCCAGCCGTACCGGGGATTCGAACTCCGGATCTCAGTGTGTGAATTCAGTGCTCTAGCGATCGAGCTGGAAAAGTCTGAAAGTAATATAGCATCAAAGGTTCAAACAGAACCAGGAAGAACTTTGGCCAAGCTGACAGAAGTTTACAGAGAAATATATGAAGAGCTTAACAAAAATGCAATGTCTTTACAGATGAAAGTTGAGAGTTACCAAAAGACTTTGTAGTTAGATCAGATTAACAGAGGCTAAAGGAAACATCACATGAGAAGTTATGAAACAAAATGAACTTGATATAACATAAGCAATGGGACCAGGCAATACATCTCCGTGGGTGCTGAGAGGAGGAACAGAACCACTGTGACCCAATGGTCTTCAGTCACTCTCCAGTCAGTGCAGCTGCCAGAAAATTGCAATAAGGCCAATGTGGTATTCAGATGTTAAAAACTGGGGGCAGACAA
>NC_069482.1:23597635-23767635 GCF_026875155.1 Cherax quadricarinatus
CAAAGAAAATGATAGGATGGATAATGAGAACTTTCAAAACGAGAGATGCCAAGCCCATGATGATCCTTTTCAAATCACTTGTTCTCTCTAGGCTGGAATACTGCTGTACATTAACATCTCCATACAAAGCAGGTGAAATCGCAGATCTAGAGAGTGTACAGAGATCCTTTACTGCACGTATAAGTTCTGTCAAGCACCTTAACTACTGGGAACGCTTGGAAGCACTTGACTTGTACTCGTTGGAACGCAGGAGGGAGAGATATATCATAATCTACACTTGGAAAATCTTGGAAGGAATGGTCCCAAATCTGCACACCAGAAATCACTCCCTACGAAAGTAAAAGACTGGGCAGGCGATGCAAAATGCCGCCAATAATAAGTAGGGGCGCCATTTGGTAACACTAAGAGGAAAACAACCCATAAGTGTCGGGGCCAACAAACTGTTCAACAGCCTCCATCAAGCATTAGGGGAATTGCCAATAAACACCTGGCTGCCTTCAAGAGAGAGCTGGACAGATACCTAAAGTCAGTGCCGGATAGCCGGGCTGTGGCTCGTACTTTGGACTGCGTGCGGCCAGCAGTAACAACCTAGTTGATCAGGCCCTGATCCATCGGGAGGCCTGGTCATGGAACGGGGATAGGGGGCGTTGATCCCGGAATAACCTCCAGGTAACCTCCAGGTTATCTTACAATGGATATAACAGTGCAGCAGGTACTGGAGTTATCTAACAAGTTTTACCCTGGATGCGACCCACAACAGTAGGTAAACAGACAATTACTTTTACTGCTGGGTGGGTAAGCAGCAGCAGTACTGCTGGGTGGATAAGGAGCAGCAGTACTGCTGGGTGGGTAAGGAGCAGCCTAGGTGCCAGGAAAGTGGCCCATATATTTCTCCATTCCGGGGAATCGAACCTGGGGCCTTTCGATTTTGAGTTAAAAGGTCTCTCCAGCGAGTTACCTCGGAAATTTCTTTTTCGTTTATTTGCTCAAACTGGATACATTAACAATGTGCTGCTAGCGTGTTTTATATGATAGTTACTGTACCTTGTGGGAAGGATGTGTGTGTTTCCCTGTCATGCTTCATCACACTGTGTGAGGGAAGGCAGGGACGGTGGTATGAGAGGAGGAGGAGGAGAAGGAGGAGGAGGAGGAGAAGGAGGAGGAGGAGGAGAAAGATTAAGAGGTGGAAAGGGGGGAGGAGGAGGAGGAAAAGGAGAAAGATGAGGAGGTGGAGGAGGATTTATTCTGATAATTAACCTGGAGAATAAGAAACTACAACTTGGACTTCTTTATATACTAAGTATTGTCTTGTAGGTTCTTGTCAGTCCTACAGCATTCACTTGTTATATAACCCCATCTATAAACACATTAAAGAACCACCATAACACTACACACAAATCTAGTCAAGTGTAAATCAGAGCTGGTGAAGGAGAGTCATGTATAGTGTTTAAACTTGGAGGAAAGAACTTACAGAAAATAAACAGAGGGAAGGACCTGAGAGGAATTTTTATAAATGAAATATTACTAGAGGAGTAATATTAATATTACTAGAGGAGTAATATTTCAGTAATATCACTAGAGTAGTACATGCAAGGGTAGCAGATCTTAGAATTGTGTTCAGAAATGTTCGTATTATATAGAGCACTGCACTCGACGTATACCATGAGGGTGTTCCGGGGGTCAACGCCCCCGCGGCCCGGTCCACGACCAGGCCTCCCGGTGGATGAGAGCCTGATCAACTAGGCTGTTACTAATGGCCGCATATAGTCCAACGTACGAGTAACTGAGTCTCGACCCCTGCAAACACAACTGGGCGAGTACAGACATTTTGTGTACACATGACATTACCTGCCTAAATACACCTTGTGTGTTTGTACCACAACTCTTACTGTACCTTTAGTAAAGGCACAGGTACCTTTAGCACCGCCACAAGCACCAAGACTACCAGCAGCAACACAAACACCACCGTAAGCACCACCACAAGCACCACCACAAGCATCACCACAAGCATCACCACCACCAGTAGCAACACCTGTGGAGTTCCTTTATTAAATCACTAACTTTGTGGAAAAGACTCCAAGTTTGTTGTACTGCCTGTTTTTTGGGACTCCAGTGCTGCAACACTCTTGCCCAGGACCTGGCAAGATTAAGAGAGAGGCTAGGGCAAGAGGAGATGGGGTAAATTGTTAGGGCAAGGGAAGAAGAGGGCAGGGCAAAACTAGTAGTACAAAGGGAAAAGAGGATAGGACAAAGGAAAATGGGGGTGGCAGAAGGAAAAGGGGAGAAGAGGATATGGCAAAGGGAAAGGGGTGGCTAAAGGCAAAGGGAAAAGAATGGCAAAAGAAGTAGGACAGATGAAAAAAAGGATACGAGAATGGGCAAAGGAGTGGCCAAAAGAAAACGGGGGAGAGAGCAAGGGAAAATGAAGGTAGGGGTATGGCAAGGGAAGAAAGGAATAGGGCAATTTGAGAAAGGGGATAAAGGTTAAGTCCGAAGAAAGTAAGAGGAAAAGGAAAGGGATGGAAAGTATACAGGTGGATGAAAGAGGGGCCACGAATGAAGCGAAGAGAAGAAATTAGGATAAGGGCAGGAGAGCAGCCAAGGAAAAGGGGAGTTAGGAGATCAGATGAACCAGAGTAGGAAGGAGGAGGAGAAGGAATGGACGGACGTTAGTAGGTGATTGTGTAGGAGAAAGAAGGGAGGGAGGGAGAGTAGGGTTGTCTTAAATTGAGATTCTGTGGTGTCAGGTGATAATATCAGAAATGGACCTAGAAAAGGGTGGGAGGGTGTAGAGGAATATGGCAAGGGAGGTGGGCCCGGTGGCCCGGTGGCCTGGTGGCATGGTGGCCCGGTGGTCTGGTGGCTAAAGGTCCCGCTTCACACACGGAGGGCCCGGGTTCGCTTCCCGGCGGGTGCAAACATTTCGATGCGTTTCCTTACACCTGTTGTCCTGTTCACCTAGCAACAAATAGGTACCTGGGTGTTAGTCGACTGGTCTGTGTCGCATCCTGGGGGACAAGATTGAGGACCACAATGGAAATAAGTTAGACAATCCTCGATGACGCACTGACTTTCTTGGGTTATCCTTGGTGGCTAACCCCCCAGGGTTAAAAATCCGAAGAAAATCTTATCTTACCTGGGAGGTCACTATCTTACCCTCCAGCCGGAGGGCCCAAGAAAGAAGACAGAAGAAAGAAGATGAACGACACCCCCAACCGGGGGCCACAGCCGGGTCACCATATGGAGAAGACCCGGGCCGGAAGTACCGGCAAACCTCTAATGAATGAATGAAGGTCACTATCTTTGATGTCGGTAGCTGGAAGGTTAGTACCTGGGAGATCATTATTTGGGAGGTCGGTGTTTGTAAGACGCAGCTTGGGAGGTCGGTACCTGGGAGGTTGGTGTTTGTAGGACGCAGCCTGGGAGGTCGGTACCTGGGAGGTTGTAGGATGCAGCCTGGGAGGTCGATACCTGGGAGGTTGGTGTTTGTAGGACGCAGCCTGGGAGGTCGGTACCTGGGAGGTTGGTGTTTGTAGGACGCAGCCTGGGAGGTCGGTACCTGGGAGGTTGTAGGATGCAGCCTGGGAGGTCGATACCTGGGAGGTTGGTGTTTGTAGGACGCAGCCTGGGAGGTCGGTACCTGGGAGGTTGGTGTTTGTAGGACGCAGCCTGGGAGGTTGTAGGATGCAGCCTGGGAGGTCGATACCTGGGAGGTTGGTGTTTGTAGGACGCAGCCTGGGAGGTCGGTACCTGGAAGGTTGGTGTTTGTAGGACGCAGCCTGGGAGGTCGGTACCTGGGAGGTTGGTTTGTAGGACGCAGCCTGAGAGGTCGGTACCTGGGAGGTTGGTGTCCGTAGGACGCAGCCTGGGAGGTCGGTACCTGGGAGGTTGGTGTTTGTAGGACGCAGCCTGGGAGGTCGGTACCTGGGAGGTGGTGTTTGTAGGCGTAGCCTGAGAGGTCGGTACCTGGGAGGTTGGTGATTTGTAAGTCAGCAGCCTGGGAGGTCGGTACCTGGGAGGTGGTTGTACGCAGCCTGAGAGGTCGGTACCTGGGAGGTTGGTGTTTGTAGGACGCAGCCTGGGAGGTCGGTACTTGGGAGGTCGGTACTTGGGAGGTCGGTACCTGGGAGGTCGGTACCTGGGAGTTCGGTACCTGGGAAGTCAGTACCTGGGAGGTCGGTACCTGGGAGGTCGGTACCTGGAAAGTCGGTACCTGGGAGGTCGGTACTTGGGAGGTCGGTACTTGGGAGGTCGGTACTTGGGAGGTTGGTACCTGGGAGGTCGGTACCTGGGAGGTCGGTACCTGGGAGGTCGGTACCTGGGAAGTCGGTACCTGGGAGGTCGGTACCTGGGAGGTTGGTACTTGGGAGGTTGGTACTTGGGAGGTCGATACTTGGGAGGTCGGTACCTGGGATGTCGGTACCTGGGAGGTCGGTACCTGGGAAGTCAGTACCTGGGAGGTCGGTACCTGGGAGGTCGGTACCTGGAAAGTCGGTACCTGGGAAGTCGGTACTTGGGAGGTCGGTACTTGGGAGGTCGGTACTTGGGAGGTCGGTACCTGGGAAGTCGGTACCTGGGAGGTCGGTACCTGGGAGGTCGGTACTGGGGGTCGTATGGGAGGTTGGTACTTGGGAGGTTGGTACTTGGGAGGTCGGTACTTGGGAGGTCGGTACTTGGGAGGTCGGTACCTGGGAGGTCGGTACCTGGGAGGTTGGTACTTGGGAGGTCGGTACTTGGGAGGTTGGTACTTGGGAGGTCGGTACTGGGAGGTCGGTACCTGTAGTATGCTATTTCTTTTAAAAATATTAACAATAACAAACATTCAGCTCTCACTTGGTAATTCTTTTAAAAAGTAATACTTCCCAGTAACATAATATCTTAATTATTCTTGTCATGTCAAACACATTAAATTCACATTCTTGCAGCTGTGTGCCAGAGATAAGGGAACAGCAAATAATATTCATGATATAGAGCTTCACGTTCTTGCCGTCTGTATGATTCTTATCCATTTTCTTTAACTAATGTGTACTAACTTCACTCACAGTCAAGGCACTCTCCATCTCTCTTTAAGTGGTACAACAAACATCCAGGCACTCTACATCTCTCTCTCAACCTGTAAATCAAACATCCAGGCACTCTGCATCTCTCTCTCAACCTGTAAATCAAACATCCAGGCACTCTACATGTCTCTCTCAACCTGTAAATCAAACATCCAGGCACTCGACATCTCTCAACCTGTAAATCAAACATCCAGGCACTCGACATCTCTCTTCGCTTGTACATCAATCATCCATCATTGTGTCGCCCTGTATAAGAATTGCTTTACTGAAATTCAACGAACGAATTGATTCCTTGTGTTTCGTTCGTGGTAATCTTAAGAAATTGTCTTCTGCATCTGCAAGTTAGGCTCAGATCCCAATGACAAAGTATAGTATGTTAAGCTTTATAGCTCCCATCTCCCCACGCATGCTTTTTTTCCCCCCAATTGTTTAACTTTGGCGCTTATTCTTTTCTGCCTCCCAACTCCTTACATCAACTAAAACCTTCTTGTTGTGGTTTATAGGCCCATTGACAGCTCACGCCGTATCGAGTCCTACTAAAGCAGTGGTTCCCAAACTTTTCTATGAGCCGCACTTCCGGAATAAAACTTTGCTCGCACCACACCGACTTTTTTATTGATAAGAAATACATTAAAAAAAAAACTTCTAGCAGTGTTTGATTCATACCATAGAACACAACTAGTCTATAATATGATCATGAGACATCCCCAAAATAAAAACAATGCAGCTACATAAAAACGTGATTCATTTCCAAAATGTACTTATAGAGGAGCCTCTTACACATGTAACCTTAAGTATACATACTCAATGAGAAGTGTGAGCGTGTTTTTGTCGGGTAATCTCATTAGGTCTAATTTGAGACAAACTCTCATCTCATCAATCACTGGTAAGATCCTTGAGACAATAATCTCAAGACAAATGACAGTTTTTTTTGACTACCACTCACTACTTTGTGATCGTCAATATGGCTTCAGGAAAGGTTACTCTGCTGCTGATCTGTTGTTAAACCTCTCCACTAAGTGGCACCAGTCACTGGATGAATCCAAAGTCAGCTGTGTGGTAGCACTGGACATTGCTGGCGCTTTCGACCGGGTGTGGCACCAGAGCCTCTTAGCAAAACTTAAGCACTGGGAATTGCAGGCTCTACGCTATGTCTCCTCAGTGATTACCTTCATGGTAGATCTCTAAGTGTAGTTCTCAATGGAACGGAATCAGCAAGACATCCTATTGGGGCAAGTGTTCCACAAGGAAGCGTGCTGGGACCATTGTTATGGAATGTCTACTTCAACGACCTTCTTCATCTCATCCCAGAATCACATGCATATGTAGACGACTGTACACTGACATTCACTTATCCAAGAGAAGAAATGCCAGCTGCTCTAAGCTACATCAATCACCAGCTGAGAGCTATATCAGCTTGGGGAAATAGATGGCAAGTAACATTTGCACCTGAGAAAACGCAAATGATGATCGTCCTAGGCACCATGATGGTAATGCTGGTGCAGTAGTAAGGATGAATGGGAGGGTGTTGGCACCCAGAGAAGAAGTTGATATCCTTGGGGTGAAATTTGACTCCAAACTAAGCATGAAGAACTATGTTGTAAATCTTGCAAACAAGGCAGCCAGGAAGTTTACAGCACTTCGCCGTATCTCGCATCTGCTTGACAGTAGGGTTGCAAGATTCTGTACGAGGCACAAGTACGCTCACACCTTGAGTATGCTCCACTTTCTTGGTTTGCCTGCCCCCCCCCCTCTCATCTGCGACTGCTTGACAGAGTAGAGAACAGAGCAAGACGTCTCATCTCTCGCCTGGACCCATCCTGGATAGATCTGTCATTTCAGCAGAGCCTTCAACATAGGAGGGATGTGGGTGGCCTTACTGTTATGTACAAGGCCAATATTGTCAAAGTACCACACTTGGATCCACTTCGAGGACAGCGTGAAACAAGCTTTTATGCCTCAAGACGGGCAGAAAGCAGCAACTTCACTTTGGCTGTACCCTTCTCCAGAACATCACTCCATCTGAGATCATATATACCCAGGATGACTCGAGTATGGAACACATTCGTACAGCATAGTGATGTCAACGAGATAACGTCAGTTGATCAAATGAAAATGCTGGCCCACAGATGGCTCCAACTTCATCCTGTTCCCTACTTGCATGTCTCATAACAATAAAAATGGTTTCAAATGAGCTGAGGTAGGTAACAGCTCTTAGCTTGCCAATAAAGTTAGGAATCATTAACCTGTAAATAGCTTGTCAATAAAGCTAGGGATCCTTAACCTTGTCAAACCCTGTGAAAAAAAAAAATCAGCACAAAGAAGGCTTTCTCTTTTCTGGTCTTTGATTTGTCAGAGCTGAAAATCTCTGTTCAGGGTAACCAGCGAAGCTGCACTTACACTGAACACCGACTATGTTAGCGGTGCGCTATACTGCAACTACTACTGCTACTGCAACGACTACCACTATTACTGCAACTACTACTACTACTGCAACTATACTACTACTTCTATTGCAACTACTGCAACTAGTACCATTATTATTATTATTATTATTATTATTATTATTATTATTATTATTATTATTATTATACCATAGAACTGTAAATGATATAGAATACAGTTAATGTTATGATAGCGTTAAAGTATATGGAGGGAGATATGCAAAAGAGTTTTTTATAGGCTATATTAGTGGAAAGTTGTAGCATGCAGCTGGAGTAGGGAACCCACATTTAAACAAAGATATAAACCAAATTGAAAAAGTTTCCGAGATATGCAACAAAGTGGACTCCAGAATTTAAGAAATTTTTAGCTCTGTGTGTGTGTGTGTGTGTGTGTGTGTGTGTGTGTGTGTGTGTAGTTTGGTGTGTGTGTTGTGTGTGTGGTGTGTGTGTGTGTGTGTGTGTGTGTGTGTGTGTGTGATATGTGGGTTATGGGTATGTGGTGTCGTGATATATGAAAAAAAAAGAAATCTTATATATTAAGGTGATGTCAAAGATTTCCCCAACTGAAAGGATAATTATTTCTTTTATTTTACATTCTGGCTGTCTCCCACCTAGGTAGAACGACCTGACAAAGAAGAAAACACATTGATTGTCACTTAACCAATCGCTGTCTTACTAGTTCAGATGACCCGTTAAACCACAAGATTCCCACCCCTCCTTCGCATGTCATGTCATGTGACATGGGCCGCTACTGATACCTTCTGCCCTACCTCAGAGAATTTCACCTCCTATCTGTTGCTGTCTTGCAACATTGCTTAGCTCCTGATGACGCACGAGAGTGCGAAAGATCTAGATTTCCATCCTCATGTGGCTTACTCTACATATATGTATTTTGCATCTTTTATTGCTTGTTGGCGATTATAAGTACTACGTATTTTGACGCAGAATGTGTAAGAACATAAGGACATACGAAGGAAGAAACACTGCAACAGGCCTACTGGCCTATGCGAGGCAGGTCCAATTCTCCCACCGGCTTAAGCCAATGCCTTGACCTAGTGAGGTCAGACACGTCACTTGTTTTAGGTTCGAATCCTGCTGTGGTCTGAGAGATAATGTTTGTAAACAATTTCGCCAGTTTGCGAATAGTTAAGCATTTCAAAATCTCTTTCGTTGTTGACTACATGTAGCAGAATGTGATGAAATAACCTATTACTGGCCTGGTGTCCCGCGGTATAGTGACCACTTAGCTTCTGCTAGGTGCCCAGACTTTTCTGGAATCTGATCTGGCCAAGTGGAGAAGATACTACGCACTTTAATGTAGAGTGTGTAGGTTTGAATCCTGCTGCGGACTGAGAGATAATGTTTATATTATCTCTCTCTCTTTGCAGTGCTGTATAGCCCTTGTGGCTTAGCGCTTCTTTTTGATTATAATAATAATAATCTCTCTCTCTCGCTCTCTCTCTCTCTCTCCTCTCTCCTCTCTATATATATATATATATATATATATATATAATATATATATATATATATATATATATATATATATATATATATATATATATATATATATATATATAATTGTGTATGTATTATTTATTGTGACAGCAATTTTACCTCAGTCCTAAAATTCGAGGATAAAGAAGAGAGAAGAGGAGAGGTGTTAGGCTGGGAGAAACAGTGGGTGGTGGGTAACAATTGGTGAAGCCTCACAGCACATTCCTCCCGGCCCGTCACCACCTGATGAATGTAAACAAAACAGCGACACGAATTACGAGCCTAACATTTATTTCAACCTCCTCTGAAAGCATTTACTTTTAATTCTAAAACATTTCTTTAATGCTTAGTTATGTTATATTTTTTATGGCGTTTAGAGGTTATAATAGAATGTGTTTTTTTCCACAGCGAGAATGATTTATTTAATTTCAAAATGTACAGTATACGGATTATACTCCCTTATTTGCCCAAAATACTGAATAAAAGTTATTTCATGTACATTATTTTCCAGTAATTTTTACGTTAAACAAATTGTTTTACATGTGACTAGATACGATTTTTTTTTGTAGATATTTAAAGCTTATGGGGCTCTGGTGGCCTGGTGGTTAACGCTCTCACTTCACACGGTGAGGGTCTGGGTTCGATTCCCAGCCAGAGTAGAAACATTGGACGTGTTTCTTTCCACCTGTTGTCTATGTTCCCCATCAGTAAAATGGGTACCTGGGTGTTAGTCGACTGGTGTGGGTCGCATCCTGGGACACTGACCTAAGGAGGCCTGGTCACAGACCGGGCCGCGGGGGCGTTGACCCCCGGAACTCTCTCCAGATAAACTCTCTCCAGATAATGGTTTTGGAAAGAAACAAGTACATTATTAATATTGATTTTTAAATTGATATTCCAGAATGCTTCCCACACACACACACACACACACACACATACACACACACACACACACACACACACACACACACACACACACACACACACACACACACACACACACACACACACACACACACCACACACCACAACGTGCCGAATAGGTAAAAATTGGTCGGTTAGCAAGAACTCATTTAAAATTAAGTCCTTTCTAAAATTTTCTCTCAAACGTTTAAAGTTTTTTTTCATTTATGTTAATGTAAAATTAATAATTTTGTACCAAAAGAACCTTAGAAAACTTTCCTAACCTTATTATAACAAGCGCAATTTAATTTAGCCTAATCCAGCTAAATATATTTTAGATAGGTTTACAATAATTTAATAAACAAACACAATGATATATATAGTTTGTCGTTAGCTTCAGAATGAATTTTGCGAAATTATTGCATACACAAATTTTAACTTGTCCTATATGGCAAGATGAGTGTTGCTATTTAAGCCAAGATCGCAAGTTCTGCCTATTCGGCACGACACAACCACTACATATATATATATATATATATATATATATATATATATATATATATATATATATATATATATATATATATATATATATAAATGTGAGTAGTCACGAATGCGCTTGGAATTTCACTACTCTTTCACAGTGGTTGTTTTGCGTATATATATATATATATATAATATATATATATATATATATATATATATATATATATATATATATATATATATATATATAAGGGAGTTCTTTGAAGCTCTTGATCCATGGAGCTGAAGCTACTCCTTTGAATCAATTCTTTAATAAACATACTGTACCTTTCATTCCCTTTCATTCATGATCCCTACGGGTTTAGCACTTACCTGTTAATAATGGTTCGTTTATCAGTATGTACTCTATGTACCAAGAGTACATGGGCGTTGCTGTTTCAAACAGGTGTCATGGTCCTGCCGTGTCAAGTATCAGTTACATCACTCCCCATGTCATATCATACCATTGTTTATTCTGTCATCTTTGATAGGTGGTCAGTCCCTCATCTTTGATAGGTGGTCAGTCCCTCATCTTTGATAGGTGGTCAGTCCCTCTCATCTTTGATAGGTGGTCAGTCCCTCATCTTTGATAGGTGGTCAGTCCCTCTCATCTTTGATAGGTGGTCAGTCCCTCTCATCTTTGATAGGTGGTCAGTCCCTCTCATCTTTGATAGGTGGTCAGTCCCTCTCATCTTTGATAGGTGGGTCCCACTTTTGGGTCAGTCCCCTCATCTTTGATAGGTGGTCAGTCCCTCATCTTTGATAGGTGGTCAGTCCCTCATCTTTGATAGGTGGTCAGTCCCTCATCTTTGATAGGTGGTCAGTCCCTCATCTTTGATAGGTGGTCAGTCCCTCATCTTTGATAGGTGGTCAGTCCCTCATCTTTGATAGGTGGTCAGTCCCTCATCTTTGATAGGTGGTCAGTCCCTCATCTTTGATAGGTGGTCAATTCCATAAACTTAATAAAGGTGCCATATAGTCTTATTCCTCAACTTATATGTATTGTATACCAGTAAGTAGAATAGATCAGACTGCTGGGAGAGCGTCTATGGTTCGCTTGTTGATAGTTTACAGTCTGAGGTTGAGTTTCCTATAAATTATTCAGATGCTAGTAGATATGTTGATCCCAGCTGTTGGCAGAGTTTCTTACATTTATGTTAAAAATAATATTGATTTAGTTGATAAATTAAGCACCATGGCTGATTTATATAATTACAATATGGTTCTGATGTCACTTCACTGTTCACAGAAGTTCCAGTTGACGACTTATTAAGTTTCCTATCTGAAGAACTTGGTAATTACGATTTACAATTGCATGTACAAACAATCAAACAATCTCTCACTAGTCCTTAGCAATTTGTAGCAATTTGCAACACTGCAAGCTCCTGATGTGTTGATTGCAACACGAAAGGCCTAGAGCTGTCATTCAACTTCCCCTGTGGTTGTTTTGCATATATACAGAGTGTTTGAAAAAGTTGAACCCAATTTCAAAGCAGTATGATTTCAAATCGAGTCCATCTCTTTGAAAGACAAAGACCCTCTATATATATATATATATATATATATATATATATATATATATATATATATATATAATATATATATATATATATTATATATATATAATATATATATATATATATATATATATATATATATATATAATGTGTTGCAAGTGTAATTTGGTGTGTGCAAGAGTTTTACAATTATTTCATAAGAAATTTCGATAAGCTTCTCTTATTTGCGAGAAATGTGAGTGTTGGAAGAATGTGGAATAAAGCGTGAGGAATAAGTGGGAGGGGAGGAGAGGAAGGGGGAGGAGAAAGGCGTAAGAGCAGAGAGGAAGGAGAGGTAATTAAAATTAAGAATGAGGAGAGGATGATGGTGATAATGAAAGAAAATGAGGACATTTAAGACAATTATATGATCTCAGCAGACTGCGTGGTTGATGAAGTTAACGAGGTGATGGTAGGAGGAGAGAGGAGGAGGAAGAGAAGGAGGAGAGGGGAAAGGAAGGGAGTGCGGAGGATGGAGGAGAGGAAGAAAATGAGAATGGAGGAAAGGAGGGGCATGAGAGAGGGGGAAAGAAAGGGAATGAGAATTGGGGAAAGGAAGGGAATGAGGGCAGTGGAAAGGAGGGAAGTGAGGAGAATGGAGGAAAGGAAGAAACTGAGAATGGAGGAAAAGAAGGGAATGAGAAAGGAGGAAGAAAGAAATAAACGGGTGGAAGACAATTAGGGAGGACTGTAGGGGAAGAAGTGAAGGAAAGGAGGATAAAGGAGATGGTGGGAAGGAAGAGACAGGAGAGGAAAGAAATGAAAGTAAGAGAGGAAAGGGTAAAGAGGAAAATGAGCATAACAGGAAAGAAAAAAAATAAGAAAGTGAAGATAATAGAAGTGGTAAACGAGGTTAGAAGAGAAAGACGAGAAATGGAAGGGATATATATATATATATATATATATATATATATATATATATATATATAATCTACTTAAAAAACTCATCATAATGGTCGGAGAAGTTGTTGAGTTGAATCATTGTTGAATTGTGGCTGTTCATCGTTCGCATTTTCAAGTAAGGTGCTCGTGGCAAACATTTTCATGGTGAATAAAAGCGACAGAGAGAGAGAGAGAGAGATAGGTGGGAGGGATAGAGAGGTGGTGGGAGGGTAGTACAAGCAGTGTAGTGTGGAGCTGAGAGAGTGGGACAGGAGAAACCTTTAAGGACGAAATTACGAACGGAATTCGCCACTGTTGTCCTCACAGTGGATACATTTTTCCTCCTGACACGGGTACACACGATACATTTTTCCTCCTGACACGGGTACACACGATACATTTTTCTTCCTGACACGGGTACACACGATACATTTTTCCTCCTGACACGGGTACACACGATACATTTTTCCTCCTGACACGGGTACACACGATACATTTTTCCTCCTGACACGGGTACACACGATACATTTTTCTTCCTGACACGGGTACACACGATACATTTTTCTTCCTGACACGGGTACACACGATACATTTTTCCTCCTGACACGGATACACACGATACATTTTTCCTCCTGACACGGGTTACACTGGAGGTTACTGGAGGTTTTTTCCGGGGATCACGCCCCCGGCGGTCCACGACCAGGTTCCTCCGATGGATCAGGGCTGATCAACTAGGCTGTTCTGCTGGCGCACGCAGTCCGACGACGAGCACAGCCGGTGATACCGACTTTGGAATCTGTCAGCTCTCCTTAAGGAGCCAGTGGTTTATGCAATTCCTAATGCTTGACTGTGAGGCTGTTGAACATTTTGGGCCAGGACATATATGTGTGTTTTCTCTTAGTGTCCTAATGGCGCCCTACTTTTATGGCGGCATTTTGCAATCGACTGACCAGTCTTGACTTTCGTAGGAGTAGATTTCTGTGTGCATTAATTTGGGTACACAACGATACCATTTTTCCTCTGACAGGTACACACGATACCATTTTTGCTCCTGACACGGTGTAAACATACATTTCCTCCTGACAGGACACACGATACATTTTTGCTCCTGACTCGGTAACCGATAATTTTCCTCCTGACAGCAGGTACACACGATACATTTTTACCTCCTACACGGGTACACACGATACATTTTTCCTCCTGACACAGGTACACATCTTTCCTTACATCCTGTTCTTCAGTGTATGTGTTAAACGCTTTGAATAGTTTAACCTGCATTGTCATCATGATTTATTTTACGTGAGTGTAATGGTGAGGATATATAGTGTAATGATAGTGTATCTTTGATGATGTTAGAAGCTCCGTAAAACTAGACAATTCTGAATATACTAACATTTGAATGTACTAACATTAGCCACACCTATCTGCATTAACTATCACTACCACAAACATTGACCACTACTGTCCCTCTTTACCAACATCAGTACCATTGCTCACTAATTGAATCATTAACCCCAACTATGATCTCAGTTCACTGTTATTGCTCCTTCTAACCATAACTGCTAACAGCAGTCATCACTTCTAACCTCTCTAACCACGACCACTAAGAACAGTCACCATTTCTGTCCTCTCGAACAACATTCACCTCTTCTGACCTCTCTGACCTCGACCACTAACAACAATCACCACTTCTGACCTCTAACCACGACCACTAACAACATTCACCACTCTTTTCACCAATTAAAGTATTCTTAACCCCCTTTCTCCTTTCTCACAACCCACATCTTTCCCACCTCTAGTCCTGCCTTTCACACAAACATTTCGCTCCTACAGAGTAAAGTATCAGCACACTGTGGATGCTCCCACGCTTTAACTATTATCCCAAACCCACATGTCATCCACCTACCATGCCAAACCCACATGTCATCCACCTACCATGCCAAACCCACATGTCATCCACCTACCATGCCAAAACCCACATGTCATCCACCTACCATGCCAAACCCACATGTCATCCACCTACCATGCCAAACCCACATGTCATCCACCTACCATGCCAAACCCACATGTCATCCACCTACCATGCCAAACCCACATGTCATCCACCTACCATGCCAAACCCACATGTCATCCACCTACATTCCTAAGCCAACATTTCATCCTCCTCCTCCTCCTCCCTGAAGACATCCTCATTCCTTCATTAGCATTCAAGGTGAGGAAGCACCTAAGTACCTTGGCCGTGATGATACCTCTTGTGTCCGTGGTACCCATAGTAACCACCGGTTAGAAGAGAGATCTCCCCTCACTCTCTTCTCTCCTTCACTGTCTTCTCCCTTACTCTCTTCTCTCCTTCACTGTCTTTTCCCCTGACTCTTCTCCCCCTCTCTCTTCTCCCCATCGGTTCTCCCCTGACTCTTCTCATCTTCTCCCCCTCGGCTCTCCCCTCACTCTTCTTCCTCTTGGTTCTCCCTTACTCTTCTCCACCGTTGTTCTACCTTCACTTCTCCCCCTCAGTCTTCTTCCCCCTCAGTTTTCTCCTCCCTCAGTTTTCTCCTCCCTCTGTTTTCTCCCCCCTCTGTTCTCCAGTCACTTCTCCCTCTGTTCTCTGCTCTCTTCCTACCTCCCCGAGACGACCTCACTTTGCTTGAACTCGGTAATGTGTGTGTGTGTGTGTGTGTGTGTGTGTGTGTGTGTATGTGTGTGTGTGTTTGTGTGTGTGTGTATGTGTGTGTGTGTATGTGTGTGTGTGTGTGTGTTGTGTGTGTACTCACCTAGTTGTACTCACCTAGTTGAGGTTGCAGGGGTTGAGTCCTAGCTCCTGGCCCAGCCTCTTCACTGGTCGCTTCTAGGTCACTCTCCCTGAACCGTGAGCTTTATCACACCTCTGCTTAAAGCTATGTATGGATCCTGCCTCCACTACATCGCTTCCCAAACTATTCCACTTCCTGACTACTCTGTAGCTGAAGAAATACTTCCTAACATCCCTGTGATTCATCTGTGTCTTCAACTTCCAACTGTGTCCCCTTGTTGCTGTGTCCCATCTCTGGAATATCTCTTTGTCCACCTTGCCAATTCCTCTCAGTATTTTGTATGTCGTTATCATGTCCCCCCTATCTCCTGTCCTGCAGTGTCGTCATCTCGATTTCCCTTAACCTCTCCTCGTAGCATATACCCCTTAGCTCTGGGACTAGTCTTGTTGCAAACCTGTTGCAAATCTGTGTGTGTGTGTGTGTGTGTCTCAGTAGTATCAGTTACCAGTAACCAGTTACCAGTAGTATGACTCACTACCAACCGTCTGTGTGAATCACTTGTTATTCACGTTACAGCTGACCATAGCATGTTTTTGAACGCCGTTCACCCCTAGGCATCATTCATGAGTCAGTCTTAAGGATAGAGAGCAGAGAGATGTAGGTCAGGCCTTGTGCTCCACATATATTCCACCCAATATACTAGAACATTGAACGTGTGTTTATTACCCAATCCATGTTTCGAACCCCCACATGACACGTGTGTGTGTGTGTGTGTGTGTGTGTGTGTGTACTCACCTAATTGTACTCACCTAATTGTGGTTGCGGGGGTCGAGACTCAGCTCCTGGCCCCGCCTCTTCACTGATCGCTACTGGGTCCTCTCTCTCTGCTTCCTGAGCTTTGTTATACCTCTTCTTAAAACTATGTATGGTTCCTGCCTCCACTACTTCACTTGCTAGGCTATTCCACTTGCTGACAACTCTGTGACTGAAGAAATACTTCCTAACGTCCCTGTGACTCGTCTGAGTCTTCAGCTTCCAGTTGTGACCCCTTGTCCCTGTGTCCCCTCTCTGGAACATCCTATCTCTGTCCACCTTGTCTATTCCCCGCAGTATCTTGTATGTTGTTATCATGTCTCCCCTGACCCTTCTGTCCTTAAGTGTCGTCAGTCCGATTTCCCTTAACCTTTCCTCGTACGACATTCCCTTGAGCTCTGGGACTAGCCTTGTTGCAAACCTTTGTACTTTCTCTAACTTCTTGACGTGCTTGACCAGGTGTGGGTTCCAGACTGGTGCTGCATACTCCAGTATGGGCCTAACATACACAGTGTACAGTGTCTTGAACGATTCCTTATTAAGGTATCGGAACGCTACTCTCAGGTTTGCCAGGCGCCCGTATGCTGCAGCAGTTATTTGGTTGATGTGTGTGTGTGTGTGTGCGTGTTTGTATACCAGAGTGTGAAGTTTTATTAATTTATATGTATAGCCATTTGCCACCTGGAGGGTGTTCCGGGGGTCAGCGCCCCCGTGGCCCGGTTCATGACCAGGCGTCGTCAGTGTTTACATACGACTGCTGTTACATATCCACCACTTAGAATATCCTACTGTAACCACCAATTAGAATATCCCACTATAAACAGCACTACATAATTCTTCCCTGCCCCGGAGTGTGGAACCTAGCAAGCGGCCCCAGACAGTTTACACACTGACCCCAGGAAGGTTGAGTGTGGCCACTGCTGCCTCGGGCAGTGTACCGCCGGTTTTGTACAATGAGAGAGTACACATGAACGTGTTGACGCTCCCCAATGCACCCTATTGTGTGTGTGTGTGTGTGTGTGTGTGTGTGTGTGTGTGTGTGTGTTTTGAAGTTCACTTCAGTTAAGACAGAGATTGGGTTTTAACGTGTTTGTGACCAAATGTTCTTTTGTACCAACTGGTGAGCTCTTGTACCAACTGGTGAGCTCTTGTACCAGGTGGTGAGCTCTTGTACCACCTGGTGAGCTCTTGTACCACCTGGTGAGCTCTTGTGCCACCTGGTGAGCTCTTGTACCAGCTGGTGAGCTCTTGTACCACCTGGTGAGCTCTTGTACCACCTGGTGAGCTCTCTTGAGCTCTTCTACAGATAGGAGATATATAATAAGAAGAGCAACCCTCAGACAATGAGTACGCAGTAATCTTGTAGCTATTAATAAAGTAGCAAGCAGTAAGGTAAGGCAAGCAGCAAGAGATAAGCAGGATAGAGAAATAAGCAGGAGAGAAGTAGGAAACTTGTGGCAAAATAAGCAGTTAACCAAGAGGGAAAAAATAAGCAGCGCAAGCAGGAGGCAATCAGGCAAGGATCAGAACTTGTACACAAGTGTCACAATTAGCAGGAAATGGATAGCAGAAAGAGAAGAAGCAGAAAAGGGTAGCAGTAAGCAGAGAAGAAGCAAGAGAGGGTAGGAATAAGCAGAGAAGAAGCGAGAAAGGGTAGCAGTAAGCAGCAGCAGCAGCAGTAATAGTAGTAGCAGCAGCAACGACAACAGCAGCAGCAACAACAACAGCAGCAGCAGCAGAAGCAGCAGCAGCAGCAGCAGCAGCAGCAGCAGCAGCAGCAGAAGCAGCAGCAGCAGCAGCAGCAGCAGCAACAACAACAGCAGCAGCAGCAGCAGAAGCAGCAGCAGCAGCAGCAGCAGAAGCAGCAGCAGCAGCAGCAGCAACAACAACAGCAACAGCAGTAACAACAACAGCAGCAACAGCAAAAACAACAACAGCAGTAACAACAACAACAACAACAACAACAACAGCAACAACAACAACAACAACAGCAACAACAACAACAACAACAACAACAACAACAACAACAACAACAACAACAACAACAACAACAACAACAACAACAACATGGACTGGCCGGAACTTAGACTATCGTGTTAAGGAAAAAAAGTTTTGTCTAATTGGTGAAAACTTGTTAAGGACATGTTGAGTTACCAGTGTTGTGAGTGTTGCTGTAGTGGGAGGTGTTGTGTGTGTTGCTGTAGTGGGAGGTGTTGTGTGTGTTGCTGTAGTGGGAGGTGTTGTGAGTGTTGCTGTAGTGGGAGGTGTTGGGGGTTTTGCTGTGGGGGAGGTGTTGTGAGTGTTGCTGTATGGGGGTGTTGTGAGTGTTGCTGTAGTGGGAGGGTTTATTTTTTTTTGTGAGTGTTGCTGTAGGGGGAGGTGTTGTGAGTGTTGTGAGTGGGAGGTTTTGTGGTGTTGCTGTGTGGGAGGTGTTGGGTGTTGCTGTAGGGGGAGGTGTTTGAGTTTGCGTAGTGGGAGGTGTTTGAGTGTTGCTGTATGGGGGGTGTTGTGAGTTTGCTGTAGTGGGAGGTGTTGTGGTGTTGCTGTAGGGGAAAAGGGTGTTTTGTTGTTGCTGTGTGGGAGGTTTTGGTTTTGTGTATGGGAGGTGTTGGGGTTGTTGCTGTAGGGGGAGGTGTTTGTGTTGCTGTATGGGAGGTGTTGTGAGTGTTCTGTAGTGGGGGTGTTGGGTGTTGCTGTATGGGAGGGTTGTGGTGTTGCTGTAGTGGGAGGTGTTGTGAGGTTGCGTAGTGGGAGGTGTTGTGGTGTTGCTGTAGGGGGAGGTGTTGGGTGTTGCTGTAGTGGGAGGGTTGTGTGTGTTGTGTAGTGGAGGTTTTTGTGGTGTTGTGTTGGGGGTTTTGTGGTGTTTTTTTGGGGGGTTTTGGGGGCTGTAGTGGGAGGTGTTGTGATGTTGCTGTGTGGGAGGTGTGGATGTTGTTGGTAGGGGGAGGTGTTGTGGTGTTGCTGTAGGGGGAGGTGTTGTAGTGGGAGGGTGGGGGTTTGGTTTTGTTTGCTGTAGTGGGAGGGTTGTGGTGTTGTGTGTGGGAGGTGTTAGTGTTGGGTGGGGGGGAGGTGTTGTGAGTGTTGCGTAGTGGGGGTGTTGTGAGTGTTTTGTAGTGGGAGGTGTTGGGTTTGCGTAGGGGAGGTGTTGTGGGGGGTTTGGGGGGCTGTAGGGGAGGTGTTGTGAGGTTGTGTAGTGGAGGTGTTGTGAGTGTTGTGTGGGGGAGTGTTGTGTGGCGTGTGGGGGGTGGGAGTGTTTTTGGGGGGGTTTTGGGGGGCTGTAGTGGGAGGTGTTGTGTGTGTTGCTGTAGGGGGAGGGTTGTGAGTGTTCGTAGTGGGAGGTGTTGTGAGTGTTTGCGTAGTGGGAGGTTTTTGTGAGTGTTGCTTGTGGGGGTGTTGTAGTGTTCTGTAGTGGGGGTGTTGTGGTTTGCGTAGTGGGGGGGTTGTGGTGTTTGTGTAGTGGGGGGGTTTTTGTGAGTGTTGTGTAGTGGGGGGTTTTGTGAGTGTTGCTGTAGGGGGAGGGTTGTGAGTGTTGCTGTAGTGGGAGGTGTTGGAGGTTGCTGTAGTGGGAGGTGTTGTGGGGTGGGGGGATTTGGGAGGGGGGGGGAGGTGTTGTGGTGTTGCGTAGTGGGGGGTGTTGTGGTGTTGTGGTGGGAGGTGTTGGGTTTTGCTGTGTGGGGGTTTTGGTGTTGCTGAGTGGGAGGTTTTTTGTGTGTGTTGCTGAAAGTGGGAGGTGTTGGGTGTTGTGTATGGGAGGTGTTGTGGTGTTGCTGTAGTGGGAGGTGTTTGAGTGTTGCTGTATGGGGGGTTGTGTGGTTGCTGTAGTGGGAGGTGTTGTGGTTGTTGTAGTGGGGGGGTTTTTGGGGTGTTGCTGTAGTGGGAGGTGTTTTGGGTTCTGTAGTGGGAGGTGTTGTAGTGTTGTTGTAGTGGGGGTTTTTTGGGAGTGTTTGTTTTAGGGGGGGGGTTTGAGTTTTGCGTGTGGGAGGTGTTGTGAGGTTGCTGTAGTGGGAGGTGTTGTGAGTGTTGCTGTGGGGGAGGTGTTGTGGGGGTTGCGTAGTGGGAGGTGTTGTGAGTTTGCGTAGTGGGAGGGTTTTTGGGTTGCTGTAGGGGAGGTTTTTGTGGTGTTGCTTTTGGGGGAGGTGTTGTGTGTTTTTCGTGTGGGGGGGTGTTGTGAGTGTTGCTGTAGTGGGAGGGTTGTGGGGTTTTGCTGTAGTGGGAGGGTTGTGTGGGGTTGCTGAGTGGGTTTTGTGTTTTTTGATGTGTTTTTGTTTTGGGGGAGGTGTTGTGTGTTTGGTAGTGGGGGGTGTTGTGGTGTTTTTGTGGGGAGGGTTGTGGTGTTGTGTAGTGGGAGGTTGTGAGTGTTGCTGTAGTGGGAGTGTTTTTGTTTTGCGTGTGGGAGGGTTGTGGGGTGTTGGTAGTGGGAGGTGTTGTGGTGTTGCTGTAGGGGGGGTTGTTGGGTGTTGCTGTGTGGGGGGTTTTGTGGTGTTGCTGTAGTGGGAGGTGTTGTGGTGTTCTTATGGGAGGTGTTGTGATGTTGTGTAGGGGAGGTTTTTTGGTGTTTTTGTGTAGTGGGGTGGTGTTGTTGTGGGGGGTGTTGTGTGTGTTGTTGTTGTTTGTGTTGCTGGGGGGATTTTGGGGGGGGATTTGTGAGTGTTGCGTAGTGGGAGGTTTGTGTGTTGTGTGGGGGAGGGTTTGTGTGTTGCTGTAGGGGGAGGTGTTGTGTGTTGCTGTAGTGGGGGGTGTTGGGTGTTTTGTTGGGGGTGTTTGTGTGTGCTGTAGGGGGGGTGTTGTGGTTTTGGGTTTGTGGGGGTGTTGTGGTGTTGTGTAGTGGGAGGTGTTGGTTTTTTGTGTTGGGGGGTTTTTTGTGTGTTTGTTGTAGTGGGGGTGTTGGGGTTGTTGCTGTAGGGGGTGGTTTTGTGGTGTTTGTATGGGAATTGTGGTGTTGTGTAGTGGGTTGTTGTGTGTGTTTTGTAGTGGGAGGGTTTTTGTGTTTGCGTAGTGGGGGGTGTTGTAGTGTTGCTGTAGGGGGGTTTTTGTTGTGTTGCTGTAGGGGGGGGTGTTGTGGTTTGCTGTAGTGGGAGGTTTGTGAGTGTTTTGTAGTGGGGGGTGTTGTAGTTTTTTTGTAGTGGGGTGTTGGGTGTTGTGTGTGGGGAGGTTGTGGTGTTGCTGTGGGGAGTGTTGTGGTGTTGCGGTAGTGGGAGGGTGTTTGAGTGTTGCTGTAGGGGGAGGTGTTTTTGGGGGTTTTGTTGGGGGGGTTTTTGCTGGGGAGGTTTTGTGGTGTTGCTGTATGGAGGTTTGTGGTGTTGCTGTAGTGGGAGGTTTTGTGGGGTTGCTGTGGGGAGGTGTTGAGTGTTGTGTAGTGGGGGGGTTTTGTGGTTCTGAGGGGGAGGTGTTGTGGTGTTGCTGTGGGGGAGGTTGGTGTTGTGTAGTGGGAGGTTTTGGGGTTTGTTTTTGCTGTAGTGGGAGGTTGTGGGTGTTGCTGTAGGGGGGAGTTTTGTGTGGTTGTGTAGTGGGAGGTTTGTGGTGTTGCTGTAGGGGGAGGTTTTGGGGTTTTTGTGTATGGGTTGGGTTGTGGTGTGCTGTAGGGGGGGTGTTGTGTGTGTTTGTAGGGGAGTTTGTGGTTTTCTTGTAGTGGGAGGTGTTGTGTTGTTGTGTAGTGGGGGTGTTTTTGTGTTGTGTAGTGGGAGTTTTGTGTGTGTTGCTGTAGTGGGGGTGTTGTGTTTTGCTGTAGTGGGGGGTGTTGGGGGGTTTTGCTGTAGGGGGGAGGTGTTGGGTGTTCTGTAGTGGGGGGTGTTGTTGGAGGGGGTTTTGTTGTTTGTGGGGGGAGGTGTTGGGTTTTTTTGGATGGGGGTGTTGGTGGTTCTGTGTGGGGGTTTTTTGGTGTGTTGCGAGTGGGAGGTTTGGGAGTGTTGTGTGTGGGGGTGTTGTGGTGTTGTGTAGTGGGAGGTTTTGGGTTTTTTGTGGGAGGGTTGTGTGTTTTGCTGTAGTGGGGGGTTTTGTGGTGTTGCTGAGTGGGAGGTGTTGTGTGTGGGCGAGTGGGAGGGTTGTGGTGTTCTTTGGGAGGTGTTGTGAGTTTGTGTAGTGGGAGGTTTTGTGAGTGTTTTTTTGTATGGGAGGTGTTGTTGTGTTGCTGTAGGGGGGGTGTTGTGTGTGTTGCTGTGGGGGAGGGTTGTGGTGTTGCTTGTGGGGGGTGGGGTGTTTTTGTGGGGGGTTTTGCGAGTGGGAGGTGTGGTGTTGCTGTAGTGGGGGTGTTTGTGAGTGTTGCTGTAGTGGGAGGTGTTGAAGTGTTGCTGTAGTGGGAGGTGTTGTGGTGTTGCTGTAGGGGGAGGTGTTGTGGTTGCTGTAGTGGGGGGTTTTGTGGTGTTGCGTAGGGGGAGGTGTTGTGTGTTGCTGTGTGGGGGTGTTGTGTTGTTGCGTAGTGGGAGGTTGGGGTTTGCGTAGTGGGAGTGTTGTGTGTGTTGCGTAGTGGGAGGTGTGTGTTGCTGTGGGGGAGGTGTTGGAGTTTGCTGTGTGGGAGGTGTTGTGTGTTGTTGTGGGGGGTGTGGTGTGTTGCTGTAGGGGAGGGGTTGTTTTTTGTTTGCTGTAGTGGGGGTGTTGTGTTTTTGGCTGTAGTGGGGGAAGTGTTGTGTTTTGCTGTAGTGAGAGATGTTGGTGTTTTGTTTAGTGGGGGGTGTTGTGTGTTGCTGTAGTGGGAGGGTTTTGGGGTTGTTGCTGGTGGGGAGGTTTTGGGGTGTGTTGCTGTAGGGGGAGTTTTGTGTGTTGTGTGTGGGGGGTTTTGTGAGTGTTGCTGTAGTGGGGGTGTTGTGTGTGTTGCTGTGGGGAGGGTGTTGTGGTGTTGCTGTAGTGCGAAGGTTTTTGGGGCGATGGGAAGTGTTGTGTGTGTTTGCTGTAGGGGGAAAGGTTGTGTGTGTTGCTGTAGTGGTGTGTTTGTGTTATTTAATGGGAGGTGTTGTGTGTGTTGTGTAGTGGGGAGGTGCGTGTGTTTGCTGTAGTGGGGGGAGGTGTTGTGTGTGCTGTGTGAGAGATTTTGTGGTGTTGCTGTGTGAGAGATGTTGTGTGTGTTGCTTGTAGTGGGGGGGGGGGGGGAGGTGTTGTGTGTTTTTGGCGTAGTAGGGGGAGGTGTGTGTGTTGCTGTAATGGGAGATGTTGTGTGTGTTTTCTGTAGTGGGGGGGGGGTTGGGTGTGTGTTTGCGTAGGGGGAGGTGTTGCGTGTGTTGCTGTGTGGGAGGGAGGTGTTGTGTGTGTGCTGTAGTGGGAGGTGTTGTGTGTTTGCTGTAGTGGGAGGTGTTGTGTTGTTGCTTAGTGTGAGGGAGGTGTTGTGTGTGTTGCTGTAGTGGGAGGTGTTGTGTGTGTTGCTGTAGTGGGAGGTGTTGTGTGTGTTGCTGTAGTGGGAGGTGTTGTGTGTGTTGCTGTGTGGGGGTTTGTGGTGTTGCTGGGGTTGAGGGGGGTTGTGTGTGTTGCTGTAGTGGGGGTGTTGTGTTGTTGTGTAGTGGGGGGTGTTGTGTGTGTTGCTTTTGGGGGAGGTTTTTGTGTGTTGCTGTAGTGGGAGGGTTTTTGTGTTTTGCTGTAGTGGAGGGGGGTGTGTGTGTTGTGCAGGGGAGGGGGGAGCCAGGGAGAGAACCAAAAGGGAAAGGGGAGGGAACAGGAAGAGAAAACCCGGGGAAGGAGGGAGGACCCAAAGGAGGGACCAGGAAAAAGGGAAAGGAAGGAAGAGGGGGAAAGGGTAAATTGGAAAAGAAAAAACAGAAGGGATGAAAGGGGGTGACCAAGTGGTGAAAAGGTAGTGGCAATGTGATGGAGTGGTGAAAGGGGTGACAGTGTGGTGATGGAGTGGTGAAAGATGTGAAAATGTAGTGAAGTAATGAAAGTGGGTGAAAAGGTGGTGATGGAGTAATGAATAGGGAATGTAAGGTAGGAATGGAAATGGATAGGGGGGAAACTATATGGGAAATTTTAGGAGTGTTGAAAGTAGATATGGAGAGAAAAGAGAGAGAGAGAGAGAAAGAGAGAGGAGGGGGGAGGGTAGGTAGGTAGGGTATTTTTGCTAGGAGGTGAATGTTTTATTAAGCCTTGCAGGCATGATCTCAACTTAATCAAGGGCTGGAGTCGGAAGCAAGGAGGCGGGTCGGCCAGGTTATTGCCCCAGGTTGTAATAAAACCAGAGCAAGGGGGAAGGAGGAGGGGGGGATGTTGTTGCTCAGCACTGCCCCTTCCCCCCTAAACCACACCTACCCCTTTCCCTGCAACCGGTTGTCTGAGTTCCAACTAGTCATCCGTCGCTGCCAACCGGCGATCCAGCCGGCGGTCAGCTCTTTAAAAACCTGATGTTTTCCCCCAGGGCCTGACTTTATCCCCAGTGTTTCAGCGTGCCCCAAGGACCTCACCCCTCTGCCAATGCACCACCGGGACAGGTTACTCATTTAGGAGCTACGCTGCCTCCGCTACGGAAATGAGACTACCACGTCCTCTCTGTGGCCAGATGTTGTGTGTGTTGTGCTGTGTTGTGTGTGTTAGTTACCATTTTGTCCTAGGCACATGTCGGTTTGTGTGTGTGTATGTGTGTGTGTGTGTGTGTGTGTGTGTGTACTCACCTAGTTGAGGTTGCGGGGGTCGAGTCCGAGCTCCTGGCCCCGCCTCTTCACTGATCGCTACTAGGTCACTCTCCCCGAGCCGTGTGTGTGTGTGTGTGTAAGTTTGTACAGTAATCTGTGAAACTGAGGGAACAAAGCCACCAGTGTGTGAGAATAAGGAACAAATAGGAAATAAGTGATGGATGCAGGGAATTAGATAAAGTTATAGACGGACGGAATGTAAAACGTCACGACCTTAACAAACGTGCAGCACATAAATGTCAACGGTATTGCGTATCTTAGGAAGTGTCAGGCTGTGTTGTGATTACATTAAGGTGTTGATGTGTGGTGTTGCTGGACGGGTGTTGACATATGGTGTTGCAGGACGGAAGTTGACGTGTGGTGAAGTTGCAGGACGAGTTTCCTTAACCTCTCCTCCTAGGACAAATCCCCTTTAACTCTGGGACTAATCTTGTTGCAAACTTTTGCACTTTCCGTGTGTGTGTGTGTGTGTAACATGCAGACCAGAGAACTGAGCCTCTATGACTCCTTTTTTCGCTTCGTTCCTTCTATTTGATGATCCTCTGGGATTTTTATGCACTATCCTTTTTCAGTTATTCATCCTTTCCATAGTTAAGCAGCTGGAACTTGTCACTTTTGAACGTCATGTTCTCCGCTGCCCACTGCGAAACTCTGCCTTTATATTCCTGTTTTTTTTTTTTTCGTGTCTTCTCCCGACGCAATTTTCATGTTTTTTTTTATTGTTTTTAGCATCCGCAAGTGATGATACAAATTGTGGTGAGTGTTTATATGTCTGCTGTGAGGATAAGAAACAGTAGAGGCGCCAGGACAGTGCCTTGGGGTGCTAAACTTAGTACCTCGCTCATGCTGGATTTTGCTTTGTTTACAACTACTATTGTGTGTGTTCTGTCTGTCAGAAAGTTGCAAATCCATTTGCCCGGTGTCCCATAACTCGATTGCTAGCGCACTAGGTTCATACACTGAGGTCCGTGGGTCGATCACAGGTACAGGTGCAAACATTAGGACGTGTTTCCTTAAGACACCTGATGTCCATGTTCACTTAGCAGTAAAATAGTTACCTGGGTGTTAGTCGAGTGGTGTGGGTCGCATCCTGTTATGCTCTGTCATGCTCTGTATAACAGAGCATAACAGATTAATAACAGTCAGTAAGGGAGAATTTTGACCAAGGACTTTCTATATAATCTAGGCCTGTATACCTTGTACATGTACTTGTAGAAATTATTATTATTATTATTATTTATTATTATTATTACTTATCACCGTTGTGCTTATAACCCTCATTTTATTTGTAATCACAAAATTTGTAAAATCTGGAATATCAGAGAAAATTGTTTGGGCAAATATTTTTTGTTTGTGGGTTTAGGTTTGAGAAAAACTTGCCTAGTATGGGCCAGTAAGCCTACTGCGATTGGGAAAGGTTTGTCAGGAAATAGGACAAGTGTTTCGTGACACGGATCTAAATCATATGAATACCCGCCACTGGAACTTTTGATCATCTGACTGAGGCCTTCCGCTGGCTTATATTCTTTTTTGTCTAAGGAAAACTAAATCCCTTCCGTACCTACAAAGGGGAAGGGGAGAGGGAAGGGTGGGAGGAAAGGAGAAAAAATGGAAGTCCCAACGGATCTCCAATAATTTAGAAGAACAAGGGAGAGATAGACGAGATCTCCTCTACCTCGGGTGGCACTGAGAACATCCAGGGAAGAATTCTCTCGCTCATGCTAAACGAGAATGTAATTCTTTGCTCGTTAGACGGAAGGGGGCGTCGCTGAGGGGAGAAACTGGGGGGAGAGAGGGGAAGGGGTGCTTATAAGGTGAGGGGATATGGGATGGGATGAGGTAAGGGAGGGATATGTAAAGGATGGGGACTTAAGGTAGAAGAAACGTTGAGAAGGAAGGGATGAAGCTGGAAGGAAGGAGTGGAGGTTGGGAAGGAAGGAGTGGAGGTTGAGAAGGAAGGAGTGGAGGTTGAGAAGGAGTGAGAGAGGAAGAAGGTACATGAGTTGGTGCGAGTGACTGGTCGTTAAAAGTGGGAAAAAGGTGAGGGGAAAAAAAGGCTGTGTTTAAGGAAAGGAAGGAAGGGAGGGAGGGAGGGAGGGAAGGAGGCATCAAGATGAAGATGTGATAAGAGTCGCTGTGATTACCTCCGGGAAGGAACATTACTCTTAGGCAAGTGAGGGAGAGAGAGAGTGGGAGGAGGAGGGAGGAGGGACAGGTAAGGAGAACAGGAGGAGCAGCAGCAGAAGAGGAAGAGCGAATTAATGATCTTTGCTACTTTTACTGTTACTAGTAATGCTTGTATTACTACTAATATTAATAATAATTGCTGCTGCTGCTGCTGCTAACCCAAGAAAGCCAGGCAGTGTGGCTTATTTCCATGGTGGTCCCTTGACTCCTTTCCCCAGGATGCCACCCAAACCACTCGGCTAACACCCAGGTACCTGTTCACCGGGTGTTAGTCGACTCGCTGATATGCCTCGCCTCACCCAGGATTGAACCCGGGTCCTTCTGTTGTGAGCCTACTACAAAGAGAAATGAAAGAAATACGAACAAATGCGGATAGATGAGTTGAAACAGGATGAAGGATGGGAGATGGAAGAGAAGAAAGAAATAGGTAAAGGTAGATGTGAAGAGAAATGATGATAGAAATACAGAGAGGGTAAAAGTATGTTCAAACAGCTTAATGACATCAACGAAATGAAGTCAGTTGACCAAATGAAATTGCTGGCCCACAGATGGCTCCAACTTCATCCTGTTCCGTATTTGTATAACTCTTAGCTTGTAAATAATGTTAGGAACTTTTGTCTAACCTTGTTAAACCCAGTGTAAAAGAGAAAGAGAGGGAGAGAGAGAGAGGCTCGGGGTGGGGCTGTTACTCACTACTTTACAACTCTAAAAGCAACGATTATAACGTTTTATTCCTCCTTAATTTAGTTTTAAATAAGCGGCGAACCGTGAATAGTCTGTGTAGTCTGCTTGTGTGGTGTAGTCTGCTGGTGTGGTGAAGTCTGCTGGTGTGGTGAAGTCTGCTGGTGTGGTGATGTCTGCTGTTGTGTGTGGTTAGTCTGCTGGTGTGTGTAGTCTGCTGGTGTGGTGAGTCTGCTGGGTGTGGTGTTAGTCTGCTGGTGTGGTGATGTTGTGGTTGTGGTGTTGTCTGCTGGTGTGGTGAGTCTGCTGTGTGGTGTAGTCTGCTGGTGTGGTGAAGTCTGCTGGTGTGGTGTAGTCTGCTGGTGTGGTGTAGTCTGCTGGTGTGGTGAAGTCTGCTGGTGTGGTGTAGTCTGCTAGTGTGGTGTAGTGTGTTGTTCGTGTGATGTGTGCTGGTGTAGTGTAGTGTGCTGGTGTGTGTAGTCTGCTGGTGTGGTGAAGTCTGCTGGTGTGGTGAAGTCTGCTGGTGTGGTGTAGTCTGCTAGTGTGGTGTAGTGTGCTGTGTGGTGTAGTCTGCTGGTGTGTGTAGTCTGCTGGTGTGAAGTCTGCTGGTGTAGTGTAGTGTGTGTGTGGTGTAGTTGCTGTGTGTAGTTGCTGGTGTGGTAGTCTGCTGGTGTGGGTTGTAGTCTGCTTAGTGTGTTGGGAGTGTGTTCGTGGTGGTGTAGTGTGCTGGTGTAGTGTAGTGTGCTGGTGTGGTGTAGTCTGCTAGTGTGGTGTAGTGTGTTGGTGTGTGTAGTCTGTTGGTGTAGTGTGCTGGTGTGGTTTAGTGTGCTGGTGTAGGTGTTGGTGTGGTTTAGTGTGCTTGTGTAGTGTGTTGGTGTGGTATAGTGTGCTTGTGTAGTTTGTTGGTGTGGTATAGTGTGCTGGTGTAGTGTGCTGGTGTGGTGTGCTTGTGTAGTGTGTGTGTGTGTGTGGGTATAGTTGCTGGTGTGGTTAGTGTGCTGTGTGGTGTGCTTGTGGTGGTGTGGTGTAGTGTGCTGGTGTAGTTTGCTGATGTGGTGTGCTGATGAAGCTTGATAAATTAGACACATGTGCAACACTTGGGTATCTTTATTGAGGAAACGTTTCGCCACACAGTGGCTTCATCAGTCCATACATAGGAGGACGGGGAAAAACAGGAGTAGTTTGAGGTAATCAGTCCCTCAGCCTTGAGTCGATGTGGTCAGTCCATCCTGTTCTTCCCCGTCCTCCTACGTATGGACTGATGAAGCCACTGTGTGGCGAAACGTTTCCTCAATAAAGATACCCAAGTGTTGCACATGTGTCTAATTTATCAACTTGTTGGTTCTCTGAGTCATTCATCTACATTCCTGGTGAAGCTTGAAACACCTGCAAGAGGGAACACAGGAGAGTCACAGGGATCTCCTGCATATCTGCAGGATTTTTATTGGAGGTTGACGCCCCCGAGGCCCGTCTCAGACCAGGCTTCCTGGTGGATCAGGGCCCGATCTGCCAGGTTGTTACTGCTGGCCACACGCTGACTGACGTACGAACCACAACCCGGCTTATCACGCACTAACTTCAACTTTTTGCTGCCACCACTACCATTCACTACCACCACTACCACCACTACCACCACTTACCCACCACTCACTGCTACCACTCACTGCCACCACACTCCCCTCTCCCTCCACCACTCTCTACTCCACACTCACCCTCTCCACACTACCACCACACTCCTACCACTCACTCTAATCCTACCACCACTCACTACTACCATAGCTACCACCACTCACTACCACTATATATATATATATATATATATATATATATATATATATATATATATATATATATATATATATTATATAATATATATATATACAGGGTGGGCCAAAAGTAGGCTTACACTTAGAAGGTATGCATTTAACTCCTGCACCTGCTCGGCATTTTCACAATTCCAATACTACTATAGTATTGGAATACTGGTTTGGAATTATGGTTTGGATAGATTAAATCGAAAACGCGAACAAATCAGTGAAACAACTGTAAGCCTATTTTTGGCCCACCCTGTATTTCCCCACCAGTGTATATATATATATATATATATTATATATATATATATATATATATATATATATATATATATATATATATATATATATAAAATCATGAATACTATTCCAACAGTATATAATTTCCCTATCAATATGTATACCTCCCACCATTATACATAATTCTCCTATCCCTGTATATACTCCGCTACTTTAATAAAACCTAGTAAATTTCACTAAACCGCTAAAAAGTGTATTGTATTACGTATTTTTCGTGTGTATTCACGGACATGTATATCTGGGGTGGGTAAGGAACGGGCGCGGCGCCCTCGCTGTAAATGTCCAAATATTTCACTAGGCTACCAATTTTGTGCTCTTTACAGAGGAAAAACATCTTGGTTGAAATTAGGTCATAGATCTGGAAGGTTGTGGGGGAGGTGGGCGCTATCTTCCTGTGTCTACCAGTCTTTGGTAACATTGTTTCCTAGCACCACCGTTCCAATCCCTGTCCATTCTTCTGTTTAAAATATATATATATATATATATATATATATATATATATATATTATATATATATATATATATAATATATATATATATATATATATATATATATACACACACACACACACACACACAGTAGTAGCTACCAGCAAAGAGGCGGGACCAGGAGCTGTGAACCAACACCTGCTACACAAACACTTGCGTCCTCTTAACTATTGCATTCTCCTCTTTCCCCTCTACTTCACTTTCTGGGTTTCCCCTCTCTTTTCACCCAGTCCTCTCTCCCAGTTTCTCTTCAACCCTTTTCTCTTTCCTTCTGCCTCTCCCCCCTTACCCCTCCACTTCCTATTTTTTTTCTCTTTTTTTTCCTTACCTCATATTCCTCGTCCCACTCCAATTTTATTATCCCATACCCCTTTCCTCTTTTCTCTTTCATTTCTTTATTCTTCCTTCTATAAGTTTATCTTATCCCCATTTCCACTTCTCAGTCCTTTATTTTTTTATATAAATTTACTACAAAGGTGCGAATTAAAGTGCTACAAAGGTACAAGTAAGGAACAAAGGCACAATTAAAGGGACTACAAAGGTACAAAGACTACATGGTTACAAAAAGGGACTACAAATGTACAAATACAGGGATTACAAAGGTACAGTAAAAGGGATACAAGAAACCCAAAATTAGGGGTCGCAAAAGGTACAAATAAAGGGATACAAATGTAAACAATTAAGGTATTAAAAGGTCAAACAAGGATTGAATAGTACAAATAATGGATTACATGGCACAAATTAAAGGACTACAAAGGTCGACCTCAAGGTTCGACACGTACTGTACTAATAAGGAACTTGGTCTTACCTTTATTTCTTATAGCACTTTGTTTAATGCTACATAATTCTTTTTTATTCTCGTTCTCTTCCTCTGTTTCCTCCTCCTCCCTGTCTCTACGACCCCCACCTGAGGTTGGGACGACCCCCCACCTGAGGTTGGGACGACCTCCTCAACTAAGGTTGGGACGACCCCCCACCTGAGGTTGGGACGGCCTCCCCACCTGAGGATGGGACGACCTCCCCACCTGAGGTTGGGACGACTTCCCCACTTGAGGTTGGGACGACCTCCCCACCTGAGGTTGGGACGACCTCCCCACCTGAGGTTGGGACGACCTCCCACCTGAGGATGGCACAACCCCCACTTTGGGAGGGCAGCGGCCTTCCTCCCTCTCACATAGGGAGGGGCAACACCTCCCCGTTCTGGAGATGGGAGAGATCCCCCACCTGGAGATGGGAGAGATCCCCCACCTGGAGATGAGAAAGATCCCCCACCTAGAGATGGGAGAGATCCCTCACCTGGAGATGGGAGAGATCCCCCACCTGGAGATGGGAGAGATCCCTCACCTGGAGATGGGAGAGATCCCCCACCTGGAGATGGGAGAGACCCTCCACCTGGGGATGGGGGTAATCCCCTCCAGGGAAAGCGGAACATACACCCCCCTTCCCCCTTCGCCTTAGGAGGGGATGATTGCATTTGAGGTAAGTTATTACTGCCTTTATCGTGAGGGTAGGGAGTAGGGAGGGAGGGAGTGAAGAGGGAGGGAGAGGAGAGGGAGTAAAAGGTATTAAATGGATTCAAGATAAAAAAGGTAGGTTATGCGTAGCGTTCCAGGGAGGTCTGGACTCCAGCCTCTGTCTGGGGTGAGGTCCAGGAATGTCCAGGGAAATGAGCAGGGAATGAGGAGGAGGGGAGGGAAGGGAGAAGGAGGGAGGGGATCGTGGAGAGAGGGATGGAGGGGGTCGTGGGGAGAAAGATGGAGGGGACGAAGAGAGAAGGATAGAGGAGAGAAGGGTGGAATGAAGAGGGATGAAGAGGAGAGAGGGATGGAGGGGGACGAGGAGAGAGGAATTGAGAGGGACGAGAAGGGATGCTTTTTTTCCCTGAGTATTGAGTTGTTATTGTTTGTAATGTTTACCAGGGAGAGCATCAAGCAAGGTAAGATGATTGTGATGATTGTAGTGATAGTCTCAGCTCCTGGCCCTTAATCAACTAGCAGTGACTTTGATTCCTATTCCTGTGTGTAGTAGTAGTAGTATAGTTACCAGTTGTCAAAGGCACTTGCCGATGGACACTTAACCTGTATTGTGTATGTGTGCGTGTGTGTGCCTGTGTGCTGTGTATTGTGTATGCGTGTGTGTGCGAGTGTATAACTGGTGTTGTGTATCATTTTACCAAGGATGAATTTGTGTGTGCTTGGTGGCCCATTCCGCTTGTGGTTATGAGTGCTTCGTCTTGCATGTAACTGCCGTCTGTCTGTGCCTGTCTGTCGTCTGTCTGTGCCTGTCTGCCGTCTGTCTGTGCCTGTCTGTCGTCTGTCTGTGCCTGTCTGCTGTCTGTCTGTGCCTGTCTGTCGTCTGTCTGTGCCTGTCTGCTGTCTGTCTGTGCCTGTCTGTCGTCTGTCTGTGCCTGTCTGCCGTCTGTCTGTGCCTGTCTGCTGTCTGTCTGTGCCTGTCTGCTGTCTGTCTGTGCCTGTCTGTCGTCTGTCTGTCTGTCTGCTGTCTGTCTGTGCCTGTCTGCTGTCTGTCTGTGCCTGTCTGTCGTCTGTCTGTGCCTGTCTGCCGTCTGTCTGTGCCTGTCTGCTGTCTGTCTGTGCCTGTCTGTCGTCTGTCTGTGCCTGTCTGCTGTCTGTCTGTGCCTGTCTGCTGTCTGTCTGTGCCTGTCTGCCGTCTGTCTGTGCCTGTCTGTCGTCTGTCTGTGCCTGTCTGCTGTCTGTGCCTGTCTGCCGTCTGTCTGTGCCTGTCTGCCGTATGTCTGTGCCTGTCTGCCGTCTGTCTGTGCCTGTCTGCCGTATGTTTGTGCCTGTCTGCCGTCTGTGCCCGTCTGCCGTCTGTCTGTGCCTGTCTGTCGTCTGTCTGTGCCTGTCTGCGCTGTCTGTGCCTGTCTGCGTATGTTGTGCTGCTGCCGTATTCTGTGCCTGTCTGCCGTATGTCTGTGCCTGTCTGTCGTCTGTCTGTGCCTGTCTGCCGTATGTCTGTGCCTGTCTGCCGTATGTCTGTGCCTGTCTGCCGTATGTTTGTGCCTGTCTGCCGTCTGTGCCCGTCTGCCGTCTGTCTGTGCCTGTCTGGCGGCTGTGTGTGTATCTCTGCCGTTTGTGTGTACGTGTCTGCTGTCTACCTGTGCGTGATTGCACAGGCAGACGGCAGACATATAAGATCACAGTAAACAGGTGATATCACAATATGCAGAATAACCATTGTGAACAAACAGTAGAATTCCAAGCGCTGAAGAGGACCTCAACTGGAAGTGAAATATATTGAAATTGATTTTTTCTGTTCCTTGTGTCCATGGGTTTGTCTAAGTGAAAGGTCTCTCTCTCTCTCTCTCTCTCTCTCTCTCTCTCTCTCTCTCTCTCTCTCTCTCTCTCTCTCTCCTCTCTCTCTCTCCTCTCTCTCTCTCTCTCTCTCTTCTCTCTCTCCCTCTCTCTCTCTCTCACACACACACACACACACACTCCTACCTACCTACCTTTTCTATCTATTTTGGAAGACTTCGCTGCCTTTCCCGGTGTGAGCGTCCCTCCCCCCCATCCCCGAGGCTGAGGTCCACTTGAGTGTGTGGAGTGTTGACTCAAGGGAGGGGGCCACGCCCCCTTCCTCCCACGGCAATATTCCTCCATCGACTGTCACCAATGCCACACTCTTGTCTCCTCTCAGGCACAGGTGCCAGTAGAGAGAGAGAGAGAGAGAGAGAGAGAGAGAGAGAGAGCGCTGATGTAGGTAACAGCTCTTAGCTTGTAAATAAAGTAAGAAACCTTAACCTAACCTTGTAAAACCCTGTGTAAAAGAAAATCAAAGAATAAATGAAAAAATGGAAAGGAATAGAAAAAAGAAATAGAATCAAAGAAATAATATGCAAAAAAAAACGGAAAAGCTATAATTTCCTGGATGATAACTATAATGGTTGTGCTTAATTACTAGTAAATGGTGTTCAAATGTGTCAAGACTAACAGCCATATTTGAGGTTTTTATTCCTCTTTGGTTAAAATGGTCAGTTGTGTTTATTTTTGACTGTTCAGTGTGGCTGTTAAGTCTGTTCTAATACTGAGAAGTAGAGATGGTGGTGACTGGTGTTGGTTGTGACTGGTGTTGGTAGTGACTGGTGCTGGTAGTGACTGATGTTGGTGGTGACTGGTGTTGTTGGTGACTGGTGCTGGTAGTGACTGATGTTGGTGGTGACTGGTGTTGTTGGTGACTGGTGCTGGTAGTGACTGATGTTGGTGGTGACTGGTGTTGTTGGTGACTGGTGCTGGTAGTGACTGATGTTGGTGGTGACTGGTGTTGTTGGTGACTGGTGCTGGTAGTGACTGATGTTGGTGGTGACTGGTGTTGTTGGTGACTGGTGCTGGTAGTGACTGATGTTGGTGGTGACTGTGTTGTTGGTGACTGGTGCTGGTAGTGACTGATGTTGGTGGTGACTGGTGTTGTTGGTGACTGGTGTTGGTGGTAACTGGTGTAGGTTGTGACTGGTGTTGGTAGTGACTGGTGCTGGTAGTGACTGATGTTGGTGGTGACTGGTGTTGTTGGTGACTGGTGCTGGTAGTGACTGATTGTTGGGGTGACTGGGTGTTGTTGGTGACTGGTGCAGTAGTGACTGATGTTGGTGGTGACTGGTGTTGTTGGTGACTGGTGCTGGTAGTGACTGATGGTGGTGACTGGTGTTGTTGGTGACTGGTGCTGGTAGTGACTGATGTTGGTGGTGACTGGTGTTGTTGGTGACTGGTGCTGGTAGTGACTGATGTTGGTGGTGACTGGTGTTGTTGGTGACTGGTGTTGGTGGTAACTGGTGTAGGTTGTGAATGGTGTTGGTAGTGACTGGTGTTGTTGGTGACTGGTGCTGGTAGTGACTGATGTTGGTGGTGACTGGTGTTGTTGGTGACTGGTGTTGGTGGTAACTGGTGTAGGTTGTGACTGGTGCTGGTAGTGACTGGTGTTGTTGGTGACTGGTGCTGGTAGTGACTGGTGTTGGTGGTGACTGGTGTTGTTGGTGACTGGTGCTGGTAGTGACTGATGTTGGTGGTGACTGGTGTTGTTGGTGACTGGTGCTGGTAGTGACTGGTGCTGGTTGTGATTAGTGCTGGTAGTGACTGGTGTTGGTGGTGACTGGTGCTGGTTGTGACTGGTGTTGGTGGTGACTAGTGCTGCCAGTGACTGGTGATAGTGGTGACTGCTGTTGGTACTGGAGAGGTACCAGGAGCTGAGAGATGAGACACCTTACATATAACGCTAAACCCGTGTGAATCACTCATATCGAGGAGTATTGTGGGTTCGATCCTCCGTTCGGTAACTCCCAGACTACCTCACCGTCCCCAAGCTTCTATTGGGACAATGTTACTCTAACAGCATCTTAGTTTCATCATATTCGGCTATTAGAAGACATCAGGGGAGACATTATCACGACGTACAAGATAGAAAAGATTCATGATGAATATGAACAGAGTAAATTTTTTCGAACCATTTATCAGAACTAATATTGAAGCCAGCCAGTGACTTCATCAAACTGAAGAAGTCACTGGTTGGCGAAACGTTTCTTAAATAAAGATTCCTAAATGTTACACGGGTGTCTTATTCTTCAACTTGTCGGTTCTAGAAACTATTTACATCACAAAAGAATAAGCACAGTTACTGAGGGAATCACGTGGGAGCTGAACACACATACCATGACAGGAATAAGTTAAACCATAGCACGGGTGGGGATAGAACTCAGGACCAGAGAGTCTCAAAACTCCAGACCGTCGCGTTTTGAGACTCTCTGATCGCGGGTTCTATCCCACCCGTGGTATGGTTTCTTTGCAATTGTGTCATTACGATTTCGTGAGACAGGAATAAGTTCTTCGGTCTGAGAAGATTAAGAAACTAGCGGTAGTTGGACGAGGAAGAATCGTTATAATTCATACACAGCTGCAAAACTAGTACGACAGGAAGCCAGGAACCAATAACCTTATCTAATAGTATTTATTTACACCCGGGCCAGAAGAAGTTCGACTCCCCCTCCCTCTGGAAAGGTAAATACAAATTAAAGGGAGTAGGTAAATAAGTATAGGGAGGTGTAAGAGTAGGTAAATAGAATGGAGAAGTAGGGGGATAATTGTGGGGAGGTGAGGGAGTCAGTAGTGGGGAGATGGCGAGAGAATCGTAAGAGAATAAGGGAGTCAATTGTGAAATGAGAGAGAGAGAACAGTGGGGGGGGGGAAGGAGTCAGTAGTGGGGAGATGGTGGAGAGAATGTTTAGGAGTAAGGAAGGGAGTGAGTTTTGAGGAGATAGAGAGAGAAACAGTGGGGAGGTGAGGAACTCAGTAGTTTTGTGATGAAAGATATAGGAGTGGGGAAATAAGTGTAGTGAGGGAGGTGGGAGGGGGAAGAGATAATTGGGAGGGACATTCAATTTGTTAGCAATACCTCTGGTGTATTGCTGTGATTGTCTCCCTCACCCAGCCAGATGCGGCGACGACCACACTACCAGGGAGCAAGGGACGGGGGAAGAGAGGGAGGGAAGAAGGGCAGGAGCAAGAGGAGAAAGGAAAGAGATGATCTGGAAGGAGGGAGAGGGAAGGATGAATTGAGTACATGGAAGAGACAGATAGCAGAAGAGTTGGACACCGAGATTATCAGCTGTGAACTGTCTACTACTACCTAGGTGTCCCGTAGCTGGATCGCTAGCGCACTCACCTCATACACTGAGATCCGGGGTTCGATCCCTGGTACGGGTGAAAACATTAGGACGTGTAATGTGGGTCGCATCCTGGGGACAAAACTGACCTAATTTGTCCGAAATACTCTGCATAACAAGGGGCTTTCTATATAGTATGTCAATGATGTCATCTAGGCTTGTACACCTTGTACATGTATACTTGTAAAATAAATTATTATTATTGTTATTATTATTAATGTAGATTAAGGACTTCCGTGTATTATATGGGAGTAAGTCAAAGATAGAAAAACAGAAGGCTCTGTCGCCACCCTCCACTCCTTCTGGACAATGCTGGCATGTAAACAAGGGGAAAAATATACTGTACCATTTTCGAAAAATGACATGGAGTTTATATGAAAGATGGAACTTGATGGAAGACCTATGCTACAACTAGGTCTACTGGATCAGTACTGGCTCTACTTCTAGTTATCACTAGTTATTATATGATTATGACAACCCTCTACTACAACTGCTACTATTATTGACTGGGCTGTCGTGATTACCATCGTTTTGATGCAGTCTCTGAGCGAAACATCAGGAATCCGTTGACTTCAGAATGTCCCATTTATGGAATTTATATAGAGTAGCAGGGAGGCAGGGAGAGTAGCAGGGAGAGTAGCAGGGAGGCAGGGAGAGCAGCAGAAAATGTTAGTGTTGGCTTAGTGAGTGGTTGAGTGAGGTAGCCAGTGTTTGAACAATAAACCCTGCCATCACATAGCTGCTACCACTAATACTACCACCATTACAAGTATTGCAACTACTACTACTGCTACCATAAGTACTACTACTACTGCTACCATAAGTACTACTACTACTGCTACCATAAGTACTACTACTACTACCAAAAGTACTACTACTACCAAAAGTACTACTACTAAACGTACTACTATTACCGTAAGTACTACTACTACCATAAGTACTGCTACTACCATAAGTACTGCTACTACCATAAGTACTGCTACTACCATAAGTACTGCTACTATCATAAATACTGCTACTATCATAAGTACTACTACTACCATAAGTACTACTACCACCATAAGCACTGCTACTACCATAAGTACTACTACCATAAGTACTGCTACTACCATAAGTACTACTACTACCATAAGTACTACTACCATAAGTACTGCTACTACCATAAGTACTACTACCATAAGTACTACTACCATAAGTACTACTACTACCATAAGTACTACTACTACCATAAGTACTACTACCATAAGTACTGCTACTACCATAAGTACTACTACTACCATAAGTACTACTACTACTACCATAAGTACTGCTACTACTATAAGTACTACTACTACTACTACCATAAGTACTACTACTACCATAAGTACTGCTACTACCATAAGTACTACTACTACCATAAGTACTACTACCATAAGTACTACTACCATAAGTACTACTACTACCATAAGTACTACTACCATAAGTACTACTACCATAAGTACTACTACTACCATAAGTACTGCTACTACCATAAGTACTACTACCATAAGTACTACTACCATAAGTACTACTACTACTACCATAAGTACTACTACTACCATAAGTACTACTATCATAAGTACTACTACTACCATAAGTACTGCTACTACCATAAGTACTACTACTACTACCATAAGTACTACTACTACCATAAGTACTACTACCATAAGTACTACTACTACTACCATAAGTACTACTACTACCATAAGTACTACTACCATAAGTACTACTACTACTACCATAAGTACTGCTACTACTACCATAAGTACTACTACTACCATAAGTACTACTACTACCATAAGTACTACTACTACTACTACCATAAGTACTACTACTACCATAAGTACTACCATAAGTACTGCTACTACTACCATAAGTACTACTACTACTACCATAAGTGCTACTACTACCATAAGTACTACTACCATAAGTACTACTACCATAAGTACTACTACTACCATAAGCACTACTACTACTACCATAAGTACTGCTACTACTACCATAAGTACTACTACTACTACCATAAGTACTACTACCATAAGTACCCATACTACTACCATAAGTACTACTACTACCATAAGTACTACTACTACCATAAGTACTACTACCATAAGTACTACTACTACTACCATAAGTACTACTACTACCATAAGTACTACTACTACTACCATAAGTACTACTACCATAAGTACTACTACTACTACCATAAGTACTACTACTACCATAAGTACTACTACTACCATAAGTACTACTACCATAAGTACTGCTACTGCCATAAGTACTACTACTACTACCATAAGTACTACTACTACCATAAGTACTACTACCATAAGTACTACTACTACCATAAGTACTACTACTACCATAAGTACTACTACCATAAGTACTACTACTACCATAAGTACTGCTACTGCCATAAGTACTACTACTACTACCATAAGTACTACTACTACCATAAGTACTACTACTACCATAAGTACTACTACCATAAGTACTACTACTACCATAAGTACTACTACTACCATAAGTACTACTACCATAAGTACTACTACTACCATAAGTACTGCTACTACCATAAGTACTACTACTACCATAAGTACTACTACTACCATAAGTACTACTACTACTACCATAAGTACTGCTACTACTACCTACAACGATTATGCTTCGCATCTCACTCTACCTATATATACCCTCTGTGTCCATGTATTGTCTGTAACGGCTTGACAAAGCTCCTTTAGAGCGAAACGTTGCCACAATAAAATGTCACATTAGTTGCACTTGTGTGTTTTACCTAACATATTGTTGGTAATTCTTCCAACATTATTGCAACATCTAGCTCCTGTCCTCCCTCACCATACCCTGTACTGTACTCTCCACTCGAACTTAATATCACTTTTACTAACATAGAAAAATAATTTGGGTTAAGGCAGCAGTCTGGACCGAGAGATGTATACCGAACGTGCGGTCCTGAAGTGACTGGTGGCTCCTACCCACTAAGGTATCATGTGCCGAGTCCAGCTGGGACTTCCTCTTACAACATTAGTGGGTAGTTGATTCTATTATAATTCTTTTCACAGGAAAAAAAAAACATTTGCATACGTTTGTGTTGCAACTTCTTTCTCTCACTTTCATTTCATTGTTTTGAGTTACGGACTCAAGCAGTACTTCAAATAGTGCTTCGTGTTGGATTGTTTCGAAGTCATTCTGTATACCGAAGGTTTGAATGAGGTCCCGTAGTCTCCGTTTTCCAAGAGAAAGAAAAGCTTCAGTGCTTCGAATCTTTCTTCGTAAGGTTTGTTTATGGGATGATGGTACAAGTTCAGGAGGAAAAGGAGTGAATAAGAGATAGATAAAGAGAGGAGAGAGAGACAGAGAGGGAGAGAGAGAGACAGAGAGAGAGAATGGTCTGATCGATGTTTTTTTTTTATATTGGCAGCCTTTTTTGAGGTCAGTAACATCTAGAGAGAGCAGCAACATGACAGACAACAGCATCCCTCAGTTGTCACTGGTAGGGAGACAACAGTATCCTTCCCTCTCCTGGGATCACTTTAATGTGATCTCTAGTTTTCTCTCTAAGTTTAGCCTCGCACCTGCTCTATGTACACCTCTTATCTTTACCAACCTCCTCTTGCTTTCCCTGTTCCTGCTTCTCTTTCTCCTGCTGCTGCCTTTCTTGCTCTTCCTGGTTTTCCTGCTGCTCCTCGTCCTCCTGCTAAAACTCATCCTCCTGCTAAAACTCATCCTCCTGCTACCGTTCCTCGTCCTGCTCTTCTCCTGTTCATCGTCATCCTGCTGCTCCGTCTCATTCTCGTACTCCTGCTCCCGTCCTCGACCCAGAAGTTAGTCTGACCACAGATAGCAAGCGCCCAAGAATGGTTTTTTCTTAATTCGTTTACCGTCGTCTGAAAAGCGTGTTATTTAAGGCCCGTTTCAGCAGGTCGAAATTGGATTACGGATTTCTGGCGTCTTCGTCAGAGATGCTTCAGATTTCCTCATTTATCTCCTGACGAAGACTTGGAACTTTGTGTGGGTGTGTTTGATGTGTGTCAGCACTCGTCTGGCGAGAAGTGTAACATACACTGCAAGATTTTTTGACATTGTTTTTATTTTTGCAATTACTGTGGGGCTATAGAGTTCACAAATTTTGTTAGGTGTTTGACACACACACACACACACACACACACACACACACACACACACACACACACACACACACACACACACACACACACACACACACAGTGTAGTGGAGGCAGGATCCATACATAGCTTTTAAAAGAGGTGCGATAAGCCTTTTAGAGTAAGTAGAGAGCAGACCTTGTAGCACAATCAGGAAGACGGGGCCAGGAGCTGTGAATCGACTCATGCAACCACAAATAGGTGAGTACACTCTCTCTCTCTCTCTCTCTCTCTCTCTCTCTCATTCTTTTTCTGTCCGCTCTCAACCCACAATTTTTCCCCCTTTCTTCCCCCTATTCTTCATCCCACTCCCTTGCCCTTCCTCTGTGTTCAGTTTTGGGTGGTCACAGGGAGGGCCAGGGCGGCCCATGTGGTCATCGCATTTCAGCCCACACTATCGTCGGAATCTTTAATTAAGTGGCCAATAGAATTTTAGAAGGGAAACTTTGGATGGGGAGGAGGGATGGCAGGGAAAAAGAGGAGAGAAGGGTTGTATATGTGAGGGAAGGAAGGGTTGTGGATGGGAGGGAAGGAAGGGTTGTAGATGTGAGGGAAGGAAGGGTTGTGGATGGGAGGGAAGGAAGGGTTGTGGATGGGAGGGAAGGAAGGGTTGTAGATGGTGAGGGAAGGAAGGGTTGTGGATGTGGGGGGAAGGAAGGGTTGTGGATGTGAGGGAAGGAAGGGTTTGTGGATGGGAGGGAAGGAAGGGTTGTGGATGGGAGGGAAGGAAGGGTTGTGGATGGGAGGGAAGGAAGGGTTGTGATGGAGGAAGGAAGGGTTTGTGGATGGAGGGAAGGAAGGGTTGTAGATGTGAGGGAAGGAAGGGTTTGTGGATGGGAGGGAAGGAAGGGTTGTAGATGTGAGGGAAGGAAGGGTTGTGGATGGGAGGGAAGGAAGGGTTGTGGATGGGAGGGAAGGAAGGGTTGTGGATGGGAGGGAAGGAAGGGTTGTAGATGATGAGGAAGGAAGGTTGTGGATGGGAGGTAAGGAAGGGTTTGTGGATGGAGGAAGAAGGTTGTTGTGATGAATTCCAAATATGAGGGAGGTAGGATAGAATATGCGTTGAAGAATTTATTATTATTGTAATTATTATTATTAGTTATTATTATTTTACTAATATCATTATTATTGTTGTGATTATTATTGTTGCTATTATTCTAATTCTTATTGTTTTTATTATCGTTGTGATTATTATTATTGTTGTAATTATTATTATTGTAATTATTAATTATTATTATTATTGTGATTATTATTAGATACATCAGCAATATAACTTACAGGTTTGTTATCAGTTAATGTGTTTTTCTGGTTTTGAGTAAATGCTGTTTTGAGACTTTCGAAGTTGAGCTCTAGCTCTTGTTGCAATGTTTGTAAACCCGCGTAGGTACATTCCAACCAAAGTTGCTGGCCTTGCGGGGCATGCCATGCCCACTCTTCAAACTGCGCACTGAATAACTATAATAATAATAATAATAATGTGTTTACATCTGCTTGCTGATATTTTTTTGTTAATATTGATGTGTTTTGTTGATGTCTTCAGTCCCCACGTTTCGAAATCTGCTCTATTGAGAACTTCTAGGATCTTGTACGTCGTAATCATGTCTCCTCTTGTTTCTTCTCTCCTTTAGTGCTGTGAGATTCAGTTTACTCAGCCCTTTTTCGCAGTTATTTTCTCTTAGTTCCAGCTGTGAATTTTCTCTTGTTTTTGAACATACTTAAAACAAAAAAAAAACTGTTGAAGAGGGAAAACTTGTTACGACGTTTTGTCTTTGGACAGGTGAAACGTCTTAGTAAAATTGCACCCTGCAATTGCTTTTCAGTACTTGTCTCAAATATGCCTGGAGTTTACCTGGAGTCATAACTATGTACTGGAGTGAGGGATATGGGAGGAAGTGTAGAATAATCCCAGTGAAAAGCAGGGACGCCCTGGGCACAATAAGAGAACACAGTATCAACATCCGTGGTCCCAGATCTACATTTTACCAGAAGATATCAGAAGCACTGCTGGGACAAGTGTACAAGTCTTCTAAAGGAAACCGGACAAGTATCTTCACCAGGTGCCTGATCAACCAGGCAGTGATGGATATGTGGGGTGGCGGGCCACCAGCAGCAACAGCCTGGTTGACCAGGCACACACCAGACAAGCCTGGCTCGGAACCAGGCTGCAGGAGCAGGAAACCTCTTGAAACCCATCAAAGGTTATCTGAAAAGGTATTAGTACAGATTTGTTTTTTGTGGCCCTCCTGTGTTATTACAAGACTGCAACAAAAATCACGTTTATACATGAATCAAACAAGTTTTTGACAAGTTTATGACCTCAGGGAAACTCATCGGCTGTGCTGATACTGTTTGTATTATTGTCTGGTGTCATTAATGCCTGAAGCAGAACGTTGAGTCTCAGCTCCTGGCCCTGCCTCTAAAACAACAATTGTGGACATTAGTATACCTGCTGGAACTTGTCATGTAGCTCACCACGAGGAAGTATATCTCAAGAATATTAAACACACTAACAGCATAGTTTGTTTACTGATGAGGTTCCCGAATGCCGGTTTTAATGTCGTCAGTCGCAATAGAGCTGAGCTCAAGCTCTTGGGCGCTGTTTAGCCTGGCTACGGCTGGTCCTCAGGAGCTTTGTCATGGCAAGTTTCCAGTCCATGAATGGAGTTAAATCTTCACTACCTTTCTTCTCAATACATCTCCACCTCCTTGCTCGCTCCACCTCACCCTCTCTCTCCCCTCTTCACCCACTCCCTTCTTGCCCTTCCAATCCTTCTCTTTCATCTTTCTCTTTACCCATTTCTCATCATTTATGGCAAACCCCAGAAAGTTCACTCTCTTGAGTGCCAGTAAACGCGCGCGCGCGCACACACACACACACACACACACACACAAACACACGATGTTAGGAAGTATTTCTTCAGTCACAGAGTTGTCAAGAAGTGGAGTAGCCTGGGTAGTGATGTAATGAAGGCAGGATCCATACATAGCTTTAAGAAGAGGTATGATAAAACGCACGGAGCAGGAAGAGTGACCGGGTAGCCGCCAGGTGAAGAGGCGGGGCCAGGAGCTGTGACTCGACTCCCGCAACCACAACTAGGTGATTACATACACACACATACGTTTATGTAACTCACCTATTTGTGGCTGCAGTGGGTGGAGTCAAGCTCGGCCCCGAGCCTCTCATTGGTGCTACTAAGGTTTACCTCCCCTGCTATAAAGTTTTGTTGGTGTGGTGTGTGTAGTGATGTGTGTGTGTGTGTGTGTGTGTGTGTGTGTGTGGTGTGTGTTGTGTGTGTGTGTGTCTTTGTATGTGTGTGTGTGTATTGTGTGTGGTGTGTGTGTGTGGTGTCTTTGTATGTGTGTGTGTGTGTGGGTGTGTGTGTGGGTGTGTGTGTGTGTGTGTGTGTGTATGTGTGTGGGTGTGTGTGTGTGTGTAGTGTGTTGGTGTTGTGTCCTTTGTATGTGTGTGTGTGTGTGTGTGTGTGGTGGGTGTGGTGTGTGGTGTGGTGTGTGGGGTGTGTTGTGTGTGTGTTTGGGTGTGTGTGTGTGTGTACTCACCTAATTGTACTCAACCTAATTGTGGTTGCAGGGGTCGAGACTCAGCTCCTGGCCCCGCCTCTTCACTGATCGCTACTGGATCCTCTCTCTCTCTGCTTCCTGAACTTTGTCATACCTCTTCTTAAAACTATGTATGGTTCCTGCCTCCACTACTTCACTTGCTAGGCTATTCCACTTGCTGACAACTCTATGACTGAAGAAATACTTCCTAACGTCCCTGTGACTCGTCTGAGTCTTCAGCTTCCAGTTGTGACCCCCCTTGTCCTGTGTCCCCTCTCTGGAACATCCTATCTCTGTCCACCTTGTCTATTCCCCGCAGTATCTTGTATGTCGTTATCATGTCTCCCCCTGACCCTTCTGTCCTCCAGTGTCGTCAGTCCGATTTCCCTTAACCTTTCCTCGTACGACATTCCCTTGAGCTCTGGGACTAGCCTTGTTGCAAACCTTTGTACTTTCTCTAACTTCTTGACGTGTTGACCAGGTGTGGGTTCCAGAAATGGTGCTGCATACTCCAGTATGGGCCTAACATACATAGTGTACAGTGTCTTGAGCGATTCCTTATTAAGGTATCGGAACGCTATTCTCAGGTTTGCCAGGCGCCCGTATGCTGCAGCGTTATTTGGTTGATGTGTGGCCTCCGGTGATGTGCTCGGTGTCATGGTCACCCCAAGGTCTTTCTCCCTGAGTGAGGTCTGTAGTCTTTGTCCACCTAGCCTATACTCTGTCTGCAGTCTTCTTTGCCCCTCCCCAATCTTCATGACTTTGCTTTGGCTGGATTGAATTCGAGAAGCCAGTTACTGGACCACATGTCCAGCCTGTCCAGGTCTCTTTGCAGTCCTGCTCATCCTCGTCCGATTTAATTCTTCTCATCAACTTCACGTCATCTGCGAACAGGGACACTTCAGAGTCTATTCCTTCCATCATTTTCACATATATCAAAAAAAGCACTGGTCCTAGAACTGACCCCTGGGACCCCGCTCGTAACAGGCGCCCACTGTGATACCCTCTTCACGTACCATGACTCGTTGCTGCCTCCCTGTCAGGTATTCCCTTATCCATTGCAGTGCCCTTCCTTTTACGTGTGCCGATCCTCCAGCTTCTGCACTAATCTCTTGTGGGGAACTGTGTCAAAGGCCTTCCTGCAGTCTAGGAAAACGCAATCTACCCACCCCTCTCTCTCGTGTCTTAATTCTGTTACCTTGTCATAAAACTCCAGGAGGTTTGTGATACAAGATTTGCCTTCCATGAACCCATGCTGGTTTTCATTTATAATATTGTTCCTTTCCAGGTGTTCGACCACTCTCCTCCTGATAATCTTCTCCATGACTTTGCACACAATACATGTCAGAGACACAGGTCTGTAGTTTAGTGCCTCGTTTCTGTTTCCTTTCTTAAATATGGGGACTACATTAGCTGTCTTCCATTTCTCAGGTAGTTGCCCAGTTTCAAGGGATGTGTTGAAGATTGTGGTTAGAGGCCTGGTCACAGACCGGGCCGCGGGGGCATTGACCCCCGAAACTCTCTCCAGGTAAACTCCAGAGGCACACACAGCATCTCTGCTCCTTCTCTAAGGACCCATGGGGAGATGTTGTCCGGTCCCATCGCCTTTGAGGTGTCAAGGTCACTTAAGAGCTTCTTCACCTCCTCCTCAGTTGTTCGTATGTCATCCAACACTTGTTGGTATATTCCCTCTTGATGTTCCCTTCTGTGCTGTCTTCCCACAGCCCTTCCTGTACTCTACTGTAAAAACTTCCTAAATCTCCTGTTCAGCTCCTCACATACCTCCTGAATCATTTCTTGTGAGTTCTCCCCTTCTGTCCTTAATCGATCACCTGGTCTTTGACTGTTGTCTTCCTCCTGATGTGGCTATACAACATGTTTCGGGTCAGTCTTGATTCTCGATGCTATGTCATTTTCATACTGTCGCTGGGCCTCCCTCCTTACCTGTGCGTACTCATTCCTGGCCTCTGCGACTGATCTCCCTATTTTTCGTGTGTTCTCTGCCTTCGTACTTTTTCCATTCTCTATTGCACTTTGTTTTTGCCTCCTTACACCGTCGGGAAAACCAGGGGCTCGTTCTGGTCTTCCCGTTGTTACTGTTGCCCTTGGGAATGAACCTTTCCACTGGCCTCCTTGCATTTTGTTGCTACATATTCCATCATTTCATTTACTGGCTTTCCTGCCAGTTCTCTGTCCCCCCTGGACCTCCCGCAGGAAGTTCTTCAACCCTATGTAGTCCCCTCTTTTATAGTCAGGCTTTTCCCATTCTACTCCTGTTATTCTCTCCACTTGCAGCTCTACTATGTATTCAAAGCACAGAACCACGTGGTCGCTAGCTCCTAGGGGACTCTCATACTTGATGTCCTCAATGTCTGAGCTGCCCAGGGTGAACACAAGGTCCAATCTTGCTGGTTCATCCTCCCCTCTCACTCTGGTAGTGTCCTTAACATGTTGGTGCATGAGGTTTTCCAGCCCTGCCCCTTCATGCCCCTCACCTGCCCCTTCAAGCCCCTCACCTGCCCCTTCATGCCCCTCACCTGCCCCTTCAAGCCCCTCACCTGCCCCTTCATGCCCCCCACCTGCCCCTTCATACCCCCCTTTTCCAAAAAAAATACACTTCCCCATATTTTTTTATCCCCATTTTTGCTTTTTAATTTTTTAAAAGCGCCCGGGTCGCATCCAGTTAAACAAGTGAAAAAACAATGGAAAAGTACACCACCCCTCCCCTTTCCCTCACCCCCCTTCCCCTCCCCTTCCCCTTCCCCTCCCCCCCCCCTCCCCTTCCCGCACTTTTTTTTTACCATATTTTCGGGTGTTTCCCTCCCCTCCCCCCCGCCCGTCCCCCCTCCCGCCTGTCATCCCCACCTTTTTTCCCATCCCCCCTTCCTCCCCTCCCTCCTTTTTATCCCCCACCCCGCCAAACTACGTTCCCCACCTCTTTCCCACCCCATCCCTCGTTACACCCATCCCCTCAACCCCATCCCTCTCCACCCCCCCTTTTTTCTGAATCTTTTTTAACCACTCCCTCCCTCCCTCCCTCTTTCCTCTTTTTCCTCCCCTTTCCTCTTTCTCTTTTCTCCCCCTCCTTCCTTTTTCCCCTTTTTCCCTCCCTCCCCTTCCCTCTTCTCCTCCTCCCTCCCTCCTCTTTCCTCTTCTCCCTCCCTCCCTCACCTCTCCTCTTCTCCCTCCCTCCTCTTCCCCTCCCTCCCTCCTCCCTCACTTTCCCTTCTCCTCCTCCCTCCCTTTTTCCTCTCCCCTCCTCCCTCCCACTTTCCCTTCTCCTCCCTCCCTCCCTCTATCCCCTCTCCCTCCCCTTTCCTCTTCCCCTCCCTCCCCTCTCCCTCTTTCCTCTCTCCCCACTCCCTGCCCCTTCCCTCCCATCTCCACTTTTTCCCCTCCTCCCTCTTTCCTCTCTCCCTCCCTCCCCCCTCTTCTACCTCCCCTTCCTTTCCCTCCTCACCTCCCCTTTCCTCTTCTTCCTCCCTCCCCTCCCTCCCCTATCTTCCCCCTCCCTCCCTCTTCCTCCCCCTCTCCCTGCCATCTTCTTCCTCCTCCCTCCCTTTTTTTTTCCTCCTCCCATCTTCCTCTTCTCCTCACCTCCCTCGCCTCCCACTTTCCTCTTCTCATCCCTCACCTCCCTCTTCCCCTTTCCTCCTCTCCCTCCCTCCCCTTCTCCCCTCCCCCCTTTCCCTCTCTCCTCCCCTTCACCCCTCCCTCCCCCTTTCTCTTCTCCACTCCCTGCCTCCTCTTTCTTTACTTCCTCAGCCTCATCCCTCGACCTTCTCTTACCTAGCCTCCCTTCCACTCCCCCCTTCCCTTCCTCTTCTCCCTCCCTCCCTCCCCTTCCTCTTCTCCCTACCCTCCCTCCGCTTTCACTTTTCCCTCTTTTCTTTTCCTCCCTCCCCCTCCCCTTATCCCCCTTCTCCTCCCTCACCCCTCCCTCTTCCTCTTCTCCCCATCCCTCCTCCCTTCCCCCTCCCCCCTCTTTCCCCCCTCTTCTTCCTCCCTCCCTCCCTTCCCTCTTTCCTCTTCCCTCCCTCCCTCCCTCCCTCTTCCCTCTTCTCCCTCCCTCCCTCCCTCTTTCCTCTTCTCCCTCCCTCCCTCCCTTTTTTCCTCTTCTCCCTCCCTCCCTCCCTTTCCTCTTCTCCCTCCCTCCCTCTTTCCTCTTCTCCCTCCCTCCCTCCCTCTTTCCTCTTCTCCCTCCCTCCCTCCCTCTTTCCTCTTCCTCCCTCCCTCCCTCTTCCCTCTTCTCCCTCCCACCCTCTTCTCTCTCCCTCCCTCCCTCCCTCTTTCCTCTTCTTCCTCCCTCCCTCCTCCCTCTTTCCTCTTCTCCCTCCCTCCTTCCCTCCTCTGATATGATTTACTCTTTAATTTGGGCGATTGAAGTGGTATTTATGACGAAACTATCTGTGGTAGTTTATGGTGAGGGAACCACTGTGGTGTCTCCCCTTCTCATCCTTCCCTCTTATTTCCCCTTTACCTTTTATTTACCCCTCTCTATTTACTTTCCTTCTCTCCTTCCCCTTGAATTTATCTGGAGTCGCTTCCGGAGGTCAGCGCCCCCGCTGCCCGGTCCTAGACCAGGCCTCCTGATCTTGGACCAGGAGGCCTCTTGTGTCTATAAGCTGCAATTTCAGTGAGTAGTTTTAGGACCAATCCCTCCAGTATCTTCCAGGTGTAGATTATGGTCTATCTTTCCCCCCTATATTTTAAGGAGTACAGTTCTAAGGACTTCAAGTGTTTCCAGTAATTTAGGTGCTTGACTGAGTTTATACGAGCTGTGAAGGTTCTCTGTACAGTTTCCAGCTCATCAGTTTCGCCTGCCTTGAAGGGGTCGTCTGCGAAGGATGATACAGTGTTATGATTCTTGTCAATGTCGGAAATGAGAGTGAAAAAGAGAAGTGGAGTGAGTACCGTGCCTTGGGGGAACAGAACTTTGTGGCAGTGCATGATTTCACTCCGTTTTCTATTATTTTTTGGGTTTTACCTGTAAGGAAGTTAGAAATCCATCTGCCCACCTTCCCAGTTATTCGTTAAGCTCGCTTTTTGTGTAGAATTACCTCATGGCCACACTTAAAGGCTTTTGCAGAGTCAGTAATACTGCATCTACATTTTGTCTATCTTCAAGAGCATCCAGTCCATGTCGTAAAGGTTCAGCAGCTGCGAGAGACAGGAGAGACCAGTTCTGAACCCATGTTGACATGGGTTGTGCAGCTGCTGCCAGTCCACGTGATTGGTAATCTTGATAATGTGAGATGTTAGTGTTATTGGTCTGTAGATTTTTTTTTTTGCAATTAATTTACTGTTATCTTTGTGGAATGGGCAACATCAGTGGTTTTTATTGACTGTGGGATGACTCCAGTTTCTGGCTTCTGCTTCACACAATATTTAAGGCAGGTGGTAAGTGTTTCTTATTTTTACCCTCAGGTCCCTTTCTTTTTCCTTCATATTTTCCCCTTCACCATCTTTCTCTCCTTTCTCTCTCTCTCCTCCCTCACCCACCTCCTTTCCCTGATCCTGTTTTTATTAGTTATGTCATATATGTATTTCTTCTGCTTACTTCCACTTCTCCAAGAGCTGTGTGACTCCTTCCCCCCTTCCTCCCCTAGGGCTTTAGCGCAACTTTATGAATAATAATAATAAACTTTATATGGCTCAGTCTATAAAAGTTTTATTTCTAGTTCAGAATTCATTTGCTCACAATAATGCTGAACAAATGTTTGGTGACAGACATTGTGACACGCAGACATCGATAACATACGCAGACATGGGTAACACATACGCAGACTTGGGTATAAACACGCAGATATGGATAACACAGACTTTAGAGCAGAATAACTACGCTCTCTACTCTTCGTTTTACCCCCTCTCCCCCCCCCTTCCTGCAGGATAATTAATGAACCCCCACACTGGCGTATAGGCACTGCCTGCCCGCGTACACCGGGATCATCAATATAGTCCACGAGGGCCCATACTGGCAACATTTTATCAACATTATGTAGCGGATGCTGTCAGCGTGTATTGACTCATCCACGATGTTGTCTCTCTCACTGCTCTACATGCTCTGTAGGGCTACAGGAGAGAGAGAGAGAGAGAGAGAGAGAGAGAGAGAGAGAGAGAGAGAGATTTGGTTAGTTCTTGCGTTTCGCTGTCATCTAGGCCTAGGGGCTAGGCGTTGGAGATGACTTGCAATTCTCTGTGATCTTCATTTCCGTTACCTCTCTCATCCTTATCTTACTTTGTCTTCATAGCTTTTAGTCGTTATATCTTTTTCACACACACACACACACACACACACACACACACACACACACACACAGTATGCAACACACGGAGGTCTGGAGGTGGCTAATGAAAAAGTTTGGCATTTGAGCTTACTCGTGGACTGAATGTAATAGAGCAGAGCACTGATTGTGTGGTGGACACCTGGTGGTAGTGGTGAGTGCTGGTAGTAGTGGTAATAGTGATGGTAATGATGCTAGTAGGGGTGGTGGTGGTAATAGTGGTGGTGGTGGTGGTAATAGTGGTGGTAATGATGCTAGTAGGGGTGGTGGTGGTAGTGGTAGTGGTAATGATGCTAGTCGGGATGGTGGTGGTGGTGGTAATGATGTTAGAAGTGGTGGTGGTAATTGTGGTAGTAATGATGCTAGTAGAGGTGGTAATGATGCTAGTAGTAGTAGTGGTGGTGGCGGTAATGATGCTAGTAGGGGTGGTGGTGGTGGTGGTGGTAGTGGTAATGATGCTAGTAGGGGTGGTGGTAATAAGTGATGGCAATGATAGTAGTAGTAGTAGTGGTAATGTAGAGGTGGTGGTGGTAGAAAGGTTTCTCTACAAGCAGAGATTGAAAAACCTCTCAGAGTGAGACGTTGTCTTAGTCAAGGCTGCTTCAGAAACGTTGTAAAGACGGAAACGTTTAAAGGAAAAACAGTATGAAAAGGGAAGAAGAAAGAAATAAGATCGATAATTCTTAAGACTATCAGCAAGAGATAATTCTAAAATATATCAGTAAGAGATAATTCTAATACTATCAGCGAGAGATAATTCTCAAAACTATCAGCGAGAGATAATTCTCAAAAATATCAGCAATAGATAATTCTAAAAACTATCAGCAAGAGATAATTCTAATACTATCAGCAAGAGATAATTCTAAAAACTATCAGCAAGAGATAATTCTAATACTATCAGCAAGAGATAATTCTAAAAACTATCAGCAAAGGATAATTCTAAAATCTACCAGCAACAGAAATTTTATTTAAAAGCATAATGTCAGAATTTTAATGGCTTAAATAATAAAATGAAAAATTCATAGTTGTAAATGTAGACAATTTACCGCTGTTATAGCTCACAACCGAAGGACCGGGTTTGATTTTGGAGCAGGTGGACTTTATGCAGTTCTCCTTAGGGATGTTGCCAGTGTTTCCTAGCAGTAGCAGTAAATACTCTTCAGTTGGTGACCTTACCAAGATAAAGTCCCATTAATATTCCCTTCAAAGTAATACGAGTATACAGTATCCCCTGTGGGAAGTGTGACAAGGTTTACCTGGGGAAAACTGGGAGAGATTCGTCAGCAACATTTTTTTTAACACAAATTTGCCTGCAGGAGGGATGACGATAGCAATGCTTGTGTCATACATGGAAGCACTGAGGAACATCTCATGCATTCGCAGAATACCTGCGTTGGAGGCAACGCAGGTGTCTTGAGGTTGTCACTCATCGTCACCTGCAACACCATCCTTCACAAAGTTGCCACTTATAACATTTCTTTAACCGTAGCTCAGCTAGTATGATATGACTACGGACTTACACGAGATTGTGAAAGTGACACAGCTATTAGATAAACTCCTCCACTTTTAGTGTCCTGCACTTACTACTACTACTGCTGCTACTACTAGCTCTCGTACTCATCTATTTGAAATGATCATGTGTTTCTGCTGCTGCTCTTCCCCTTCCTGATGCTGCTTCTGTTACTGCTCCACCTGCGAGACCAGGGCCTCTCAGAGGTCCCGCGAGGCCAAACCACTTTTGACCCTTGACGCCCCATATATAAAAAAAGATATATGATATAAAATTTCAGTACTATAAATAACAAAAAAGGCACAATACCATGACTGGAACGATACACAAATAACCCGCAATGGTCCAAGTCGGACCGAAACGTCGTCGTAAGCTTCTCTCTTTTATGTGCGGGTTATTTGTGTTTCAGTACTATATTATTTTGCTATGTCTTTACTTTTCTTCTTCTACAAAGACACGTGATCATAAGGGTAAAGCCCAGCCATCGTTCAGTGTTACAGTGTAGCGAAGACTGAACCAAAAACAATCCTGCAATGAAAATTAATTTTGTCTTGGGTTAGGGTTAGGTTAGGTAAGATTTGTCAGGAAACAGGACAAGTGTTTCCTGACTTGGGTTTTACTCGTATGAAGACCCGCCTCTGGAGCTTTTGGACATCTGATCGAGGCCTTCCGCTGGCATACCCGTCCACCCCTTTAAAAATTATAGTTATGATTATAACCACCTCTTGTTTTGAATGAAATAATTCAATATTTTTTAAATAAATATTTGAAAACTTTATTTAAAGCCTACATGATTAGGTACCTTAGCTACAAATTAATGTTTTCTAAATCGAAAAGTGTTAATTTAAGTCTATAAAGAGCCTTCGAAGTCAGCGGGTAGTGAGAAACAAGGAAACCAAAAATACTGTAAAGAGTGTCAGTCAGTCAGTCAGTTTAGGATACACTTCTGACAGACGCTGCTCACCCCAGCGTCTGATGGGAGTATCTGCAAATGCAAATACTCTTTTTATTGACTGTATTTGCAAATGAACCTCATCACAATCTTAATTTACTACGTAGATTATTCAAGAAGGAAGACTTCAAATGATTTTCAATTAGTGAATAATAAGAGCTTGCTGAGAACTGAGAATGACTCCATAGTTTATGTCAGCAACATGTATCAACAACAGAAGCTAGGCTATGGTAGTTTGTGTCAGTAATAGAAGTTAGGCTATGGTGTCTACATCAACAAGAGAAGCTAGGCTATGGTAGTCTGTATGAACAAGAGAAGCTAGGCTATGGTAGTCTGTATCAACAAGAGAAGCTAGGCTATGGTAGTTTGTATCAACAATAGAAGCTAGGCTATAGTACCCTGTATCGTCGTAAGAGAAGCTAAGCTATGTAATTTGTATGAACAAATAAATAGGATATGGTAGATCTATGTAACCAGAGAATCAGCTATGGTGTTTATCAAACAATAGAAGATGCTAAGTTATGTACGCGTAGAAATACAGATCTACAAAATAATTTAAGTAATTTGGCCACAAAAAAATAGGTAATAATAGTAGAGGTATTGAAACATCGATGAAATAGATCTAGAGTGATATAATCCAAAATCTGTAATTAGAAATGCATAAGTATGGTGATGGTAGCGCTGAAGAGGAAATTACCAAGGATTTTGACCAAAAGTGGGATGTTCAGCATAATGTGGGGTTGGAACAAGAACAGCAGGTCAATAAACCGTAAACGAAAAGAAAACAGGTGAAAAAAGAAAGGTTAGTTAATGATCCAAGTCAGGACCGAAACGTCGTCATAATTTCTCTCTCCTGATGCGGGTCATATGTATTGTTCCAGATCACGGTATTGTTGCTCTGTTTTTTTTTTTCCTCGTAAATATAAAGGCTGAACGAAGTTGTTGCTTGAGCTGATAAATTGTGATTTTAAAGTAGACTAAGGACACTGTGGTCTTAGTGGCTTTTGAAGGAAGAAAGATCTAGCTTATATAAGTCAGAACTAAGGTTGAGGAAAAAGATGAAGCTGCAGAACAAACCTTCATTGGGACAACGCTTCGCTCTTGTGTAGATCTTTACCAAGTCACGACTTGAGAAAGCTCGACACAGCAAAACGTTGTCCCAATATAAGCTTTTTATGCAGGTCTCGTTTTCGATATTGTCTTCAGTACGACATTCGGATCCAATTCAGAACTGAAATTGAATTACGAACATCTCTCTTTGAAAAAACGTCTGTCAGTGTTTTAAAAACATCTCTGTGTTTTAAAACCACGTACGACTCTTCCAAGGCAAGGTGTGGTTGAATGGGTCGTGACCCATGATTGAATGGGTACCCATCCTCGCCAGTTCGTGTTTGAATGGGTCGTGACCCATGATTGAATGGGTAGATACCATCCCCGCCAGTTCGTGTTTGAATGGGTCGTGACCCATGATTGAATGGGTAGATACCATCCCCGCCAGTTCGTGTCTTCGTGTGAGCTTGGAAACTTATTAGCTTTTCACGAATAAAACCGAGCTTTAATCTCCGACACCGCCAAAACAATAAAGAAAAGGCGTTTCAATAAATAATGCTGGTTTTACAAGGGAAGGAAAATGCGGGTTTACAAGAGGGAGAATACGTCTGAGCAGTAAAATAGAGGAACGTAAAAAACATTACTGTCGAGAGTGACGATAAGCCTTGGCAATGACAACATTAAACACCAATACCAACCTCTAATTAAATGTCCCTTGCTGGGTGGGGGAAAGAGGGGAAGAGATGAGGATACGGAGAGGAGGAAAGAGGGGAAGGGATGAGGATACGGAGAGGAGGAAAGAGGGGAAGAGATGAGGATACGGAGAGGAGGAAAGAGGGGAAGGATGAGGATACGGAGAGGAGGAAAGAGGGGAAGGGATGAGGATACGGAGAGGAGGAAAGAGGGGAAGGGATGAGGATACGGAGAGGAGGAAAGAGGGGAAGAGATGAGGATACGGAGAGGAGGAAAGAGGGGAGGGATAAGGATACGGAGAGGAGGAAAGAGGGGAATAGATGAAGATACGGAGAGGGAAATGGGGTAAAGAGGGGAAGGGGAAAAGGAGATAAGAGGGATGAGATAGAAGGGTGATGAGGCAAGTAGGAAGAAAGAAGTCATGTTATAGAGATAAGAATAACGAATAAAGAGATAAAGATGTTAATGAAGGAAGAGAAGAATTTACAATAATAGGAAAAGAAACAAAAGAAAATAAGGTTGCATTTTTTCTCTTATTTTTTCTCAATATTTTCTGCCAGAGGCCTATTTTATTCTGCACCTGCCATATGCCTATCTCTGCACCTGCCATACGCCTATCCCTTCACCTGCCATACGCCTATCCCTTCGCCTGCCATACGCCTATCCCTTCGCCTGCAATACGCCTATCCCTTCACCTGCCATACGCCTATCCCTTCACCTGCCATACGCCTATCCCTTCACCTGCCATACGCCTATCCCTTCACCTGTCATACGCCTATCCCTTCACCTGCCATACGCCTATCCCTTCACCTGCCATACGCCTATCCCTTCACCTGCCATACGCCTATCTCTTCACCTGCCATGGGCTTATTCCTGCGCCTACCATGGACCTATCTCTGCGCCTACCATGGACCTATCTCTGCGCCTACCATGGAGCTATCTCTGCGCCTACCCTGGACCTATCTCTGCGCCTATCCTGGACCTATCTCTGCGCCTATCCTGGACCTATCTCTGCGCCTACCATGGACCTATCTCTGCGTCTATCCTGGACCTATCTCTGCGCCTATCCTGGACCTATCTCTGCGCCTATCCTGGACCTATCTCTGCGCCTACCATGGACCTATCTCTGCGTCTATCCTGGACCTATCTCTGCGCCTATCCTGGACCTATCTCTGCGCCTATCCTGGACCTATCTCTGCGCCTACCATGGACCTATCTCTGCGCCTACCATGGACCTATCTCTGCGCCTACCATGGACCTATCTCTCCATCTACCATGGACCTATCTCTGCGCCTACCCTGGACCTATCTCTGCGCCTACCCTGGACCTATCTCTGCGCCTATCCTGGACCTATCTCTGCGCCTAACCTGGACCTATCTCTGCGCCTACCATGGACCTATCTCTGCGCCTAACCTGGACCTATCTCTGCGCCTACCATGGACCTATCTCTCCGCCTACCATGGACCTATCTCTCCATCTACCATGGACCTATCTCTGCGCCTACCCTGGACCTATCTCTGCGCCTACCCTGGACCTATCTCTGCGCCTATCCTGGACCTATCTCTGCGCCTATCCTGGACCTATCTCTGCGCCTAACCTGGACCTATCTCTGCGCCTATCATGGACCTATCTCTGCGCCTACCCTGGACCTATCTCTGCGCCTATCCTGGACCTATCTCTGCGCCTATCCTGGACCTATCTCTGCGCCTAACCTGGACCTATCTCTGCGCCTACCATGGACCTATCTCTGCGCCTACCCTGGACCTATCTCTGCGCCTACCATGGACCTATCTCTGCGCCTACCATGGACCTATCTCTGCGCCTACCATGGGCCTATCCCCGCGCCTACCATGGACATATCCCTACGCCTACCATAGGCCTATCCAGAGCACGTGCAGTGACTTACCTCACCTTTTTGCCACAGAAATTCCTAGTGATATGCTCACTGAAGTCTCGGATTTCATTACTGATGGTGTTTGTAGGTCACCTAGGTGGTGTTTGTAGGTTACCTAGGCGGTGTTTGTAGGTCACCTAGGTGGTGTTTGTAGGTCACCTAGATGGTGTTTGTAGGTCACCTAGGTGGTGGTGTTTGTAGGTCACCTAGGTGGTGGTGTTTGTAGGTCACCTAGGTGTGACAGTGGTGTGACAGGCACGGTGAAAAGCTCTGTTCCACAAGGCACAGTACTCGCTCCCATCTTGTTCCTCATCCTCATATCTGACATAGACAAGGATGTCAGCCACAGCACCGTGTCTTCCTTTTCAAACACCCGAATCTGCATGACAGTGTCTTCCATTGCAGACACTGCAAGGCTCCAGGCGGACATCAACCAAATCTTTCAGCGGGCTGCAGAAAACAATATGAAGTTCAACGATGAGAAATTTCAATTACTCAGATATGGTAAACACGAGGAAATTAAATCTTCATCAGAGTACAAAACAAATTCTGGCCACAAAATAGAGCGAAACACCAACGTCAAAAACCTGGGAGTGATCATGTCGGAGGATCTCACCTTCAAGGACCATAACATTGTATCGATCGCATCTGCTAGAAAAATGACAGGATGGATAATGAGAACCTTCAAAACGAGGGATGCCAAGCCCATGCTGACACTCTTCAGGTCACTTGTTCTATCTAGGCTGGAATATTGCTGCACACTAACAACACCTTTCTAGGCAGGTGAAATTGCTGACCTACAAAATGTACAGAGAACCTTCACGGCGCGCATAACGGAGATAAAACACCTCAATTACTGGGAGCGCTTGAGGTTCCTGAACCTGTATTCCCTGGAACGCAGGCGGGAGAGATACATGATTATATACACCTGGAAAATCCTAGAGGGACTAGTACCAAACTTGCACACGAAAATCACTCGCTACGAAAGCAAAAGACTTGGCAGACGATGCAACATCCCCCCAATGAAAAGCAGGGGTGTCACTAGCACGTTAAGAGGCCATACAATAAGTGTCAGGGGCCCGAGACTGTTCAACTGCCTCCCAGCATACATAAGGGGGATTACCAACAGACCCCTGGCAGTCTTCAAGCTGGCACTGGACAAGCACCTAAAGTCGGTTCCTGATCAGCCGGGCTGTGGCTCGTACGTTGGTTTGCGTGCAGCCAGCAGTAACAGCCTGGTTGATCAGGCTCTGATCCACCAGGAGGCCTGGTCACAGACCGGGCCGCGGGGGCGTTGACCCCCGGAACTCTCTCCAGGTAAACTCCAGGTAATAGGTCACATAGGTGTGACGGTGGTGTTTGTAGGTCACATAGGTGTGACGGTGGTGTTTGTAGATCACCTAGGTGTGACAGTGGTGTTTATAGGTCACATAGGTGTGACGGTGGTGTTTGTAGGTCACCTAAGTGTGACGGTTGTGTTTATAGGTCACCTAGGTGTGACGGTAGTGTTTGTAGGTCACCTAGGTGTGACGGTGGTGTTTGTAGGTCACCTAGGCGTGACGGTGGCGTTTGTAGGTCACCTAGGTGTGACGGTGTTTATTGGTCACCTAGGTGGTGGTGGTAGTGTTGTAGGTCACCTAGGGTATGTAGGCACAGGTGTGGTGTTGGTAGGTCACCTAGGGGTGGTGGTAGTGGTAAGTCACCTAGGTGGTGGTTATGTAGGTCACCTAGGTGTGTGGTGTAGTGGTAAGTCACCTAGGTGGTGGTGGTAGTGGTAGGTCACCTAGGTGGTGGTGGTAGTGGTAAGTCACCTAGGTGGTGGTGGTAGTGGTAGGTCACCTAGGTGGTGGTGGTAGTGGTAGTCACCTAGGTGGTGGTGGTAGTGGTAAGTCACCTAGGTGGTGGTGGTAGTTTTGTTAGCGCTGTCGCGGTTATTGTTGTGGCGGCGGCCGCTGCTATCTACTTATCTACTACTGATCTGTTCCTGCAAGTGATAGGGGATACCGAGGTTAGTGTCACTACTGGTGCTGTTTACACGTGTTGGTTCTGCGGCAGCCGTGTTACTCCGGTGCACAATAGACGTCATGCGCAATAAAGTTGACGCTTCGGCGACTGAATCTAATCTTCTGTTCCTTATCATTCCCCTTCTTATGTCCTTTATCCTATTCCTTTCTTTCCTAATCGCTTCTAAACCTCTTTATCCAGCTTTTCCTAATGGTTGACTTAGCCCCCTTTCTTTTTTCTCTCTTTTCTTCCTCTCCTTCACTTCCCTCCCTCTCTTCTCCCCCTTCCTTCTTCCTTATTCAATCCTTTGCTTTGGTTTTGTTTTCTTCCTTAATACAACCCCTTCCTCATTATCTTCTTTCTCATTATCCTTTTGTACCTGCCAATCGTTTCCTCCCCCTCATTTAGCTATTCCCACTCCCCCTTTTCACCCTCTCCTGCCTTCTCATTCAATCTCTTCCCCCTGACTTCCTCCCTTCCTCTGGCTCTCCCTCTACAGGTCCTTCCTCCCCCGTGTGATATTACCGGTTTGTCAACACCAATGAGAGGACAAACCCCAGGAGACGTGAGTCTGACCCCAGGGACACTACGCCAGCTGTTGCTCTCTCTTTCTCTCTCTCTCTCTCTCTCTCTCTCTCTCTCTCTCTCTCTCTCTCTCTCTCTCTCTCTCCTCTCTCGTGAACTTTGAAATTCTCTCTACTTTATTTTTCATATAATCTTCGATATCAGGATAAAATGATGAAAATCATCACTGGGGACAGAATCGTAAAATATTCGCATGACGGCAGCAAATCATCATCACATAAGAAATTCTCCTCCAAAGAATTTATTATATATATTTTTTCACTTGTATGCACAAAAACTGGTACTTAGCAATCTCCACAGGTGGCGTCTACCTTGATTTTCAGAAAGTTACTGGCGCATTATTAAATTAAAAGAGTCCATGGAATGCCTTGATGCTGGTGAGGAAATCTTGATTCTAGTGAGGGGCTCTTGATTCTCATTGTCTCCCAGGGGCTGTTTCTCCCTTGCAGATTTAGCGCTTCCCTATGAATGTCAATAACAGGTGGAGTTATTCAGGGATCTGTTGTTATACCTGGAGATGGTTTCGGGGGTCAACGCCCCCGCTGCCCGGTCTGTGACCCTTAAAACAATTTGCATAAATGATCTTCCAGCAAGCCAGACCGAAGCTAAATAATCGAAAAAGTTTGCAAGAGACGGAAAATTAGGAACACAGCTGCACATAGTCGACTGTTGAAGTGCTGAGAGCGACTCGTTGATGCTGTGGTCTACAGAAAATGACCCCTCCAGGAAGGTTCCTTGATGTTGGTGAGGGGCTCTTGATTTAGGGAATTGGTTCTGTGCTCCAGTTCCCCGAATTAAGCCTGAATGCCTTCCACATCCCCCCTCCCCAGGCGCTGTATAATCCTCCGGGTTTAGCGCTTCCCCCTTGATTATATAATAATAATAATACAGAAAATGAACTTCTCTGTGCGGAACTTTCAAGTTATGTATTTTGGATACAGTGTTAAACGTAAATGTAGAATGTGTGGAAATTCGTCAGCTAAGATAAAATCAGAGAGAGGCTCGTGGAGTGGTTGTTAACTGCTCCCAAGTGTACACAAAACATTTTCTAGTTATGAGCGACATAACTAACCAAATTTATTTTTTACTGAGAGGTTTGTAGTACAAACAGAAAATTTGCTTTATATACATACTAATGACTGGATAAGAGGAAGGGTTCTCAAAGTTTTAAGTGTGCGATACTTGGATGAGACAGAGACTAGGAAAGTCAGGGGTAAGAAATACAATACCAATAAAGAATAAAAAGGAAGAATACCGTGACTTTAACAATATACAAGTAACCCCCACATGGGAGACAAACTTATGATCACGTTTCGGTCCGACTTGACCATTAACTAGTCACATTAACTGGTCATTAGTTAATTGTCCAAGTCGGACCGAAACGTCGTCGTAAGTTTGTCTCCTATGTGCGGGTTATTTGCAAGATTGTTTTTGCCAACGCTCATAGAACACTAGAACATGCTGCCCTCTGATGCTCGTAACACAGGTACATTGTAGTCCTTTAAGAAATAGTTGAATAAATAATTTAAAAATATTGGATTCATTTAAGCCTAATACAGGAGTTATTAACAAGAAATCTCGCTCCGGTAGGCTGGTGTGAGAGAAGTGTATGTTCCCAGAAGATTGAGAATGGTCACCATTCAGTCTATTGATTACCTGTGGCAACAGTTTGTCTAAAACAAAAAATGCTTATTACAACCTAACATTCACTTGTGGGATAACATATAACGTTCGTTAAACTTCAAACAACTCTTAACAATTCTGATTTATTTTTAAATCTGCAACGTCTCCATTGTGTGGGTCATGTGACGGTGTGGACGATGGTGTGTATTATAATAATAATAATAATAATAATAAATAATAATAATAATAATAATAATAATAATAATAATCTCTACAAGTACATGTACAATGTATAAAGACTACTTAACATCAGTGACATACTACTATATAGAAAGCGTATTGTTACGCAGAACATTTCAGGCAAATTAGGCTTCGAAACTGGACCCTTGTGTGATCAAGTGAGAGTTGGACCTGCCTAGCATGGGCCAGTAGGTCCATAGTGTTACTACATTCCCGTTTTATTATTTTTTTTTAATTTAGAAGTGCAGGTGGAAATATTAGAAGCAGCAGCAGCAGTGGTGATGGTTGTATTAGTGTAATAATCTGACATCCTTGTTTCGTGTTACTTTAGTTTATGAGTGTGACGTTGTAAGTTCTGTTAGTTTGTTATAGCGGCAGTGTGGCAGGATTGTCTTGTGATTAACTTTACCGACTTTTTTTATCACTAGAAAAATGATGGCTAGAGTAGTATAACTTTTCTCATTAGTTCTCTATTTAATGTAAGGTGTTCTGTCTTCCTTTCCTATGCACTCCTATATTTTCTTTATCTACTCCTAGTCATATTCTCTCTCCCTTCATAGTCATCTCATTTTCCCCTCAGTTGTCTATTTTCTCTATCCTGCCATTTATTGTTTCTTCTTCCTGTGCTTTCTCTCGGCACCCTTTATCTCCCTCTCCCTTCTCCTCCAATCCCTCTCCCTTCCTCGCTTCCACCTGGTGCACCTCAATAGTAAATCTGATCGGGGGAAGAAAATGACAATCGTCGTGGATCAATAACTGAGCTCTTAGTGCAATCAGGGTGGAAGGTGATAGTGTCACGGCAGCTCTCACTCAGGGAGGGATATTGAGTCTAGTAGTAGTTACTAGTTATCAGAGATACTTGTCGATAGACGTGTGTGTGTGTGTGTGTGTGTGTGTGTGTGTGTGTGTGTGTGTTGTGTGTGTGTGGTTCATTTAGTTGTACTCAGTTGTACACAGGGGTCGATTCATAGCTCCTGGCCCTGCCTCTTCGCTGGTCGCTACTAAGTCTACTATCCCTTCTTCACGAGCTTTATCGAACCTCTTCTTAAAGCTGTGTATGGATCGTGTGTGGGTGTGAGGAGTTTCTGTTAGGAAAGGCATTTGAAAGGTATCAGTTGCAGTACGTATGGTTATTGTGCTGAGCCTACAACTCTGGCATAAGTATTACTCAGAAATAAACATACGAACTTTAAGCTATTTCCATACATATTACTGGTTGAAAATTGCAGATTGTAATAATATTGAGTTACGGTTGTGCGACGCTCACCTAGCACCCCAGAATATAAAATTTTATAAGTATCCTGGCTTCCTGTGGACATGTGGGGCAGCGGGCCTCCAGCAGCAACAGCCTGGTTGACCAGGCAAGCACTGGACAAACCTGGCTCAGGGCCGGGCTGTGGGAGTGGGAAAAACCGGAGACCAATTGAAGGTATATCAAAAGTATACCCGTGGCTATGTTCTTACTGACGCATGGCAGTATACTTGCTCAGTAATATGACTCGTAGATAATTATACCCCGAGGTATGTATCGCCATTTGTATATATGACGAGAATTTAGAAACTATTTTAGGGATTAAAATATTTTTTAATTGGTGGTGAACAGATTATATACATGTAGCCTTAGAGACCACCGTGTAGTCGATAGTTTTAAACCCAACCGACCAACCAACCAACAAGCCTTTGAACTCAAGCCTGTTTCAGAATGGCTTATGGCGAAGCAAATTAATATATATATATATATATATATATATATATATATATATATATATATATATATATATATATATATATATATATATATAATATATCTCCAGTTCTTGTGCCAGTCTATTTCGTATGTCATATTTTAAGTTTAATTTGGCGTTAAATAAGGATCAGTAAAGATGAGGATACCGTTATGGAAGTGGTCACAACTAAACCAAATGTCGGAGAGGAAATTTTAAGAGGAGGACCTCAGTCCAGGACCTACTCGAGCGTCCCTTGGTTATTAATTGGGAATTAGCTTGTTGGTTTTAACTAAAAGCAGTTATCTGCTGGTGTAGTTATGCTCAGTAATTCAGTCTTAATCACCCCTTTATAGGATCGAAAACAATCTTACAGTGTGACTGCTAACACGTTACTTGTAAGACTGAATACATTGTCTACTTCATAATATTGGTATCTCCGATCTCCGTGTTTTGATGACGGTGAAGGGCTCTTGATTTGAGAAACTGGAGCTACCTCAAGGTCTCCAGGCGCTGTATGACTCCTGTGATTTACTACTGCCCCATTATTGCCATAATAATGGGTATCCTGGTCGACACCCTCTCATTCTCTCCTTGTCCACCTTACCTGCCTGTCGTCCCCCTTGCCTGCCTGTCGTCCACCTTGCCTGCCTGTCGTCCACCTTGCCTGCCTGTCGTCCACCTGATTCACTTCAGACCGTGCGGGCGGCTCCTTGCCTTCCGCCAGCTGAAGCCACTCCGGGCGGTGCGGGCGGTACCTTGTCTGACTGCCGCCCACTGGCGCCACCCCGGGCGGCAGGAGGTCGGGAGGGAGGGCGGCTAAGATGAAAATGGTGTACCTGGTCCACTATAGCGGCGGGAAGCACGACAGATGGCCTAATTTTGAGAGGGGAAAAATATCCTCGTGAGGGGATTAGTGGGAGGTAGGGAGGCAGGTAGGAAGGGAAGGGAAGGGTAGGCGAGGAGGAGGAGGAGGGAGAAAGGTAGAGTAAAGGAAAGAGGAGGGAGGGTAAACTAAAAGGAGAGAGAAGGGGAGACAATGGAGAAAAAAGAGGGGCTTAGGGATTGCCAGGGAATCGAAATTGGGACATTGGGATTTTGAGTCAAATGTTCTCGCCACTGAGCTGTGTTGCATCTAGAATGTTATTTTTTAAAGAAAATTGGAGGCATCAGCAGTGTGCTGCTGCACTGTTCTTTATGACAGTTACACAGTGGCGTCACATACACGGTGGCGTCACATACACAGTGGCGTCACATACACAGTGGCGTCACATACACAGTGATGAAATGTGTCAGTCCTGAGCTGGGAGACTTCGGTAGGACAGTGAGGATATCGTCAAGTATTCCATTAAAGGTTCATCAGCTACGGCAGCTTCCAAGGTTTTCTTCCAGCAGAGCTGCAGTTACTGTCACTTGACAGTTACCATCTTCCAGCAGAGCTGCAGTTACTGTCACTTGACAGTTACCATCTTCCAGCAGAGCTGCAGTTACTTCACTTGACAGTTACCATCTTCCAGCAGAGCTGCAGTTACTGTCACTTGACAGTTACCATCTTCCAGCAGAGCTGCAGTTACTGTCACTTGACAGTTACCATCTTCCAGCAGAGCTGCAGTTACTGTCACTTGACAGTTATCATCTTCCAGCAGAGCTGCAGTTACTGTCACTTGACAGTTACCATCTTCCAGCAGAGCTGCAGTTACTGTCACTTGACAGTTACCATCTTCCAGCAGAGCTGCAGTTACTGTCACTTGACAGTTATCATCCTCCAGCAGAGCTGCAGTTACTGTCACTTGACAGTTACCATCTTCCAGCAGAGCTGCAGTTACTGTCACTTGACAGTTACCATCTTCCAGCAGAGCTGCAGTTACTGTCACTTGACAGTTACCATCTTCCAGCAGAGCTGCAGTTACTGTCACTTGACAGTTATCATCCCCAGCAGAGCTGCAGTTACTGTCACTTGACAGTTACCATCTTCCAGCAGAGCTGCAGTTACTGTCACTTGACAGTTACCATCTTCCAGCAGAGCTGCAGTTACTATCACTTGACAATTACCGTCTTCCAGCAGAGCTGCAGTTACTGTCACTTGACAGTTACCATCTTCCAGCAGAGCTGCAGTTACTGTCACTTGACAGTTACCATCTTCCAGCAGAGCTGCAGTTACTATCACTTGACAGTTACCATCTTCCAGCAGAGCTGCAGTTACTGTCACTTGACAGTTACCATCTTCCAGCAGAGCTGCAGTTACTGTCACTTGACAGTTACCATCTTCCAGCAGAGCTGCAGTTACTGTCACTTGACATTACCATCTTCCAGCAGAGCTGCAGTTACTGTCACTTGACAGTTACCATCTTCCAGCAGAGCTGCAGTTACTATCACTTAACAATTACCATCTTCCAGCAGAGCTGCAGTTACTGTCACTTGACAGTTACCATCTTCCAGCAGAGCTGCAGTTACTATCACTTAACAATTACCGTCTTCCAGCAGAGCTGCAGTTACTATCACTTGACAATTACCGTCTTCCAGCAGAGCTCCAATTCCTATTACTTGACAATTACCATCTTCCAGCAGAGCTGCACTTGAGGCAAGCTTGAGGGCGGTAGAGACAGGCTTGAGGGCAGTGGAGGCAGGCTTGAGGGTGGTGGGGACAGGTTTGAGGGTGGTGGGGGACAGGTTTGAGTGCGGTGGAGACAGGCTTGAGGGTGGTGGGGACAGGTTTGAGGGTGGTGGGGGACAGGTTTGAGGGCGGTGGAGACAGGCTTGAGGGTGGTGGGAGACAGGTTTGAGGGTGGTGGGGGACAGGTTTGAGGGCGGTGGAGGCAGGCTTGAGGGTGGTGGGGGACAGGTTTGAGGATGGTGGGGGACAAGTTTGAGGGCGGTGGAGACAGGCTTGAGGGTGGTGGGGGACAGGTTGAGGGTGATGGGGGACAGGTTTAAGGGTGGTGGAGGTAGGCTTGAGGGTGGTGGGGGACAGGTTTGAGGGTGGTGGAGGCAGGCTTGAGGGTGGTGGGGGACAGGTTTGAGGGTGGTGGAGGCAGGCTTGAGGGTGGTGGGGGGACAGGTTTGAGGGTGGTGGAGGCAGGCTTGAGGGTGGTGGGGGACAGGTTTGAGAGTTGTGGGGGCAGAAGAGGGGCGCAGGACTCCCCACAACCTGACGACACCATTATACAATAACTTCTGGGAAATGAGTGAATAATGGGAGGGGCGGCCAGGACAGGTTGGGGGAACAGGTGCCCGGAAAGGGGAGACAGATGGGCAAGGGGAGACGAGGGGAGGGAAGGATGAAAAGGGGTGGGGGAAGAGGGAGGTACTAATGCTACATGTCGTCGGGAAGAGGAAAAGGGACGTGATGAGACCTTGTAGAAAATCCTCTTTGTCTTAACCCAGAATTTTTTTCCGTTCCTTATGTAGATTGTTCAATTTATTTTTAGGGCAGTTTTCTGAGGGTATCTTAAGGTTTTTAGGGAGTCTTAAGGGCAGTTTTTTCCGTGGCTGAAAGGTTTAAGGGAAAATGCTTGATAAAAATCGTGGTAAAGTGAAAGAACAGTGTAAAAGTTTACCATTAATTGGTGTGTGGTGTATCAGTGACAGATGTGGTCTGTCGTATGGTGATACTCAGAGGGCAGAGCTAGCTCTCTCTCTCTCTCTCTCTCTCTCTCTCTCTCTCTCTCTCTCTCTCTCTCTCTCTCTTCTCTCTCTCTCTCTCTCTCTCTCTCTCTCTCTCTTTCTCTCAGCCAATCTACACGGAAACTAACGTCAACAATTCACGTATTTTTATAATCGGGATGAAAATCAACTGTGTGTGGATACAAAGATATGCATATCTTTCTATGGTACAGCTAACATACAAAACATACCCTCTGTAGAGGGACTCGATGCATTAAACACGCATTGAACATTAAAGTTTAGGAATCTAAACTTAAGAAATCCCATTCGAACATTGAAGACACCTAAATAAAAGGAAGTGCAAGGGAATTTAACAACACTGAATAATTGTTAGAATTAAGAAATTTAGTGTAAAGATGGGTAAACATTTTTGGGTTTTCTTTCGTACAGAAGACTGGAACACATTGTTCTCCGGTGTTTGAAGAGCACAGACAGGAGTGGTAGTTAAGAAATAGATCGCAGTACTTAGCAAATGCCTTAATTTCATTCGCAGAGAACTTTGGCGGTGGTCAGAGGTAGACGCACATGACGTACTGAAGACTGGCCGTGGTCAGAGGTAGACGCACATGAAGTACTGAAGACTGGCCGTGGTCAGAGGTAGACGCACATGACATACTGAAGACTGGCCGTGGTCAGAGGTAGACGCACATGACGTACTGAAGACGGGCCGTGGTCAGAGGTAGACGCACATGACGTACTGAAGACTGGCCGTGGTCAGAGGTAGACGCAAATACGTTACTGAAGACGGGCCGTGGTCAAGTAGACGCACATGACACTGAAGACTGGTCCGTGGTCAGTAGTAGACGCACATGATGTACTGAAGACTGGCCGTGTCAGAGTAGACGCACATGACTACTGAAGACTGGCCGTGGTCAAGGTTAACCACATCGACTGAAGACTGGCCGTGGTTAGAGGTAGACGCACATGACGTACTGAAGACTGGCCGTGGTCAGAGGTAGACGCACATGACGTACTGAAGACTGGCCGTGGTCAGAGGTAGACGCACATGACGTACTGAAGACTGGCCGTGGTCAGAGGTAGACGAACATGACGTACTGAAGATTGGCCGTGGTCAGAGGCAGACGCACATGACGTACTGAAGACTGGCCGTGGTCAGAGGTAGACGCACATGACGTACTGAAGACTGGCCGTGGTCAGAGGTAGACGCACATGACGTACTGAAGACTGGCCGTGGTCAAAGGTTCTGTAAATACCGATGGCTATTGAAAACAAAAGTCTAGTAAGGACACGTTGAAGAACCGGCTTTTATTAAGTCATAAGTTCTAAAAAGTAAAGGAAAAAGTCATGATGGGCATGATTAAAAAAAAAAAGAGAGAAAAAAAAAACAGCGAGTCCTGGGGAGGAGTAAGAGGACTCTTGGAAGAACTCACACTGCAGAGTACCGAGAAAGAAGCAGGAGAGCGTGGGAAAGCTCCACACACACATAGCCAAACAATGTTGCAATAAATCTTCTTCAACTTGCTTGTTTTCTTGGTGATCGCAGGTACCATGAGAGTCCAGGTACTGACATGGGTAACAGTTTCTCCTGAAGACTACTGCCTTGTCATGTGCACTTCATACCGCACCTGTGTGCACTCATAAGTAACCTGGTAGCACCTACTTCAACCTGGTCAAGCCAGCACAAGATTCACCTTCCGTGGATCGTTGTTGAAATATTTCTTGAAATTGGAGTTGCTGTAGGTTGTGGTTGTGGTTGTGGTGGTTGTGGTGGTAGTTATGGTAGGAGCAGTGGCGGCGGCGGAGGTAATGAAGTTAGCAGCGTAAATGATATACTTTAGTACACAGAATTGACTTCATCAGCAGTGAACTTCTACACCATTCAGTGTAATAGTTACATACTGAGAACAAAAGCTAATTTTACCCGTTACATCCCATCATTCAGGATGGATTTTGTACACAATGCAGTGAGATATATCAGTGTGGTGATAGTGTGGTGTCTAGGGAGCGGAAGAGTCCAGGAAAAGAGGAATAAAATTACAGAGGCAGTAAAAACTTCAGACATCGCTGCACCCGGAAAGTATTGGCATAAGGTTGGCAAAGTGCAGCACGCCAGTCACACTACTATAACACATAGTAAAAGTCTTTGAGAGGATGCTAAGACTGTATATTTCTAGTTTTATGGAAAACCACAAACTGTAACGCCCAGGAGGACATGGTTGTAGAGCAGGGAGATCTTGCCTATCAAGCTTAGTACACCACAAACCACGGTACGGGTGGGGTTAGAACTCATGGCGAATTCTAAACGAACCCGTATTGTGGTTTGTTTCCATTCGTGTTACCACGATTTCATGGGCCCTTTATACACGGATTCTGCAAAGTTATAATACGAAATGTAGGGTAATAGATACTTAATTATCTACCAAGCAGATCGAAAAAAGTAGCCATAAATCGGATCAAATCCCCTTTAGCCAGGTGAAAAAAAAAAAGGTTCATACCGCAAGGCATGATCTTGGCACCTTGACTGTTTTTTTTTTATCAGACATTAATAAAAATATTAGCCATAGCTTCGTATCATCGTGTGCCACAATAAACGTGGAAGTTGTCGAAGTAGAAGACATGGAAAAAATTCTAACAGATACGTGATTTTTTTTTTTTGGTACAGAATGTAAAGAAAAATAGTATATTTGGTAACTTGGTGTTGTTTTGATATGGGAAAAATGAAGTTAAAATAAGCACAACATAGAGAACACAGGAGGAACTTCTCGTAGAAGGAACTAGTTAAAGAGGTAGACCATCTTGTAGAAGGAAGGAACTAGTTAAAGAGGTAGACCATCTTGTAGAAGGAAGGAACTAGTTAAAGAGGTAGACCATCTTGTAGAAGGAAGGAACTAGTTAAAGAGGTAGACCATCTTGTAGAAGGAAGGAACTAGTTTAAAGAGGTAGACCATCTTGTAGAAGGAAGGAACTAGTTAAAGAGGTAGACCATCTTGTAGAAGGAAGGAACTAGTTAAAGAGGTAGACCATCTTGTAGAAGGAAGGAACTAGTTAAAGAGGTAGACCATCTCGTAGAAGGAAGGAACTAGTTAAAGAGGTAGACCATCTTGTAGAAGGAAGGAACTAGTTAAAGAGGTAGACCATCTTGTAGAAGGAAGGAACTAGTTAAAGAGGTAGACCATCTCGTAGAAGGAACTAGTTAAAGAGGTAGACCATCTCGTAGAAGGAAGGAACTAGTTAAAGAGGTAGACCATCTTGTAGAAGGAAGGAACTAGTTAAAGAGGTAGACCATCTCGTAGAAGGAACTAGTTAAAGAGGTAGACCATCTCGTAGAAGGAACTAGTTAAAGAGGTAGACCATCTCGTAGAAGGAACTAGTTAAAGAGGTAGACCATCTCGTAGAAGGAAGGAACTAGTTAAAGAGGTAGACCATCTCGTAGAAGGAAGGAACTAGTTAAAGAGGTAGACCATCTCGTAGAAGGAACTAGTTAAAGACCTAGATGGACGGGACATTGTTGGGTGTGGATGAAGATGGTGGCACTGAAGATGGTGGTGGTAGTGCAGGTGCAAGAAGTTATGTAGGTAGTGGAAGGTGGTGATAATGTAGGTGACGTAGGTGGTGGTGGTGTAGGTGTAGGTGGAGGGAGGAGCACCTGGGCGCCTCACCTCTGGGTGGAGGGGGGGAGGGGGCTGAGCCATTAGGAGCACATGCTGGCTGATTTAATGTGCCGCAGAGAGTTTCATTTTGTTGGCCCGCCCCCTCCCTCCCCTCTCCCTCACCCCTCTCCCTACTCCCCCTCCCTCTCTTCTCCTCCCCCCTTCTAACTCCCTCTCTCCCACACCTCTCTCTCCCTTCTAATCCCTCCTCTCTCCACACCTCCTCTCCCCTCCCTTTCTAACTCCCTCTTCCCTCCCACACCCTCTCCTATCCCCACCCTCCCTATCCCCCACCCTCCTCTATCCCCCACCCTCCAGAAACCCCCACTCTCCTGTCTCCTCCCCTTCTAACTCTCTCCTCTCCCCCCCCTTCTGTCTCCCTCCCCCCACAAACACCTCCCTTCCCTCTCCCAAGGTTCTCGTCCTCCTAAGACATTCCCTCTCCCTCACCTTCCTTATTTTCCTCGATCTTTTCCTTCTTTTTCCCTGTCCATTCCCTCCCTGTATTTTCCCTTCACCTGTCCCTCCCCCTGTATTTTCCCTTCACCTGTCCCTCCCTCCCTGTACTTTCCCTTCACCTGTCCCTCCCTCCCTGTATCATTCCTTCACTTGTCCCTCCTCCTTATTCCTTCACTTGTCCCTCCCTCCCTGTATTTTCCCTTCACTTGTCCCTCCCTCCCTGTATCTTCCTTCACCTGTCCCTCCCTCCCTGTATCTTCCCTCCCCTCATTTCTTCTCTGTCTTTCTCCCCGTCCATCTCGTCCTCATTTTCCTCCTTATGTTTTCTCGTATCTTAATTATTTCTTTCCATTGTTATCACCTTTTGCCATACTCCGGTTCTCATCTTCTGCCTCTCATCCCTCCTCTCATTTTCCTCTTTTTTTGGACCACAATATATATATATATATATATATATATATATATATTATATATATATATATATATATATATATATATATATATTATATATATATATATATATATATATATATATATATATATATATATATATATATATATATTTATATATATATATATAATGTGTGTGTGTGTTAGCAAGAACTCATTTAAAATTAAGTTCTCTCTAAAAATTTCCTTTATACGTTTAAAGATATATATATTTTTTCATTTATGTTAATGTAAAAAATAATAATTTTGTACCAAAAGAACCTTAGAAAACTTACCTAACCTTATTATAACAAGTGCAATTTAATTTAGCCTAATCCAGCTAAATATATTTTAGATAAGTTTATAATGATTTAATAATAAACAAACACAATGAAATATATTTTTTTTCGTTAGGTTCAGAATGATTTTTGCGAAATTATTGCGTACACAAATTTTCGCTTACCATATTCGGCAAGAAGAGCGTTGCTATTTAAGCCAGAATCGCAAGTTTTACCTATTCTGCACGGCATATGTATAACAACATCGGTTATTTTGAAAATTAAAATAAGGCTATAATTTGGGGTGGAATGTGTGGAGGGGAGAAAAGATAGGGGGAGGGGAGGGGAAGGGGAGGAGAGGGGAGGGGAGGGGAAGGGGAGGGGAAGGGGAGGGGAGGGAAGATTTTCATTACCTCGAGACATTAAAGTTGTCTTAAGTTTGTAATGCTTTACAGCTGTCCACAACATTTCCCCCTCCCCCCACCGCCCCCGCCCCTCCCCCACCACCCCCGCCCCTCCCACCACCCCCCCGCCCCTCCCCCCCCAACCCCCCCGCCCCTCCCCCACCACCCCCGCCCCTCCCCCACAAACCCCCGCCCCCCCCCCAAACCACCCCCGCCCCCCCCACAACCCCCCCCCCTCCCCCACAACCCCCGCCCCCCCCCCCACACCTCTCTTCCTACCCCCCCCAAACCCCCGCCCCCCCCCACACCTCTTCTTCCTACCTTTCCCACAACCACCCCTCCCTTTTCTTCAGTCTCCACTTTTCCTTTCCCCTTCCTTCACAATCTCCCTTCCTCCCTAACCGTCCCGCTCCCCATCCCCCCTCTCTCCCCCCCTCTCTCTTTTCTCCCCCCCAACCTTTCATCCCTCCCCAACCTTCCTTCCTTCCCCAACCTTCCCTCCTTCCTCTCCACCTCCCCCATTCCCCCTCCCTCACCCCTCTACCCCTCCCCTCCCACCCCCTTGCTCGTGTACTTAATAAAATTCTTCACCTGGAACAAATACGCGAGAAGCGGAGAGGGCAAGAGAGTGCCAGGTTGGAGCCTGGGCTGGCGGGCACGCAAGGTCGAGGTGCCCACTGCTTCACTATGGGCAGATGAACCTTCAGGCAACCGGTCTCTTTAACACCTTCTTGCCCGCAACCTTGATATAGTACGAAGGGAGAGAGCCAATAAAAAGAAAATGTGACTGTTGGCACTAACTGGCACCTGTTACCACCTTAATATGTGGCACTGCCTGGTTGTGTGGCACTGTTTGGTTGTGGCACTGCCTGGCTGTGGTGGCACTGCTTGGTTGTGGTGCCACTGCCTGGTTGTGGTGGCACTGCCTGGTTGTGGTGACACTGCCTGGTTGTGGTGGCACTGTCTGACTGTGGTGGCACTGCCTGGTTGTGGTGACACTGCCTGGTTGTGGTGGCACTGTCTGACTGTGGTGGCACTGCCTGGCTGTGGTGGCACTGCCTGGTTGTGGTGGCACTGCCTGGTTGTGGTGGCACTGCCTGGCTGTGGTGGCACTGCCTGGCTGTGGTGCCACTGCCTGGTTGTGGGGCACTGCCTGGCTTTTGGTGACACTGCCTGGTTGTAGTAGCACTGCCTGGCTGTGGTGGCACTGCCTGGTTGTGGTGGCACTGCCTGGCTGTGGTGGCACTTCTAAGTAGGGGTCGGGGGAAATGGAAGGGGGAATTGAATGGGGAGTTGGGGAGGTGGATTTGGGGACAGGTGTTTGCTGCATAGAAGAGAGAGAGAAAAGAGAGAGAGAGAGAGGGGAGAGGGAGAGGGAGGGAGAGGGAGGGGGAGGGGAGGGAGAGGGGAGGGAGGGAGAGAAAGCAGGTGGTAGGGTAAGGGATTAAGAGAAGAAAGGTGGAGAACAGATGTGATATGGGAGGGGAATGGAGAGGGGGAGCTTACAGTTGGGGGGGAATGCGATGAGGAAGGGGGTGGGGGGGAGATTTTTCTTCTCTCCATCCCTCATTCTTACCCCTCCCCCACAACACACATTATATATATATATATTTATATATATATTTTATATATTATATATAAATATATATATATATATTATATGTTGATAGACTTCAGGATGTACATGTTTATGAGGGGCCACAGATATATCAGATCACTTTCTAGTTGTAGCTACACTGAGAGTAAAAGGTAGATGGGATACAAGGAGAATAGAAGCATCAGGGAAGAGAGAGGTGAAGGTTTATAAACTAAAAGAGGGGGCAGTTAGGGTAAGATATAAACAGCTATTGAGGATAGATGGGCTAATGGAGCATAGGCAAGGGGGTCGAAGAGGTTATGGGGTAGGTTTAAAATGTAGTGTTAGAGTGTTCAGCAGAAGTTTGTGGTTACAGGAAAATGGGTGCAGGAGGGAAGAGGAGCGATTGGGGGAATGATGAGTAAAGAGAGTAGTAAGGGAGAAAAAGTTGCATATGAGAAGTTTTTACAAAGTAGAAGTGAAGCAAGGAGGGAAGAGTATATGGAGAAAAAGAGAGAAGTTAAGAGAGTGGTGAAGCATGTAAAAAGGGGAGCAAATGAGAGAGTGGGTGAGATTTTATCAAAAAATTTTGTTGAAAATAAGAAAAAGTTTTGGAGTGAGATTAACAAGTTAAGAAAGCCTAAGAAACAAATGGATTTGTCAGTTAAAAATAGGGAGAGGAGAGTTATTAAATGGAGGGGTTAAAAGGTATTGGGAAGATGGAAGGAATATTTTGAGGAAATTTTTAAATGTGATGAAGATAGGAAGCTGTGATTTCGTGTATAGGGGAAGGAGGAATTAACATTCTTGTAGGAGTGAGGAAGAGCCAGTTGTGAGTGTGGGGGAAGTTCGTGAGGCAGTAGGTAAAATGAAAGGGGGTAAGGCACCCGGGATTGATGGGATAAAGATAGAAATGTTAAAAGTAGGTGGGGATATAGTTTTGGAGTGGGTTTGGTGCAATTATTTAATAAATGTATGGAAGAGGGTAAGGTACCTAGGGATTGGCAGAGAGCATGCATAGTTTCCTTTGTATAAAGGCAAATGGGGATAAAAGAGAGTGCAAAAATTATAGGGGAAAAAGTCTGTTGAGTGTACCTGGTAAAGTGTATGGTAGAGTTATAATTGAAAGAATTAAGAGTAAGACGGAGAATAGGATAGCAGAGAACAAGGAGGCTTTAGGAAAGGTAGGGGGTGTGTGGACCAGGTGTTTCAGTGAAACATATAAGTGAACAGTATTTAGATAAGGCAAAGAGGTCTTTGTGGCATTTATGGATTTGGAAAAAGGGGTATGACAGGGTGGATAGGGGCAATGTGGCAGATGTTGCAAGTGTAAAGGTGTAGGGTAGGTTTTCTGAAAGCAGTGAAGAGTTTTTTTTGAGGATAGTGAGGCTCAAGTTAGAGTATGTAGGAAAGAGGGAAATTTTTTCCCAGTAAAAGTAGGCCTTAGACAAGGATGTGTGATGTCACCGTGGTTGTTTAATATATTTATAGATGGGGTTGTAAGAGAAGTAATGCGAGGGTCTTGGCAAGAGGCGTGGAGTTTAAAAGATAAAGAATCACACACAAAGTGGGGGTTGTCACAGCTGCTCTTTGCTGATGACACTGTGCTCTTGGGAGATTCTGAAGAGAAGTTGCAGAGATTGGTGGATGAATTTGGTAGGGTGTGCAAAAAAGGAAAATTAAAGTGAATACAGGAAAGAGTAAGGTTATGAGGATAAACAAAAAGAATTAGGGGATGAAAGATGAATATCAGTTGGGGGGAGAGAGTATGGAGGGGTGAACGTATTCAGATATTTGGGAGTGGACGTGTCAGCGGATGGGTCTATGAAAGATGAGGGTGAATCATAGAATTGATGAGCGGAATAAGAGATGAGTGGTTGCACTTAGAGTCTGTGGATGACAATGAACTTGGTCCTTGGAGGCAAAGAGGGGAAATGTTATGAGGAGTATAGTTTTACCAACGCTCTTATAGGGTGTTGAGCGCTGGGGTGATGAATGTTGCTGCAGCGAGGAGATGGCTGGAGGCAGTGGAGATGTCAGGTCTGAGGGCAATGGTGTGGTGTGATATAATGCAGAGAATTCGTAGTTTGGAGTTAGGAGGAGGTGCGGGATTTACCATAAACTGTTGTCCGAGGGCTGAGGAAGGTTGTTGAGGGGGTTGGGACATTGTTAGAGAGAATTGAGCGATAACAGTAATGTCTTCAAGAGTGTATCAGTCTGTAGTGGAAGGAAGGCGGGTGAGGGGGTCGGCCTAGGAAGGGTTGAGGTAGGGGGGTAAAGGAGGTTTTGGTGTGCGAGGGGCTTGGACTTCCTGCAGGCATGGCGTGAGCGTCGTACGTGTTTTGATAGGAGTGTATGGAGACAAATGGTTTTTAATACTTGAGTGCTGTTGGGTAGTGAGCAAAGAACATTTATGAGGGATTCAGGGGGAAACCGGCAGGCCGGATTGAGTCCTGGGAGTGGGAAAAACGGCAGTACAGTGCACGGCACTCTGAAGTGAGGGCGGGTGTTAATGTTGCAGTTTAAAAACTGTAGTTGTAAAGCAACCTTCTGCAAGACATGATGGAGTGAATGATGGTGAAGTTTTTCTTTTCGGGCCACCCTGCCTTGGTGGGAATCGGACCCGGTTGTGAATAATAAAAAAAAATAGATATATATTATATATTATATATATATATTATATATGTTGTATGTGTATATATATGTGAGTGTGTATATGTGTGTCTGTGTGTATGTGTGTGTGTGTGTGTGTTGTGTGTGTGTGTGTGTGTGGTGCGAATTAGGTGAAACTGGCCAGTTAGCAAGAACTTTTTAAAATTAAGTCCTTTCTAAAATATATTTTGTCAATGTAAAAATTAATAATTTTGTACCAAAAGAACCTTAGAAAACTTAACTAACAATCTCAATTTAATTTAGCCTAATCCAGGGCTACTCAACTACTATTAGCAAAGGTCCACTTGGACAGGTCCCAATGTATGCAAAGGTCCGGATACATTTTTTCCCCAAAATCCCAAAAAAGTCAACTTCATTACACAAGTGATAATTACCAACATTAATTACCATTAAATGGAAGAAAATATCAGTATTTAACTATGCTAGAATACTGTATTCCATTCAGTGTATACATTCCATTCAGATGGAATAATGTATTAATCCCGGTGTTGTGTACCAGTGATCCTGAACCTGGTAACACCTGTTACTTAACTAAGCTTTCTCCTGGAGTCCGCACTCCTGCTGCAACACTCACGAGGTCCGGATTCGGACCGCGGGCTGCCAGTTAAGTAGCCCTGAACTAATCCAACTAAATATATTTTAGGTAGGTTTACAATAATTTAATAATAAACACAATGAAATATATTTTTTTCGTTAGGTTCAGAATGATTTTTACGAAATGATTATATACACAAATTTTCGCTTGCCTTATTCGGCAAGTAGAGCGTTGGCATTTAAGCCGAAATCGTAAGTTTTACCACAGGGGAGGTTGAATGGTAGCTCTAGGCCTTTCAGCTTGCAATCAACACATCATCAGAAGCTTGCAGTGTTTCAGAAATAGTGTGAATTTATAAATATTTTTACAGATACACCGATTTATTTTTCACTAGCATATAACCATTTTAAATATACTAATGTATGAAGAGGTTAATGACGGCACGACGCCAGGAAGCCGTGAGTGGTCCGGATAGTAGGTGCTGCTTGCTAGCCAGCATCACACAGAAAGTCCGCCATAGTAGTGGCTGCTTGTAGCCAGCATCACACAGACAGGTCGGATTAGTTGGTGCTGCTTGCTTAGCCAGCATCACACAGACAGGTCCGGATAGTAGGTTGTGTTTCTTACTTGTGCCAGCAATCACACAGACAGGTCCGGATAGTAGGTGCTGCTTGCTAGCCAGCATCACACAGACAGGTCCGGATAGTAGGTGCTGCTTGCTAGCCAGCATCACACAGACAGGTCCGGATAGTAGGTTCTACTTGCTAGCCAGCATCACACAGACAGGTGACCATCTCAAACGTAGGATTGGTATTTTGATAATTTTCACGTCTGAAAATGTAACTTCACAAAGGTAGGCTGATTTTCCCCCTCAAAAAGAAAAAATGCCGTCATGGTGCCGTGTCTGACATCTTGATATTTTTCTCCTATCTAGCAGGTTCCAAAAAATTCCTACTTAGGTCTGGGAATTTAATTAGGATGTCGTTTTGCAGAGTCAAAAATTCCACTCTTGTTAAAGATATAACCACATTAAAAACAACGAGGCCACATTTGATTCAGTATCATCAGTCTCAGTGTTCGTACCAAATTGGAAATACATCAGTGTTGCTAAATCTTGCAACCGTCTGTCGAAGTTAGCGATAACATTTTGCAACAGTTCAACATACAGAACGTTGATGAATACGGTGTAAAACCTGGGTGTCTTTATTAAGGAAAGTCTTCGCCAGCTCAGCGTCGTCTCCTCTGTACAGAGAGTGCTGTAAAATACCGATAAGTTCATGATTAAGACACATGTGCAACATTTGGAACAGTTGGGTGTCTTTATTGTTGAAACGTTTCGGCTACACAGTAGACGTCTTCAGTCAGATATAGAGGCAGCAGGTGTGGTAGTGAAATGAAGATGTAATCAATCCATCAACCTTGGACTGACAACCTCAAATACGATTTGTCCAAGGTTGATAGACTGATTACATCATTTCTCCACAACACCTTGCTGCCTCTGTATTTAACTGATGAAGACTGGTGTGTAGGCGCCGACGACGAAACGTTTCAACGATAATGATATCCAAGGTTGCACAGGTAACTGAGAGGACTCTTACTAACGGAGACTGTTTTAAAGAGGCGCGGGAGGTAATTTAAAGATGGTCGTCCCTGTGGATTGATCAAGACTACAATTAACAGTTACACCGAACAGCTACACCTAACAGCTTACACCTAAACAGCTACACCAAGCAGCTACATTCGACACCTACACCTAAAAACCCAACACCTAACACCTACAACCTTAAACTACACCTACTCCAACAGCTACACAACCAGCTACACCTAACACCTTACACCTAGCAGCTATAACCAAACAGCTACACCTAACACCTACACCTATCACCTACACCTAACAGCTACACCAAACAGCTATACCTAACATCTACACCTAACACCTGCACCTAACACCTACACATCGCCTTCCAACTCTTGTTAATTCGTATCATCAGTTGGTCTCAAAGCCATTTCTAGTACGCTCAGAGGTAGACTTTTGTCCTCCCTTCTGTAGTGGAACACACGAGAACATTCTCAATGTCTTCCTGTAGTCCTCCACCTCAGAGGCTGCCACAGCCTGTGTGATGCAACATGACGGGGGGGGGGATTATTTTCACGATTTTTACTAATTTTCGTGCATTTTGAGAATTTCCTATATCACTAAAATGAAAATTCTCTGAGTAAAAATCGATTATTTTAGAGAGGGAACAAATGCCGAAATCTTAGATATTTTAATGTAGCTGTCATATGCAAGTGGTGTTTCAGATGTATGGTAGTATTTTTCACGATCGGGTCTATCTTTTTAAAGCATGTAGATTATGATGCACCCTGCTAATGTATTCAAGCGTACTACTAGAAAAACAGTCCCCATGGTTCCTTTGGCGTATGAACACAGCCTCACTCGTCATTGCAGTGTTGAGCTGTTGCAGCAAATCTGCCTCGTACAATCCACCGGTTCAAGAGTCGCCACTGATTTTTCCTTCCGCTGAAAATAAGCAGTGTGGATGCCACTGTTAATTTAAGGTAGATGGGGCAGTAAATTGACAGCGCTGTGTTTTGTGTGTGTGTGTGTGTTGTGTGTGTTGTTGCTGTGTGTGTGTGTGTGGTGTGGTGTGTGTGGTGCCGCGGAAATCCCCTCGTAATCAAACTCCAGTCCAATGACCCAATGGTATCACCCGTTTGTTTTTGTTTCTAGGTCTCTGTTAAAATGTGAGGGTGAGTGAGATGGGTTGTGTGTGTGTGTGTGTGGGGGAGGGGTGTGGGTGTGGCGTGTGTGGCGTGTGGGTGTGGTGTAGGTGTGGTTGTGTGGATATTGGTGTGCTCGTCTAGTTTGGAATAATTTTGTGTGCGGGGTGTGGGTTTGTGGTGTGTAACTTAAGGGATGTGGCGTGTATGTATGAGGATGGGATGTGAATGTATAATGTGGCCAGGGTGGGGTTGTTGTGTGTGTGGAGGTTGCAATTTGGGGTGGATAAGTATTTGTGGTGTAGGCATAGGCAGGAAAGGAGTTATGAGAGCGGGTGTTGGTGCATTTGAAGAGGTGGGACGGTGTATTGATGGGAAGTTCATGCTAAGATATGGTGGTAGTTCTGGCAGACAACTGGCAAACATTGTCACCCATGGCAGACACTCTGTCAGAACTAGCAGGACACTGTCTGGGCTCCTTCGGCCAGAATCTCCCGACATTCTGTATAAGTCTACCATGGAGGCTGGTAGCTCCATGGTAGACTCTCTGGTACATTTTCTAATTGGTTTTACTCTGGCAGAAAAGTTTTTGTGGTTTACCAAAAAAAAACATTACAATTTTAATGTTATATTTTTCATACACAGCTTGATCGGCAGTTACACCTGTAAATACAGGATTTACTGTGGTTAGGGTTTCCTGTACGCAGGTTATTGTAGTCGCTACCAAATTGACAACCGCCTCACGGCCCGGCCCAGACCTGGGTCTCCAGTGCTGGCCTGATCTACCAGGCTGCTTCGGTGCCACGTTGGTCAATGTTGTTGTGTCTACTCATAACCCTCGAGGCTAACGCCCGTACTAAAGTACTCGGAAAGCCTTGATTCTGGCTCTTTCATCACCTTTCTCTTATTCAGGGGAGCCTTGAGAAATAGAAGAATTGTAATAACGGAAGAGCACTGCACTAAGGCTTACGCTAAGCAAGTTCCAATTACACCAACCTCTTCCTACTCGTATCTGAGCCTTTTTGTAAAGCTGTCCAAGGCGCATCGCATCGTTCATTTGTCACGAAGAACTCCACTGCCTCTTTATCAAATACAGTTTTCGGCCTAATAAAGGGAAGATCTCGTTCGTCAAAATTTTGTGTGACTTTTAGCTTATGACTTACACCAGTTACGAACGTGTTTTGAAATGCAACTGATAAAGTTAGAATTGTTTTGTGATACTCGTAATGACAGTAAACTGTTCACAATGGCTAATTGGAATCAGTTGTTACAAATTTTTAAAATAATCGAAAATTATTGGTGATGGTGACAGCGAATTCACAATAATATTGGCAGACTTTTTTTTTCCATTAAAAAAAAAAAAAAAACAATGAATAACGTAAGAGTTGTAGTGGCTATTGTGTCAGCGAAAAATTTGAACAGTAAAGATACTCGACTGTTGCACGAGTGTCTTACTGTGCGGCGGCTCACTGTATTCTATTAATCTTTTCATAGATTTTTACAATATAGTGATCACTCATCAGCAGCTGTTATCTCTCAGAGTCAGTGACTTCTTCATACCATTTAGAGGCCACTAACAGGTCACACAACAACCCATTCACTGTTGTCTACCAGTCACACAACAACCCACTTCACTGTTGTCTACCAGTCACACAACAACCCACTTCACTGTTGTCTACCAGTCACACAACAACCCACTTCACTGTTGTCTACCAGTCACACAACAACCCACTTCACTGTTGTCTACCAGTCACACAACAACCCACTTCACTGTTGTCTACCAGTCACACAACAACCCACTTCACTGTTGTCTTTTTACCAGTCAAACACCAAACCACTTCACTGTTGGTTACAGTCACTCTAACAACCCACTTCACTGTTGTCTTACCAGTCACACACAACCCACTTCATGTTGTCTACCAGTCACACAATCAAACCCAATTCCATGTTGTCTGACCACTAGTCACACCAACAACCACTTCACTGTTGTCTACCAGTAACCAACAAACCCCACTTCACTGTCATTACCAGTCACACACAACACCTCTTCAAGGGTGTCTTTCCAGTCACAACAACACCCATTCCACTGTTGTCTTCCAGTCACACAACAACCACTTACTGTCTTGTTCTACCAAGTCACACATACATCCCACTTCACTGTTGTTCTACCAGTACACAACAACCCACGTCACTGTCATTACCAGTCACACAACCATTACCCACTTCACTGTCATCTACCAGTCACACAACAACCCACTTCACTGTCATCTACCAGTCACACAACAACCCACTTCACTGTCATCTACCAGTCACACAACAACCCACTGCACTGTCATTACAGTCACACAACAACCACTTCTCTGTCATCCTTACCAGTACACAACATCCCACTTCTCTGTTATCTACCAGTCACACAATAGCCCACTTCACTACCATCTACCAGAGTCACACAGCAGCCCACTTCACTTCCTAGTTTTTCTTCCTCCACTTCGTTGTCATCCGTATCACTGCCTATTTGTGGTTAATGTACGTTTTTTTTTAGCATATTGTTCTTCTCCCAGAGCCACGCGAACCGTTAAGAAATTGACGTGTTGCACCGCGTTACAAAATGACTTAAAATGAGAATATGTTTTGCAGGACAGGCGTATGATGTTCAAACTCAACACCTTCACCTTCTCCTATCCACCTATCCCCTCAGGACGTCCCCTGCTCCCTTCCTATCCACCCATCCTCAGACGTCCCCTGCCCCTCCTATCCACCCATCCTCAGACGTCCCCTGCTCCTCCTATCCAGCAATCCCTCAGACGTCCGCACCTCCTATCCACCCTCCCTCAGACGTCCCTGCACCTCCATCCCGCCATCATTTACACTACCCCTCTGTCAACCTACTCTGTCACAAGCCTAGTAATGGACCAGTTCATCTCAATTGTGCTTCTCCTAGTGCTTTAAATTTCATAATATTTATAAACAAACACTTCCTTGTCATTTTCCCAATCTCCTCTTACATCCCCTGTTAAAGCCCACATCACAGACTATGTCTCCCCCCCCTCAGACCACGACCTCACCCCCGACTACTTGCTACCCCCACACCCCCCCCCTCTCTCACCTCACTCCGCACCCTCGCCCAACCTTAACACTATCCCCCCACTGCTTCTCACACCCATGCAGATACGTCACTCCCTTCCATGCTATTACATCACCGGTAACCAAACATTTCCCTTATCCACCAGACATATACTCTGCAAGTTTACTTTTCATCTAGTTTACTCGCAAGTTATTATGCTTTCTGCACCCTATCCCCCTCACCCCTCTCCTCTTTTTCCCCTCTCACGCGCCGCAACATGTTCATCTCCCAAATTTCCCCAACCCCCCCTGTGACCTTCCAGTGTTTCCTCGTATATTATTACACACGCCAAACCCACCTTACTCTGTTCTGCAGTAATAGTAATAATAATTATTAATATTTCTACAAGTACAGGATTCAACGTATAAAGACCATAGCTGACATCAGTGACACAGTATATAGAAAGCCCCTGGTTATGCAGAGCATTTCCCACAACTTAGGTTATTTTGTCTCCCAAGATGCTACTGACACCAGTTGGCTAGCACCAAGGTACCTACTTACTGCTAGATAAACAAGGACAGTAGGTGTCTTGAAACACGCCCAATGTTTCCACCCGTACCGCGGATCGAACTACGGACATTCAGTGTGTGAGCTAATTGCGTTACCAACCGGGACACCTTATTCGCTCTTAAAAACCTTGTTCGTTCTTACAAACACTTCATCCATCCTCTGCATCTGCTCCTCCGTTTCTTCCAACAACACCGTCATCTATAAACAAGTGTGGCAGCTTCCGTTTTGTCTCAGAATCCTTATCTTTTAAGAGCGTATCTCTCCCTCACACTCTCATGTACTCACTAGCCGAGAGCTTTACCACGGTCTACCTACCTGACTTCCTGGAGGGTGTTCCAGGGGTCAACGCCTTTCCCCGCGGCCTAGTCTTTGACCAGGCCTCGCGGTGGATCAGGACCTGATCAACCAGGCTGTTACTGCTGGCCGCCCGTACTCCAAAGAACGAACCACAGCGCGGCTGATCGGGTAATGACTTTAGGTATCTGTCGAGCTCTCTCGTGAAGGCAGCCAGGGGTCTGTTGGTAATTACCCTTAAGCCTGGTGGGAGGCTGTTGAACAGTCTTGAGCCCTGGATACTTATTGTGCTAATGGCGCCCCTGCTTTTCATTAGAGGTATATTGCACCGTCTGCTCAGTCTTTTGCTTTCGTAGGGAGATATTTCTGTGTGCAGATTTGGGACTAGTACCTCTAGGATTTTCCAGGTGTAGATTATGTTGTCTCTCCCCTGCGCTCCAATGAGTCAAAGCGTTCCCGGTAATTAAGGCGTTTTGACGGAGCATATGTGTGCAGTAATTCTCTAGGTCTGCGATTCTCTAGGTCTGCGATTTCACCTGCCTTGAATAAAGATGTTAGTGTATATTGACCCTTGGTATCTAGAGCACACCTCGCCTTCACACTCAAATGTACTCACCAGCCATGAGCTGTATCATGGTGAGTACAAGTTTACAACAGTGACCTTTGGTATCTAGAGCACACCTAAACAGACTTACGTTCTACTTAACATTTAAGTATATACGAGTATGTAGGAAGCTGTAATGAGACATTAAGTGGGTCGTCACATTAATAAAGACTCGCCTCAGCTGCTGATTTTTTCTCCCCTGACGAATGTAGCGATAACATTGTGTTCACGTGTGTAAGATGATCATGTGTAAACACATTAAAACCCGCCACAGTGACATCACACATACTTGTCTGTGACTCGTGTTTACTGGAAAACATTTCTTTTCTTTCCTACTCACCCTAACCTGTGTCCTCTGTGTCCTCGTAAAAACCTGACAGCTTCAACAATTTACCATATGAAGACAAAGTTGCTAAACAAGCTTTTTTTTACCTTGTGTGTTTTTCTGTCTTCAAATTGTCTTCTTCACCTTGTGTGTTTGTTGTCAGCTTGTGTTCTTCACCTTAGTTGCACTTGTGTCCTTTTACTTTACACCTTGTGTGTTGTCAACTTGTGTTCTTCACCTTGTGTGTTTGTTGTCAACTTGTGTGTGTGTTTGTCTCTGTACTTTAAGGCAATAAGAACATAAGAACATAAGAAAGGAGGAACACTGCAGCAGGCCTGTTGGCCCATACTAGGCAGGTCCTTTACAATTCATCCCACTAACAAAACATTTGCCCAACCCAATTTTCAATGCCACCCAAGAAACAAGCTCCGATGTGCAAGTCCCACTCAAATCCAACCCCTCCCACTCATGTACTTATCCAACCTAAATTTGAAACTACCCAAAGTCCCAGCCTCAATAACCAAACTAGGTAGACTGTTCCACTCATCAACTACCCTATTTCCAAACCAATACTTTCCTATGTCCTTTCTAAATCTAAACTTATCTAATTTAAATCCATTACTGCGGGTTCTCTCTTGGAGAGATATCCTCAAGACCTTGTTAATATCCCCTTTATTAATACCTATCTTCCACTTATACACTTCGATCAGGTCTCCCCTCATTCTTCGTCTAACAAGTGAATGTAACTTAAGAGTCTTCAATCTTTCTTCATAAGGAAGATTTCTAATGCTATGTATTAATTTAGTCATCCTACGCTGAATGTTTCTAACGAATTTATGTCCATTCTGTAATATGGAGACCAGAATTGAACTGCATAATCTAGGTGAGGCCTTACTAATGATGTATAAAGCTGCAGTATGACCTCTGGACTTCTGTTGCTTACACTTCTTGATATAAATCCCAGTAATCTATTTGCCTTATTACGTACGCTTAGGCATTGCTGTCTTGGTTTAAGGTTGCTGCTTACCATAACCCCCAAGTCCTTTTCGCAATCTGTATGGCTAAGTTCTACATTATTTAACTTATAAGTGCTAGGGTTATGGACACTCCCGAGCTTCAGAACCTTGCATTTATCTACATTGAACTGCATCTGCCACTTTTCTGACCAAGAGTAGAGTTTGTCTAAATCCTCCTGACGTTCCCTAACATCTACGTTTGAATCAATTATCCTACCTATCTTCGTGTCATCGGCGAATTTGCTCATATCACTAGCAATTCCTTCATCAAGATCTTTCAACATTGATATATATTATAAACAACAACGGGCCCAAGACTGATCCCTGTGGAACGCCACTTGTTACTGATCCCCACTCGGATTTAACCCCATTTATGGACACTCTCTGCTTCCTGTCTGTGAGCCATGACTCGATCCACGAGAGCACACCTCCCCCAATGCCATGAGCTGCTACTTTCTTCAACAGTCTTTGGTGCGGAACTCTATCAAATGCCTTACTAAAATTTAAGTAAACAATATCAAATTCTTTATCGTGGTCAACAGCCTCAAAAGCTTTACTGAAGAAAGTTAATAAATTAGTTAGACAAGACCGGCCTCTTGTGAATCTTGTGAATAAGTCATATCATCTGTCATTAGCTACAAATATGGCTCACAAATATGGATCACAGTTCTATCGCTTATCTCGGTTCACTCAGAAGACTGATTCCCTTTAAATAATTGCGCTGTGTTTTTCCCATTTATCTCTTAACCTAAGAACCACCATACACTCCACCTGTCCTTTGCCACGTCACCATTACTGTACACAGTAAACAAGTGAATCAGCCAATACAGCATTTTCTCTTCAGTTTTTTTTGCTTCATCTCTCTAACACCTTTGTCTCTTTACTGAGCTCGTTACCACGGTTACTCAACTCACTTTTCCTTTTTCTCAGAAAAATTTGTTCATGAGGACTGGTCATGGTCCGGGCCGCGGGGGCGTTGACCTCCGGAAGACACTCCAGGTATATTTGTTCAGTGAGTCTCAACAAAGCCTCGTCAAGGGTTCTCTTTACTGATCCAAGTGACACGGTGCCACTAGTGATAAGTGCCAGTACATGGTATTAGAGGTATAGTTCTTATATAGATTCTGTGAGGTTGTGGAAGATGGCTAATGTGGTTCCTATATTCAAATCAGGGGATAAGTCCACTCCTTCAAATTACCGTCCAATAAGCCTGACATCTATAGTGGGCAAGTTATTAGAATCAATTATAGCTGACATTATCAGAAGTCACCTTGAAGAGCATAACTTGATAAATGAATCTCAGCATGGATTCACGAGAGGTCGTTCCTGCCTGACAAACTTACTGACGTTCTTCAATAGAACATTTAAGGCAGTTGACAGTGATAAGGAATATGATATTGTTTATTTGGATTTTAGTAAAGCCTTCGACAGAGTACCTCACAAGAGACTTAAGAAAAGTGGCAGCTCATGGTATAGGAGGTAAAGTTCTAGCATGGATTGAGGCATGGCTTACCAATAGAAAGCAGAGAGTTACCATTAATGGAGTGAAATCTGAATGGGGATTAGTCACTAGTGGCGTTCCACAAGGATCAGTTTTAGGCCCTCTCCTGTTCATAATTTACATTAATGACCTTGATGAAGGGATTACTAGTGACATGAGTAAGTTTGCTGATGATACAAAGATAGGCCGTATAATTCACTCTGAGAAGGATATCAATGAACTCCAGGACGATTTGAACAAATTAATGTCTTGGTCTGAAAAATGGCAGATGAAGTTTAATGTGGATAAGTGTAAGGTACTTGCCCTTGGTAATAAAAATAACCCTCGAAGCTATAATCTAGGTGAAGTAGAGCTTGGTCATACAGAATGTGAAAAAGACTTGGGAGTCATGGTGAGCAGAAATCTAAAGCCAAGACAGCAGTGCCTTTGTGTGCGCAACAAGGCCAACAATTACTTGGATTTACTCAAGAATTGGTTTAGAAAGCACGTAAGCAAAACACTATAACATTTTATTAGAAAACGTTTCGGTCCTGGGCCCTTTTGATCAAGAAGTGATCAAGGTCCCAGGACCGAAACGTTTTCTAATAAATATGTTATAGTGTTTGCTTACGTGTCTTTCTAAACCAACTTGTCGGTATTTATTACCAAGGTTTATACCATCTCAAGAAGTATAAGAAAACAGAAGTCCTGAAGTTATTTTGCAGCTCTAAAACTCACTAGGTGAGGCCTCATTTAGATTATGCTGCTCAGTTTTGGTCCCCTTACTACAGGATGGACATAGACTCATTAGAGAACATACAGAGAAGAATGACTAAAATGATTTACTGTGTGAGGAACCTCCCGTATGAAGATAGACTTAAAGCCTTAAATCTCCACTCTCTGGAGAGGCGTAGAATGAGGGGAGATATCATTGAAGTGTATAAGTGGATGACGGGCATAAACAAGGGAGACATTAATAAAGTACTGAGGGTGTCGAACCAGGTAAGAACCAGGAATAATAATAATAGAAGGGGGGAGAATTTTGAGCACAGTGATATAGAGAGATGGAGACAGGGATGACCATACATAAAACGCTGTCAACAGCAGTCCACTCTCACACCGTCATCCTCCCATACTTCACAGTGAGGGAGAATATCTTACAGAGAGACGTATACTTCTAGTGTTTTATATTTAATGATTAATGTTTTAGTTTTGCGTTACGGTAAGTGACCTGGCACTCAAAAAACACGGAACGGGTAGGGAGTGAACCCGTGGCGAGTGAGTCGTAAAACTCCAGAATAAGAGACCTGTTATTAGCTGTCAGCTGGGAATACTGACCAGACCCTTTCCTGTAATGAACCATATTACTTCCTACTCATTTCTGCAACGTTGCAAGCTCCTGAAGATGTGCTGATTCCAACACGAAAGGCCTAGAGCTATCATTCAACTCCCACATGATTGTTTTGCATCTTGTGTCGCTTGTTCGCGATTTTTGCCTATATACCAAATTTTGTGTGTACTCACCTATTTGTGGTTGCAGGGGTCGATTCATAGCTCCTGGCCCTGCCTCTTCACTGATGTGTGTATGCATGACTGTGGTGTGGGTGGTCTGCGTGTGTTAAAACACTTTTTACAGGGGAACGCGGTCTCCTGAGCCACCTACTTGCCTCTCACTATACTACCGAAGTGGTAGCTGGTATGTGCTGCTGGGAGTGCTGACTAGAGGTGACATTTTCCGTTTTAGCCAGAAATTGTTCGTTTACATCTGTCCCTTGCTTCGTAGAATAGGCAAGCATGTCTCAAGTGTGTGTACTCATCTAGTTGTACTCACCTAGTTGTGGTTGCAGGGGTCGTGCCACAGCTCCTGGCTCCACCTCTTCACTGGTCGCTACTAGGTCACTCTTCCTGCTCTATGAGCTTTATCATACCTCTTCTTAAAGCTATGTATGGATCCTGCCTTCACTATATCACTTCCCAGACTATTCCACTTCCTTTCAAGGCACTGGTTTGGATCCATGTCATTTAAGATATCTTCCCAACATGTTTCGTTTAGGACATGGTTTACCTGGTCCCAGTTGATGTTCTTGTTGTTGAAATTGTATTTTGTGAAGACACCTTCACAGGTACATGCATTCTGCTGTTCAGGACCCCTATGCATGTACGTCTGGACTTCGATTAGATTGTGATCGGAATTAGTTGTTTTTGATATTCTTATGTCTCTTATCAGGTCCTCATTATTTGTGAAGATAAGGTCAAGTGTGTTTTCTAGTCTTGTTGGCTCCACTATCTGCTGGTTTAAGGTGTGTTTTTCGCAGAGACTTAGTAGCTCATGTGTGTGTGACCTTTCGTCTGCGCTACCTCCGGGGATTGTTTCAGCTATAACATTATTTGCTACATTCTTCCATTTTGTATGCCTTAGGTTGAAATCACCAGCAGTAAGATGTTTGGGGATGGAGCTGGAAGGTTTTTCAAACAGTAATCGATTTTCAGTAGCTGTTCCTTGAACTGTTGGGAGGTTGCATCTGGTGGCTTGTATACAACCACAATGACTAGGTTTTGGTTCTCGATCTTTATTGATAGAACTTCAACTACCTCATTTGTGGTGTTCAGCAACTCCGTGCAGATAAGGGACTCTTTGACATACAGGCCAACCCCCCCTTGTTGCCTGTTTTTTCTGTCGCATCTAAAAAGGTTGTAACCACTTATCCATATTTCACTGTCAAAGTGATCTTTTGTGTGAGTCTCTGTGAAGGCTGCAAACATTGCATTAGACTCCACTGGGAAGTACAGTGTCTACACTCTGAAGGAGGGGTGTTAATGGTGCAGTTTAAAAACTGTAAAACACCCTTCTGGCAAGACAGTAATGGAGTGAATGATGGTGAAAGTTTTTCTTTTTCGGGCCACCCTGCCTTGGTGGGAATCGGCCGGTGTGTTAAAAAAAAATTAGTAGTAGTAGTAGTTGTAGTAATAGTTGTTGTAGTAATAGTAATAGTTGTAGTAGTAGTAGTAGTAATAGTATTATTAATTTTTTATTTATTATATTTTTTAATACTAGACGTAATGACATTTGGGGATTGTGTATGTGTTATCAACTATGTGTTTGTGGTTGCAGGGTGGCCCCGACTCTCCGCTTGCCGCTACTGTAACACCTATTCTGAAAGCTTTGTATGGATTTTGCCTCGAGCACTTGACTGTCCAGGCTGAGGCTGAAGAAGTATTCCCTACCATTCCTATAACTCATCTCTGTTTTTAACGTTCTGTGCCCTTGTGTTCCTGTTTCCTGCCTCTCAGTCTGCCCTCGTCGACCCTATCAATTCCCCTTACTGTTTTGTATGTCGTTATCATGTCATCCCTGGTCTCTCTGTATCGTCTCTGTGAATAAGAGAATGCAAGGGCAAGAAGAAATGTTCGGGGTGGGGAGGTAGAGTTCAAAGGCAAGGAAGTGGGGAGGTAGGGGTTTGGGGAGACTGGGAGGTAAAGTTTACAAGGCGAGGAGGTGGGGGTTTGGGGATGCTGGGAGGTAGAGTTCGCTGAGGAAGGAGACGGGGAGGGGATAGGATGGCGCCCGTGGAAGATTTACTGCCTTGGAAAGTTGCTGGCTGCCTTCATATAACGACATGTGGCTGTAATACCGCTTCAAGAGGCCAAGAGTGTCCAGCATCAGCATATCACCGCCGGCCGCTAGCCGGCTATTTGACTGTTATGAGACCTATAGCCAAGGGATTTATATTGAGTGTGTGAGGGAGTGCAAGCAGGAGGAGGAAGGCTGGGTGTTTGGATTCCAATATGTCGCTTTTTATACGTTATTGTGCAGGATGGTATAGGATTCTCACCGCTGGAGGAGGTAGCCCGTGGCCTGGTAGGCAAAGCTGAGGGTCCTCGGTTCGATTCCCGGCAAGGGTGGAGAAAGTGGGCGTGTTTCCTTACACCTGCTGTCCTTGTTCACCCATCAGTAAAATGGGTACCTGGGTGTTAGTCGACTGGTGTGGGTCGCATCCCGGGACAAAACTGACCTAATTTGCCCGAAATGCTCAGCATAACAAGGGACTTTCTATATAGTAGTGTGTCATAGATGTCAGGTATGGTCTGTATAAGTTGTATCATGTGCTTGTAGATATTATTATTATTATTATTATTATTATTATTATTATTATTATTATTATTATTATTATTTTTATTATTATCATCATCCTTCAGCAGTAGATAGGAAGAGGGAGGGAGAGGAGGAAAGGATAAGCGGGATAAAATGTGAAAGGGATTCTGCTTTTGCAACAGAGTAACAGTTGGAATGAAACAGATGAAGTGAAACTTTGATAAGCAGAGCAACAGGTGACGTGAAGCATAGAAACAGGTGGAGTAAGTCAGAGCAACAGTTGGAGAGCAACAGAACAACAGGTTAAGAGTAACAGGGTGAAATAGAGCAGCAGCTGGAGAGTAACAGTAACAGGTGGAATGAAACAACAGGAAATATAGTTAGCCATTCTCCTTACCCCTACCCTACCCCTCCCCCTCCCCGTACTGTTTAAGGGGGAACATGACTTTCTCTTCCCTTCCCTCCCCTTTCCAAATTCCCTCTGTACTGTGTTGTGGGAGATAAGCGATGTGGTGGGTTCTCACCACCCATCTTTCACCACCCATGCCATCATTCTGAAACTTAAACCACTATATTCTCCCACTTAAATCACCACTTTCTCCCACCGTTAAACCACCACATTCTCTCACTATTTAACAGTCACATTCTCCCACTGTTAAACCACCACATTCTTCCATTGTTAAACCAAACTTGAGCTCAAACTACACTCGTTTCAAGTCATTCTGTTTTAACTAGCCGACGCTGGTTTAATATGACCCGCACGTAATTTAATACACTAAACTCGGAGCAAAGTTCCTGCCAGGAAAGGGAGAGGAGAGGGGAGGGGAGGGGAGAGGTGGGAAGGAAGAGGGGCGAGAAAAGGGATACCTGAAGGAGGTTCTGGGGGGATCAACGCCCCCCTCCCTTGCGACTCGCTCTCAGAGCAAGCCTCTCCTGGTGAATCAAGACTGGGTCAACCAGGCTGTCACCGCTGGCTGCACGCATTCCAACTCACGAACCACAGCCCGGCTGATCAGGAACTGACTTGGGGAAGTGACGAGGGTGAGGATAAAGGATGGGGAGGGAAATGGGGAGTAGGGAGAAGAATGGGTGTTGTGATATGGTCAACGCAGTGTCTCAGACTCAGCTAAACTACCAAATACACACAGTGAAGAGGCGGGGCCAGGAGCTGTGAATCGACCCCTGCAACCACAACTGAGTAAGTATAGGACTTCTATACGTAGCAAATTGTGTATGTAGACCGGAGATTTGAACCTGTTTCACTGTAGTTGTAAATTCACGACTGGAACCAATCACCCTGTGAGTGAAGATATCATACAGTGCCTGGACAGTGCCACTTTTCCTATGAGGGAACATTCCGCCTTAAAGACAGTGACTGGACAGTGCCACTCATCCTGTGTGGGGAACATATCATCATAAAGACAGTGACTGGACAGTGCCATTTATCCTGTTAGTGAACATACCGCCATAAAGACAGTGCCTGGACAATGCCACTCATCCTGCTAGTAAACATACCATTACAAAGACAGTGCCTGGACAGTGCCACTCATCATGCTAGTGAACCTACCATTACAAAGATAGTGCCTGGACAGTGCCACTCATGCGTGAACCTACCATTACAAAGATAGTGCCTGGACAGTGCCACTCATGCGTGAACCTACCATTACAAAGACAGTGCCTGGACAGTGCCACTCATCATGCTAGTGAACCTACCATTACAAAGATAGTACCTGGACAGTGCCACTCATCATGCTAGTGAACCTACCATTACAAAGATAGTGCCTGGACAGTGCCACTCATCATGCTAGTGAACCTACCATTACAAAGATAGTGCCTGGACAGTGCCACTCATGCGTGAACCTACCATTACAAAGATAGTGCCTGGACAGTGCCACTCATCATGCTAGTGAACCTACCATTACAAAGATAGTGCCTGGACAGTGGCACTCATCATGCTAGTGAACCTACCATTACAAAGACAGTGCCTGAACAGTGCCACTCATCATGCGTGAACCTACCATTACAAAGACAGTGCCTGGACAGTGCCACTCATCATGCGTGAACCTACCATTACAAAGACAGTGCCTGGAGAGTGCCACTCATCATGCGTGAACCTACCATTACAAAGACAGTGCCTGGAGAGTGCCACCCATCGTAAACCAGAAGTAATAGAGGTGATTACTAATATTTGAGTTTCTCCTCTTTGAGACATTTGGTGCCTTGATAATGCTCAAGGGCTCTTGATTCAGGGAATTGAAGCTGTCCCTCCTTCCCTTTTTAAAGACACTGTATGACCCCCTACGGTTTTAGAGCTTCTTTTTCTGTTCTGTTTTTTCTCCTTATCTCTTGTTTTCCCTTTTATTTCTCTTCCTGTCTTTTCCTCTTTCCCTTTTCTCTCTTCCTTTTTCTTTTCCTTCTCTCTCTTCCTTTTTCTTTTCCTTCTCTCTCTTCCTTTTTCTTCCCCTTCTCTCTTTCTCTTTCTTCTCTGTCTGTACCAGGTTCTCTTCCTCTTCATGTCTCTTGTTCTGTCTTTCCCTGACGTCGTCAGAGTAATGATGCTGTCACGCATTTTTTGCGCTATCACACTGTTGGTAACGCATTTTGTGCGCTATCACACTGTTGGTAACGCATTTTGTGCGCTATCACACTGTTGGTAACGCATTTTGTGCGCTATCACACTGTTGGTAACGCATTTTGTGCGCTATCACACTGTTGTTCACGCATTTTATGCGTTATTACACTAGTGGTCACGCGTTTTGTGCGTTATCACAGTAGTGGTCACGCATTTTGTGCGCTATCACAGCAGCCTGAAGACAGTTAGGGAACTCTAACTGGGTAATAATGTGGCGGGGGGTGATTGGGGAGGCTGGGGAAGTGATGGGAGGTGGGGGTTGACTGGGGAGGCTGGGGAAGTGATGAGAGGTGGGGGGTTAAAGAGTCATACATAAGTCATACACCACTATACACCAGGTTGCTCATACGTTATTGAGACCAGAGACCTGCTTGTATTATTCACCACACTCACACTCATCCACCCACTCGTATCGACCCCTTCCCTTATCCCCACAACCCTCCCTACTTCCCCACCAACACCCACCCACACACTCCCAGTTTTATGCATGGGTACGACTTGTACAGAAAGAACACAAAGGCACAATACCGTGACTGGAAGAATACACACATAACCCGCACACAGGCGACAGAAACTTAGACGATGTTTCGGTCGCACTTGTATGCCATACAAGACGAAGAATTAGACACACGTTCAAAACATCTGGGTATCTTTATTTGTAGACGTTTCGCCAACCAGTGGCTTTATCAATACAAATTCAAGGACATAATGAGAAGACTGTAGAACTGTATGCGAGAGATGAGGCAATCAGTCCCTCAGTCTTAGAGTTGGTAAAGAGTCTGCAAGACTACGGTGCTCTTCACTAACTCCAAGACTGAGGGACTGATTACCACATCTTTTGTACATAGTTCCACAGTCTTCACATTATGTCCTTGATGGGATAAAGCTGCTCGATGGTGAAATGTCTACAATGAAGATACCCAGATGTTTTGCCCGTGTGTCTGATTATTCATAGGTATGGCATGATGCATGAGACATTGGTTCAGTGAAGGCAGTTGTATGAGTGAATCAGTGTAGGCAGTTGTATGGGTGAATCAGTGAAGGCAGTTGTATGGGTGAATCAGTGTAGGCAGTCGTGTGTGTGAATCAGTGAAGGCAGTTGTATGGGTGAATCAGTGAAGGCAGTCATATGGGTGAATCAGTGTAGGCAGTCGTATGAGTGAATCAGTGAAGGCAGTTGTATGGGTGAATCAGTAAAGGCAGTCGTATGGGTGATTCAGTGAAGGCAGTCGTATGAATGAATCAGTGAAGGCAGTTGTATGAGTGAATCAGTGAAGGCAGTTGTATGGGTGAATCAGTAAAGGCAGTCGTATGGGTGATTCAGTGAAGGCAGTCGTATGAATGAATCAGTGAAGGCAGTCGTATGAGTGAATCAGTGAAGGCAGTTGTATGATGAATCAGTAAAGACAGTCGTAATGGGTGATTCAGTGAAGGCAGTCCGTATGAATGAATCAGTGAAGGCAGTCGTATGAGTGAATCAGTGAAGGCAGTCGTATGAATGAATCAGTGAAGGCAGTCGTATGAGTGAATCAGTGAAGGCAGTCGTATGAATGAATCAGTGAAGGCAGTCGTATGAGATTACGGGTTAGAATCAGGAGCCCTAGACCCAACTCAAGCTCCTACAACTAGCTAAGGCCTACGACCTAGATAGGCCTAGGGTCCTTGGCTATCCAGGCCTATTTCAAACAAAATTATGAAAGAATGACGTTCAACAACTACAAGCAAGAAAGCAAGGACACTTCTAAATCAATTTCACAAATATACAATAGCAAAAACATACAAGAAAAGTAACAAACAAATACAAAATTGAAAAATAACAGAAAAGAGAGAAGTCAACAATATATAAGTACACAAATACACAATAACAAACACAGAGACAGTAAATAAGTAATTATACAAGTACATAACAGGAAAAAACAAGGACAAGAATAGTTACACAAAGACCCGGTACCAGAAAACAAGGACAGCAATCAACAATCACGCAAAAACAAGGGCAACATTCAACAACTACACAAACAGTAACAAAAAAAGGAATCAGTCACACAAATACAGAATGAAAACAAGAACAGCAATAAACAATCACAATAACAAAAACAAGAAAGCAATCAACAATCACACATACAGAATAACAAAAACAAGAACAGAATTAATTACACGACAGAAACAAGGACAGCAGTAATTACACAGAAACAAGGACAGCAATAATTACACAGAAACAAGGACAGCAATAATTACACAACAAAAACAAGGACAGAATAACCTAAAACAATGAGAACAATTAACAATCACACACATACACAATAACAAAGAACACAGTTCTTGCCTCTGCAAGAATCGTATTAAAAACCAAATCCATGCTGGCGTGCGGGGGTCCCGGGGGAGCGCCGCCCCCGCTCCCCAACAAGGTGCGGACGTACGGCTTAATTTAACCTGCCAGCGAGGGGAATCAGGCCGAATTTCCCCTCGGGTTTGACCAGGTGAGTCATGAGAGGGGAGGCGTGAGTGGGGGGGGGAATGGGGAGGAGGGGGAAAGAGAGGGGTGCGTTAGGGAAACCTGGTTCTAGGTTAAGGTGGGGAGGATGATTAGTGGGTAGGGGAAGGTGAGAAAGGAGAATGAGGGTGGGGAAGGTGAGAAAGGAGAGGGGAGGGTGGGGGAAGGTGAGAGATATTTAAAGCGGAATATAGTGGAAAAGATAAACGGAGAGAGATGAGGGAAGATAGGGGGAAGCGAGAGAATGTGTGGATAAAGGGGACATAATAAGAGACTACTGCTACTACTACTACTATTACTGCTGCTGCTATTACTACTATTACTACCACTACTACTACTACTAATCGCCACTTCTACCCTTCTATTATGCATTGGGTGGCTTACTATCACCTGATCACCGAAAAGTAATTCCTGAACCAACCTCACTATTGTGTTGAGCATTAGCTCTTGGACAGTGCCTAGTTGAATCATACATTTACAAAGTGGTTCCATAACAGGTTCTTGGAGGACGGTATTGATTTAACCAGTGCAGCTCCAGTGGGAAGTGTGTTGCAGTGTTCTGTAATGCTTTAATCTTTAATCGAATGCCTTTATGCACATTGGTGTTGCGGTTCTTGCCTGGGAGTTTCATGCATTTGTTTTGCTTCACTGAACCATTGTAATGGTCAGAGTTACTCACTGATGAGATCTAAGTTACTGATTGATGAGTCTCCCAAGTTACTGATTGATGAGTCTCCCAGGTTACTGATTGATGAGTCTCCCAAGTTACTGATTGATGAGTATCCCAAGTTATTGATTGATGAGTCTCCAGGTTACTGATTGATGAGTCTCCCAAGTTACTGATTGATGAGTCTCCAAGTTACTGATTGATGAGTCTCCCAGGTTACTGATTGATGAGTCTCCCAAGTTACTGATTGATGAGTATCCCAAGTTATTGATTGATGGGTCTCCCAGGCTACTGATTGATGGGTCTCCCAGGCTACTGATTGATGAGTCTCCCAAGTTATTGATTGATGGGTCTCCCAGGTTACTGATTGATGAGTCTCCCAAGTTACTGATTGATGAGTATCCCAAGTTAGTGATTGATGAGTCTCCCAGGTTATTGATTGATGAGTCTCCCAGGTTACTGATTGATGAGTCTCCCAGGTTACTGATTGATGAGTATCTCAAGTTGGTTTATTTTTATAAAGAATAGAGAATGAGGTCTTGTAGTCTATGTTTCTTACGAGGTAACCAGTTAAGTGTTCTCAGACTATCTTCGTAGGTTTTTTCCCCTCAATGAAGCTGTGACTTTTGTCGTCCACAACATCCTCTTTACATTATATTCATCTTTTGTGCAACTTGGATACCAAAACTTAGCAACATATTGCAAGTGATATCACTTGCAATATGTTGTTATGCTTAGGCAGGTATGACCTGCGGTCATACCTACCTAAGCTCTTGGGAGTTAGCGTGGGCTGTTACCAAGCACCATGGCTTGTTGTAGTGTTTTAGAATCTCAGGTTCAGGTGTTGAAGAAGGAGATTCTACTTCTTCAGGAGGAAAATAGGAGGCTGAAGCTTCGCATAGATGACTTTGGGAGCGAATGTGAGAAGGATTTAGCTGGTAAGGAGGAAATGGTCACCAGCACTGATAATGGCAGCCGCTTTAAGTGGCAAGTGGTTCACAGTTCAGGAAGAAGGAAGATGAGGAGAGTTAATAGAGAAGATGTGAAGGTAGGAAATCAATTCTCTGTTCTCCAAGACGATTGTACTTCAGTGGTTAGTGAGGTTGAAGGTACCACTGATTCTCCTGCTAATCAAGGTAAGAATATTTTAATAGTAGGCGATTCTCAGGTAAGATATATGGACCGTGCATTTTGTAACAGAGACAGAAAGATCAAACAGAGGGTGTGCCTTCCTGGAGCTGGTGTTGGTGACATAGTCAGCAGGTTGGATAATATTATGGCAGGTAATGGGAACAAGCCCATTATCTGTCTTAGTGCTGGGGGTAATGACATTCGGAAGGGCAGGAGAGAGGAGCTGCTGGATAAGTATAGGTCGGCCATAGAAGTAGTTAGGTCTAAGGGAGGGATCCCAGTCATATGTAGCATCTTGCCTAGAAAGGGAGTGGGCAATGAATGGATGTCTAGGGCAATTGGTATAAATTGCTGGCTAGACAGGTACTGCAAGGAACTTGCAATCCCATTCATTGATAACTGGGACCTATTTTTTGGCAAACGTGATATATATGCAAGGGATGGGTTCATCTCTCTGGGGATGGAGTGGTTGCATTAGCCAATTCAGTTGAGAGGGTAATTGATGACTTGTCTAGGAATTTAAACTGATAGATTATAGAGGTATGGGTGTTTGTGGGAAACAATCAGGCTGCAGCATTAGGGTTAAAAACAGCAGTTATTACCGGGATACCTCAGGGATATGTTTAAAAGACAATATTCAAAATAAAGTTGCTAGTAATGGCAACTCAATTGATCAACAAACAAAGAGAGATAGTAGAGGGCAACGAGTGACTAGCTCCCTTAAGGTTTACTATACAAATAGTAGGAATCTAAGAAATAAGATAGATGAGCTAAGATTACTTGCAAGTGTAGGTAATATAGATATTATTGCTATAACAGAGACCTGGTTCAACCTGAAAGATAGAGAAATGCCTTCTGAATGCAACATACAGGGTTATAAACTCTTCTACACTGATAGGGTCAACAGGAAGGGTGGTGGAGTGGTGATGTATGTCAGAGAAAATTTTAATTGTTGTCTTAGACATGATATAAGATTAGAAACATCGAACACAGAATCTGTTTGGCTACAGTTTCTCGAGGGACGTGACAAATTAATTTTGGGTGTGATTTATAGGCCCCCAAACCTTGATAGGGAGTGCAGTAGGTTGTTATGGGACGAAATTCATAAGGCCATCTAGATATGAAAATGTTATGCTAATGGGAGATTTTAACTTTAGACAAATTGATTGGAACAGTATGACAGGAAATCTTGAGTCTAGTGACTTTCTTGATACAGTTCAGGATTGCTTTTTAGAACAGGCTGTGACAGAACCAACTAGAGGAAACAATCTGCTTGACTTGGTTCTTGCCAACAAAGATTCACTAATTAATAATCTTGAGGTTAATGATGAGCTTGGGGAAAGTGATCACAAATCACTTAGTTTCAATACATCATGGAATTACCCAGATAACTGCAATCAAATCTCTGTCCAAGATTTTCGCTTGGCCGACTTCATGGGACTGAAAAATTTCCTGGGTGGGCTAAATTGGGATGTCCTGACTATGGGTCAGGTAGGTGATCTTGGTTGCCAATATGACGTTTTTCAGAGCATAGTTCTAGCTGCCCGGACAACTTTTGTTCCAAGTAGGGAAATTAGATCTAACAAAAATGATCCCAAATGGATGAACAATAGATTAAAACATCTCATTGGTCAAAAGAGAGGCATATATAGGTGTATCAAAAGAGGGGATGGGCAGTTAAGAAATCAATATATTCAGTTAAAGAGAGATATAAAGAAAGGAATAAGAAAAGCAAAAAGGGATTATGAGGCTAAGGTCGCAAGGGATTCAAAGACTAACCCAAAAGGGTTCTTTCAGGTATACAGAGTAAGATTAGGGACAAGATTGGCCCACTTAAGAGTAACTCTGGTCAGATCACTGACAGTGATAAGGATATGTGTGACATTCTCAATACCTACTTCCTCTCAGTTTTCACCCAGGAAAATACTAGCGATATTCCTGAAATAATAGATCATGTAGAACAGGATAATAAACTATGCACGACTGCGGTAACTAGTGACATGGTCCTCAGACAAATAGAGAAACTAAAACCTAACAAATCCCCAGGTCCTGATGAATTGTTTGCAAGTGTGTTAAAGGAATGTAAAGAGGAACTTAGCATACCTTTGGCTAATCTTTTTAACATATCACTACAAACTGGCATAGTGCCTGATAAGTGGAAAATGGCAAATGTAATACCTATTTACAAGGCTTCGAACTATAGACCAATATGCCTTACCTCCATAGTGGGAAAATTTATGGAATCAATAATTGCCGAAGCAATTCGTAGCCATCTTGACAGGCACAGATTGATTAATGAATCTCAACACGGTTTTACAAAGGGGCGTTCCTGTCGTACGAATTTACTAACTTTTTTCACCAAGGTGTTTGAGGAGGTGTTTGGTAATGAATATGATATTGTGTATATAGACTTCAATAAGGCTGTCGATAGAGTTCCATACCAGAGGCTATTGAGGAAACTTAAGGCACATGGAATAGGAGAAATTTTTTCCTGAGTAGAGGCATGGCTGACAAATAGGCAGCAGAGAGTTTGCTTAAATGGGGAGAAATCAGAATGGGGGCACGTCACAAGCGGTGTTCCTCAGAGGTCAGTGTTGGGCCCGTTGTTGTTCACAATTTACATAAACGACATAGATGAGGGAATAAGTAGCGACATAAGCAAATTTGCTGATGACACCAAAATAGGCCGTCCAATTCATTCTAATGAGGGCACTAGAGCACTCCAGGATGATTTGAATAGACTGATGCAATGGTCGGAAAAAGTGGTAGATGCAGCTTAATATTGACAAATGCAAAGTTCTAAGTGTTGGACAGTTAAATAACCATGCCACATATAAACTAAATAATGTGGATCTTAATACTGCTGATTGCGAAAAGGATTTAGGAGTTCTGGTTAGCAGTAATCTAAAACCAAGACAACAGTGCATTAGTGTTCGCAATAAAGCTAACAGAATTCTTGGCTTCATATCTAGAAGTATAAATAATAGAAGTCCTCAGGTTGTTCTTCAATTCTATATATCCTTGGTTAGGCCTCATTTAGACTATGTTGCTCAGTTCTGGTCACCGTATTACAGAATGGATATAAATGTTCTGGAAAACGTACAGAGGAGGATGACAAAGATGATCCCATGTATCAGAAATCTTCCCTATGAGGATAGACTGAGGGCCCTGAATCTGCACTCTCTCGAAAGGCGTAGAATTAGGGGGGATATGATAAGGTGTATAAATGGAAAACAGGAATAAATAAAGGGGATGTAAATAGCGTGCTGAAAATTTCCAGCCAAGACAGGACTCGCAGCATTGGTTTGAAGTTGGAAAAATTCAGATTCAGGAAGGATATAGGAAAGTACTGGTTTGGTAATAGAGTTGTGGATGAGTGGAACAAACTCCCGAGTACAGTTATTGAGGCTAAAACGTTGTGTAGTTTTAAAAATAGGTTAGATAAATGCATGAGTGGGTGTGGGTGGGTGTGAGTTGGACCTGACTAGCTTGTGCTGCTGTGTCTGGTGCCGTGCTCCATCCCTGAGTGGAGGTGACCAGACTGGGTGGGTCATTGGGCTAATCCGGGGGGGGATCATTGGGCTCATCCGGGGGGGGCATGGACCTGCTCCGCATGGGTCAGTAGGCCTGTTGCGGTGTTCCTACTTTCTTATGTTATCCTGCTTGAGTCTATATATATATATACCTAGTTGGTCTACAAAATCATCTGACATGTTTATTTATCAACTCCCATCTTCCACTCCCCTTTCCCGCTTTCTCTCCCTACTCCTCCTCCTCTCCCCTTCTCCCTCTTTTCCTCTTTCCATTTTATGTGTATCCATCTCTGTCTCTAGTGTCCCCGCCCAGTCCACGAGCGTATGATTCTTCAGGAAGTTCTCCCATCTCCGTCAGTCCCTGCCTTCTTTCATCCCCGTCTCTACTATCTCCTTCACTCCCTGCCTTCCTTCGTTACTGTCTCTACCATCTCCGTCACTCCCTGCCTTCCTTCATCCCCGTCTCTCCCATCTTCATCCCTCTCATCGTAATTCCTCCCATCCCGTGTCTCTCATCTCAAAGTGTTGTCAGTTGTGACAAGAAACTTTATGCATGTATTTTATATATATATATATATATATATATATATATATATATATATATATATATAATATATGTATATGTATATTTTATTTATTTGTCTATCTGACATCTATCGTCTTCCCGCGCAAGCTCACGCTCTTTCCCGCCACAAGTCAGCTGTGGGCCGAACAATACAGTTTTGGCGGGAAATACTGAAGATGGCGGAGGTTAAACGTAAACAAAGCAGGTTAACCTGACAGCGTAATGTACTTTGCGAGCATCGGTCGTAGGGCGAGTTGGCCCTGAGGGCATCGTTTAACCTGAATGCATATATTGAGCGCGGCCCAATGATTACCACGTTCTCAGTCTGGCTTTGAAGTCTCATCAGACAGAATGCATATTGGGTGGAGTCCCGGACGAGGTGAAGAGCGTCTGGATTACACCAGCTCGGCCATTACTGCCGGTGGTTCAGCAGCCCTCGCTCCCAGAACACACTCTCTCTCTCTGCCTCGCGATCCTCACACTGTCGTTGCACCGGCTGTGTAGCTAATATGGGATTACACAAGCTCCTCACCTACACCCCCCTGAGGTGTACCAGTCTTTAGGGAGGGAGGGGGAGACGCTGACGGAGGGAGGGAAGGAGGGTGGGAGAGACGCTTGAGAGGGAGATGCTGACGGAGGAAGGGAGGGAGGAGATACACTGAGAGAGGTAGTGTGGATAAGGGTGTGAGCTATATTCTTAAGCTTTTGAGGTGCTGGAGGCTGTGGAGGGCGCCTGTGTTTTGCTATTTTCCTGATGGTGTGTTGTTGAAAATTTCGGGAGTAGCGCTGAGGAGGAGATAAGCAATTGTTTGCAGTCTTAGAGAAGATACCAACCCAGAGAGGGTTACATATTCCCTTCTAGCGGGAATTAGTCTTAACAAGAGAGCGTTAGTTGAGTGGTGGTAGTGAGATTAGAGGCGCCCCGTGGGCAAGAGTGAGTGTTAGTTGAGTGGTGGTAGTGGGATTAGAGGCGCCCCGTGGGCAAGAGTGAGTGTTAGTTGAGTGGTGGTAGTGGGAGTAGAGGCACCCCGTGGGCAAGAGTGAGTGTTGAGTGGTGGTAGTGGGATTAGAGGCACCCCGTGGGCAAGAGTGACTGTTAGTTGAGTGGTGGTAGTGAAATTAGAGGCACCCCGTGGGCAATGTGACTGTTAGTTTACTAAGATGTGCTTGTTAGTGGATTTGATTGGTTGCTGGATTGGACCTGTCGTTCCTAGCCTTGGATCGAATCCGATTGCCTCTCATTCGCCAGGCGCTATATGACTTCTGTGAGTTTAGTGCTTCCTCATAATAATAATAATGTTCACCATTTCAATGTTAGTCTTCCTCACATTATGGCTGGTTCAATAATAAAGTTTTCCTTCTGGCGAGGAGTCGGTAAGAAGCAACTGTTGTCCTGCAGTGCTATAAAAGAATGAACGGTGGTGCGATAAAGGTATAGACGGTTGTGGTGTATAGTTTGTCAGTGGTGCTATAGACGGTGGTACTAGAGAATTATAGACGGTGGTACTAGAGAATTATAGACGGTGGTACTAGAGAATTATAGACGATGGTACTAGAGTGTTATAGACAGTGGTGCGAGAGAGTTATAGACGGTAATACAAGAGTATTATAGACGGTAGCTTTTACTAGCTAATGGTATTGTCATTCTTCCCGGCACTTGCCAGGTCCAGTATCAGTGGTAACTGTTAATTGTGACCAGTACAACTCTGCAAAGCCTAGATCATCTGTTACTTTCTTAATTTTTTGTGTGTTAATTCCTCTTTCCTTATTTGCCTCTCCTTTTTCCTGTCTCTTCTTCACCCTGTTTTTTGCTCTTTTTTTTCCTCGTGTTTTTTTTCTTTTGGTGGGTGGGACGAAAGGTGTCTTGGCCAAAAAAAGAGGTTGACTTAATGTTGATGGTGTACAGTGTTGGTGATGGCTGGTAGTGTGAAGTGTGTTGATGATGGTGGCTGGTGATGTAAATGATGAAGATTGAGACACTTGTGCAACATATGGGAATCTTTATTGAGGAAACGTTTCGTTACACAGTGGCTTCATCAGTCCAATACAAAGCAGAAAGGTGTAAGGAGAGGAGGAGTTTGAGGTAATCAGTCCCTCAGCCTGGAGTCGATGTGTTCAGTCCATCAGTCTTGTAGAATGTACAGCATAGGGCCGTAGACGTGGCTTATATACTGTAGTGAGGTGAGGCGAAGCAGGAGGCGGCGGGGTAATAGTGGAACCATCCACTAATAACAAAAAAAGGCACAATACCGTGACTGGAACGATACACAAATAACCCGCATATAGAAGAGAGGAGCTTACGACGACGTTTCGGTCCGACTTTCGGTCCAAATAGGACCGAAACGTCGTCATAAGCTCCTCTCTTCTATGTGCGGGTTATTTGTGTACCATCCACTAGTCGAAGTAGGTCTTCGTCCAAAGGTTGGACAAGTGTTGAAGAATTCTTTGTATCAAGATCCCATGATGACAGTTGTGATGAATGGTTTTGAACACCGACAAGTTGAAGATTGGTCATCTGACCGATGCCTTCCACTGGCTTACCGGTCCACCCCTTTAAAAATTACAGTCATAGTTACAACCTAATTCTTCGGAAGGTAGTGTATAGTGTTCTGGTGGTGAGTCCAGTTGGACTCTTTTACATGGGGTTTTATAAGGTTAGGTTAAGGTTCCTAACTTTATTTACCAGCTAAGAGCTGTTACATACATCAGCTCATTTAAAAGCTCTCTCCCTCCCTCCCTTCCTTTCCCTTCCCCCTTTCTCATTTCTCTTTCCCCACCAATTGTTTTCCTCTGTTACATCTCTTCTGCCTTTTCTCCTAGCACAACCACCATCACGGCAACCACCATCATCAAAACCACCATCATCACAACCATCACCACAACCACCATCACAACCACCATCACCACAACCACCATCACAACCACCATCACCACAACCACCATCACCAAACCACCATCACAACCACCATCACCACAACTACCACCACCATCACAAGCACCACCATCATCTCTCCTCGTGAACGTGTATTCCAACCCAGGGAAATTATAGAGTATTATGCAATTATACCATCAACTCTGGTCTTCCCCTCAACTCCCTGATTGTAGAGATAAAGGAAACGGGAAAGTGGATGATAAGATGAGGAAAGAGGGTAAGAGGGGAGAGGAGGAGGAGGAGGAACATGGGTAAAGGTTCAGTAATGGATGGGTAGGGGAAGATGCGTAAAGGTAATTATGGGTGAGGGTAAAAAAGGGAAAGATGGAAGGGGAGAGACCGCAGTGAGTTGAGTAAGGGCGAGGGGCAGTTGAGTGAGAGATAAGGGAAGGTGAGGGGTTTCGGGGTAACGGTTATTGGGTAGGTGGGGGCAGAAGTTAGACGAGGTGGGGCAGGAAAGGAGGGAGAGAGGGAGGGAGGGGGTTGATGGTGGGGAAATCTGAGGGGAAGTGCTTCCAGGAACACCAGAGATATATTAAGATGAAGTAATTATTACGTAAGGGAAGAGGATAATTATGATAAAGTGAGTGAGAGAGAGGAGAGAGAGAGAGAGAGAGAGAGAGAGAGAGATTGTAACTAAAAACTGCTCGTAGACACTGTGGCTTCTGCAGGTGTTAAAATAAAGGGAAGGGAAGGTGAGTAACGTTCTGATACCACTAACAGTAATACTGCTATAACAATTGCTACTACTACTGTTATTGTTACTATTGATATTACTATTACAGATAGTATTACTGTCACTATTGCTACTACTGCTGTTGTTAGCATTACCATTTCTACTACTACTGTTGTTGTTACTATTACTAATAGTAATATTATCACCATTGCTATTACTGCTATTTTACTGTTGCTATTACTATTACTAATACTATCATCATTGCTACTATTTCTCTTGTTACTACAACTGTTATTGTCACCATTGCTACTACTATTGTTACTATTGCTAATAGTAATACTATCACTATTGCTACCCCTGCTATTGTTACTATTGCTAATAGTAATACTATCACTATTGCATTGCCACCACTACTGCTGTTGTTACTATTCCTATTACCAAAAGTGATACTATCACCATTGCTACTACTATTGTTACTATTACTATTACTACCGAAGGTGTAGTCTTGCGGTGCCTGTCTCCCAGTACCTTTGTACCATTAATCCAGAACTGTGTGTCACTGGACACTAACATATATTTTTAGAAAACTAGAAATAACGAGTTCTAACCATAATTTTTAAAGGGGTGAAAGGGTAGGCCAGTGGAAGGCTTCTGTCAGATGACCAAAATCTCCAGCGTCGGGTCGCCATATGACTAAAACCCGCGTCAGGAAACACTTGTCCTGTTACCTGACAAACCTTACCTAACCTAACTAGCAATTTCTTATAGAACGTGTATAAGCGTCTGTGTGTACACGTTTTTTTAGGAATATATCTGTGTTTGGATTGATTTTTAAGAGTATAAATGTATTTAGTTACGTTTTAAATAGTACATTACCGTGTTGGATTTGTTTTGTAGAGCGTCACCCCTACAGATGTATTTGCAGTCGCGAATCATCAGTTGGAATGTCCTCGTGTCACCTACGTACCTATCGTCACATTCCCCACAGGGTATGGATGGAACTCTTCTCTGCTTGCTTCCTCTTGGAAAAGGCCCGGGCCGGGCGATTAGAACAGAACAGGACATTCTCTGCTTATGTTGAAAATGGTATAAAATATGTACTGACAAGTTGATGATTAAGAGACAACACGAGACAAAGAGTTCAGCACGATGAAGCTGAACTCTTCTCCAGCTGAGGAACTGACCACCTCATATCTCCAAGGTTGATGGACCGATTACCTTATCATCTTGTCACTGCTACTCCTGCTACCTCTGTATTTGACTGAAGAAGCCTATTATAGGCGGTCAATGTTAGGGGACACGCAGAGTTTATAATTGTGAAGAATAAAAAGGCACAATACCGTGACTGGAACAATACACAAATATCCCTCACACAGGAGACTCAAACTTACGACGACGTTTCGGTCCGACTTGGACCATTAACTAGTCACACATGGTCCTAGTCGGACCGAAACGTCGTCATAAGTTTCATTCTCCCGTGTACCGGTTATTTGCGTATTTTATAGCTGTGTTTAAAGACATTTACTCGAAATGTCTCGTATGTTGGCAGGACCAAGAAACATAACACATTCACACGCATGACGGGTCTATGTGGCACATAGTATACTGTAAAATTGCAGTTTCTAGATATGTGTAATTGGACGTGGAATGAACGAAGAGGTTCGTTGTAATGACGGTTCGGTTAAGAGGAAAATAACGCTGTTCCATTCCCCATTGTTTGTTAAGAGGCGATTTATATGATCTTCCGCCATGATAATTGCATTCTTGCCTCGATGAAAGAAGTCAATTTGTGCGACCTCCCTCTGTTTTTTTTTTTCATTGTCTCTGTCTCTCTCTGTCTGTCTGTCTGTCTCTCTCTCTCTCTGTCTGTCTCTCTCTCTGTCTGTCTCTCTCTCTTCTCTCTCTCTCTCTCCTCTCTTTCTCTCTCTCTCTCCTCTTCTCTCTCTCTCTCTCTCTCTCTCTCTCTCTCTCTCTCTCTCCTTCAGTCCTTTCCTATACTCCTCCCTATTTTTCTTCTTCCCTCTTTCCCCCCTTCCTTTCTTCTTTCGTCTAATCTGTATCTTTCCCTCTCTCCTTCTCTTTCCCATCTGTGGCTTCTCCTTACATTTCTTCTCATTCCCTTTCTTCTCCTTCCCTCTCTTCTATCTCGCTCTTCTACCCTCTCTTCCATCTCACTTTTCTCTTTGCCTCACTTTCATCTAACTCTTCTTCTTGTCTCTCTTCTATCTTACTCTTCTCCTCACTTCCCTCACACTCTTCTCCTTCCTTCTCATCCTTCTACTTTCTGACTCAAGGAACTCAGAATATATTATAGCCTCTTGTACTTATTTTCTTTTATTCACAGTGATTACTAAGCGTGAGGGGTCTCTCCTGCTGTCTGGTGGCGGTGACTCGACCCCCCCCCCCCGTCCTTTAATTGCCACTTGACAATTTAGTATGTTAATGGCGGGTTTGTGGCGCAGATACCCGTATGACAGGATGTGTATTTGTAGTAGGTTTTGTTGTTAGTATTTGTTGTGTTTGTGTATTGTTTGAGCGTTGGTTTTGTTGGGAGTTTAGAAGGTTGTGAGTGTTACTTGCACGCACAGGCACGCACGTTCGCACACGCACTCGGGTACGCACATGCCTATGGACACCAACGCAAAACGCAGACATGGTGGGAGGATAAGTATCAGTTGAGAAACGGGCTTGTGTGTATGTGGTGTGTGTTTGACAGATGATCACACACACACACACACACACACACACACACACACACACACACACACACACACACACACAGGTGGAACACAACAACAAGGGGTCAGAGCTGGAAGTTGAAAACTCAGATGAGTCACAGGAATGTTAGGAAGTATTTCCTCACTCATAGAGTTGTCAGGAAGTGGAACACTCTGGAGAGTGATGTAGTAGAGGCAGAATCCATACATAGCTTTAAGAAAAGGTACGATAAAGCTCACGAAGTAGGAAGACAGTGGACCTACTAGCGACCAGGGAAAAGGCGGGGCCAGGAGCTATGACTCAACCCCTGCAACCACAAATAGGTGAGTAGAAGTAGGTGAGTACACACACACACCCGCACTCACATTCGCTCGTTCCTCAATCGTTCCATACTCTCCCAATATCATTTCTTACCCCCTTTCTTCAGTACACTGTCTCCTTGCAGGAGTGGATGGTAGTGGTTGTGGTGGTGTGACTGCTGGTAGCTGTGGTTCAGTATTGGTGGTAATTCTGGCTGGTGGGGTTGTTGGTGTGGCTGTGGTAGTAATGTGATGGTTGTGACTGGTGGGATGGTTGTGACCGCTAGTAGTAATAGTTCAATAGTGGCGGTAATTCTGAGGAAATTCCCTCCCAGTGGCACATAATTCCCTTATAGACAGACGGACGGTCATGGGTAAGGCGCACTTTACCTGACTTAATGTTGATGCTATGCATTTATCAGCGGTCATCACTACCAGATCAGGGTACTCTTCTCTAGTCTGGCAAATCCTGAACGTATGTCAGGATTACCAGAGCCGAGAACCACCCCTTCCCTACTGGGAGAGTTTCAGAGTGCAGATTGGAGGCTTCCGACGACTTAAGTACTAATAGTTACTTAAGGTGTGAGGTTTAAAACCTGAGGCGAGTCAAGGATTTATACGAGTGAACAGCATGTACGGTTTAGTTAATTGGAATGGCGTGTTGTAGCTATTCATGTGATAGTGGAACAAACTGTGATTTCCGTATGTTGAACACATGAGGGACTGTACGCAGTGTTGAATTTATAGGGAGCATTCAATTGGTCATCTGCTGGGGACTCAGTAGTGTCTGCTAGCTATTGCAGTCTGTAGTGGGAATTTAGAAACTGGTTGGAGACTTCCAGTGTGTCGTCTACACTTCATAGTGTAGTCTGATGGGGACTTCAGTACACGAGGTGGGAACTTAGTATGTCATCTGAGTTGGGAGACTTCAGTAGTGTCAGTCTGAGCTGGGAGACTTCAGTAGGGCAATGAGGATATCGTCAAGTACTGTATTCCATTAAGGTTCATCAGCTACGGCAGCTTCCAAGGTTTCCTTCCAGCAGAGCTGCGTTACTATCACTTATTACCATCTTCCAGCAGAGCTGCAGTTACTATCACTTGACAATTACCATCTCCAGCAGAGCGCATTACTATCACTTGACAATTACCCTCTTTCCAGGAGTAGTACTTACACTTAATACCAGTGAACTCAGGGAGCTGCAGTCATTCACTTGACAGTTACCACTTCCAGAGCTCAGTTACTCAACACCTCAGTACATCTTCCCGCAAGCTGAGTTACTATCACTTCAGTCCATCTTACAGCAAGCTGCAGCTCTATCACTTCACAGACCTTAGCAGACTGCCCTTCCATTGACAGTTACCATCTCCAAGCTCCTACACTAGAATACCACTTCCACCAGACTGCTTACCTACCCCTCTTCCACCTATGCCACAGCTCACTCTCCACTGACAGTACCATCTCCACAGACTGCCAGTTACTACACTTACCATACCATCTTCCCAGCAGAGCGCAGTTACTCCACTTCCGAGTAAAGCCACCTTCCACTCACGCAGATTAACACTGACCAATTACCACTCTCCAGATAGGCTATCCCTAACTGCCACAGGGTGAACCGATAGGGGGATGCACTCAATGGTCAGGCCTGCAACACTCAACCTTCCTTCCCTCCAACACTCGACTTTCCTTCCCTCCAGTACTCAGCTTTCCTTCCCTCCAACACAGCTCATCACACCCCCCTCCTCCTTCCCCACAGACTAGAGCCAAGACCTCCCCCTCTCCCACAGACTAGAGGCACCATCTCCAACTCCCCCTCAGACTAGAGCCACCATCTCCACCTCCCCCTCAGACTTGAACCACCTCCCCCTCTCCCACAGACTAGATCCACCACCTCCACCTCTCCACAGACTAGAGCCACCACCTCCCCCTCTCCCACAGACTAAAGCCACCACCTCCCCCTCTCCCACAGACTAAGCCACCACCTCCCCCTCTCCCACAGACTAGAGCCACCACCTCCACCACCTTCTCCCACAGACTAGAGCCACCACTTCCCCCGCTTACACAGACTAGAGCCACCACCTTCCCCTCTCCGACAAATTAAAGCCACCACCTCCCTCTGCCCCACAAACTAGAGCCACCACCTCCCCCACAGACAGGAGCCACCACCTCCCCCTCTCCCACAGACTAGAGCCACCACCTCCCCCTCTCCCACATACTAGAGCCACCACCTCCCCAACAGACAGGAGCCACCACCTCCCCAACAGACAGGAGCCACCACCTCCCTCTCTTCATTACTCGGTCGCCTTAATTTAGGACAGGCCATCAAAACGTTAATTGTTTCATCGGGCCTAGATTTGCATGCCGTAATATCTAATTAAATGATGTGATTATCATTTAGGGATAACGACACCAGCGTCTTGTGCTGTGGTGTTAGCGGGGAGGGGGAGGGGGAAGGGGTACCAGTGAGGGGGCATTTCCTCCCTCCGCGTCCACTCTCGTCAACCCCCTTCCCCCTCGTTACTACTTTCCTGCCCCTCCCCTCTCTCCTCTCTGTCTTTCCCTTCTCCTCACTTTACCTTCTTCCCCCTCTCCTTTGTACCTTTAATCTTTCCTCTTCATCTCTCCCGTCTTCCTCTTCTTTCCTGATCCCCCTCTTCCCCCTTCTTCATTTCCTCTCTCCCTTCTCTCACCACCATCTCTCTCTCTCTCTCTCTCTCTCTCTCTCTCTCTCTCTCTCTCTCTCTCTCTCTCTCTCTCTTTCTCTCTCTCTCTCTCTCTCTCTCCTGATTTCATTTTCTATCTGTTTTATGATCTTCACTTTTCCGGTTTCTCTTTTTATTTGACAATTCTTTTGATTCTCTTTCTGCTTTTTCCTCTTCTTTTTCTTCCTTTCCTTTATTCATTGCCTCCCACCCCTCAATTCCGTTCCTCCCTCTATCCCTGTGTACCTTCCTACCATTTTTTAACGACCTACCTACTTTATTTACCTACCTACTTATCTACCTAACAACATACTTACCTACCTACCTGCCAACCTACCTACTTACCTACCTGCCTGCCTGCCTGCCTGCCTTCCTGCTGCCTGCCTGCCTGCCTACCTGCCTACCTGCCTGCCTGCCTGCCTACCTGCCTGCCTGCCTGCCCTGCCTGCCTGCCTGCCTGCCTACCTGCCTGCCTACCATGCCTGCCCTTGCCTCCTGCCTCTCCCTGCCTGCCTGCCTGCCTGCCTGCCTGCCTGCCTGCCGTGCCTGCCTGCCTGCCCTGCCTGCCTGCCTGCCTACCTGCCGCCTGCCTGCTACCTGCCTACCTGCACTGCTGCCTGCCTGCTGACATGCCTGCCTGCCTGCCTGCCTACCTACCTACCTGCCTACCTGCCTACCTACCTACCTACCTACTTACCTACCTGATAAGAAAATGTCTCCCACCTTCCATCAACACCCTTCACCTCCCTTCTCTTCTTGGCTCCCTGCCCCCCTCCCTCAGATAACCCCTCCTCCCCCTTCCCCCCTCCCTCCTTCACAAAAGAAATGGCGGCCGTCAAGACATCATAAACAGTAAGGCGAATACAGTGTTAATTTTCGAAAGGGGAAAAAATATTCTTGTACCGAATTGGTTTAAGACAGTTGGTGTCACTTGTGAGTGCGGGTGATTAGTTCTGAGTCCGCCCTATCCCGCCCGTTCTGTCCCGCCCACTCTTTCCTGTCCACCCCCTTTCGTCCACTCTTGATAGTTTCCATACAGTTGTTGCTCGTCTGATTCCCAGACTCCCACCCATGTCTCGGACCACCCATTGCTTGTCCCACCTTGCCCATCCGCAACCCACCCACACACAACCCACCAGTACACAACCCACCTGTACACAACCCACCACACAACCCACCACACACAACCCACCCACACACAACCCACCACACACAACCCACCTGTAACAACCCACCTGTACACAACCCACCTGTACACAACCCACCTGTACACAACCCACCAGTACACAACCCACCAGTACACAACCCACCGAAGCGCAACCCAACCACACACAACCCACCCCCACAACCCCCCACCCACACACCCACCCGACACAACCCACCCAGTCACAACCCACCCACGTACCCACCCACCACACGCAACCCACCCACAACACAACCCACCCACACAAACCAGCCACACCACAACCCACCCACACAACCCACCCACACAGATACCCACACCACACACCATACCCACCCACCCGAACCCACCCACACACACACCACCCACACACCACCAACCCACCCACACACAACCCACCAACACAACCCACCACACAACCCACACACAGATAACCCACCCACACACGCACCCACCCAACACAACAACCACCCACCACACGCAAACCCACCACACAACCCACCCACACACAACCCACCCACACACAAACCCACCCACACAGATAACCCACCCACACAAACCAACCCACCACACACACAACCCACACACACACAACCCACCCACACACAACCCACCCACACACAACCCACCCCACACAACCCACCCAACACACAACCCACCACACACACCCACCCACACAAACCCACCCACACACCACCACCCAACACACCACCACCCACACACACCACCCACCACACACACCCACCCACACACACCCACCCACACACCCACCCACACCACCACCCACCCACACACACCACCCACCCACACACCACCCACCCCACACACCCAACCCACACACAACCCACCCCACACACCACCCACCCACACACACACCCAACCACACACACCACCCACCCACACACACCAACCCACCCACACACCACACCCACACACACACCCCACACACACCATCCACCCACACACACACCCACCCACACACACCCACCACACACACACACCACCCACCCACACACCACCCACCACCACACACACCACCCACCCGCACACACCACCCACCCACACACACCACCCACCCACACACACAACCCACCTTCCATCCACCTTTCTCCCCGTCGTTATAACTCCTTGACTTCCTTCCATCTTCCTTTCTTTCATTCTTTGTAATGTATGTTTTTCCATTCACCATATTTATATGTGCACGTGCACGACCAGTGACATAACGCACACTGCCGTGCACTTATACACTTCCTGGTGACACAGTACCATGCATGCGTACTCCCAGGTTATATACGCACACTCTAGTACATACGCACACTAGTACATACGCAGACTAGTAAATACGCACACTGTAGTACATGTAACAGTACGAGTGACCGATAGACGCACTGACGTGCCACGTACACGTACAGTAACGCGTCATGCTGCGTCAGACTTGCTCTCTAATACGTCGTCTGAATACAAAAATCGCTCCTCAAATTTCAGTAATATCACTGTAATATTAATTAACACTTATTAAGTAAATAAAAACTGAAAGTTTTATTTCGGTTAAATGAAATTTTACGAATTTCTGGAACTATAAATTTCCAGCTTAAGTTAACATTGTAAGTTATGTGTAGTGACTGATACAGTGTATGGTGTAGTGACTGATACTGTGTATGGTGTGACTGATACAGTGTATGGTGTAGTGACTGATACTGTGTATGGTGTAGTGACTGATACTGTGTATGGTGTAGTGACTGATACAGTGTATGGTGTAGTGACTGATACTGTGTATGGTGTAGTGACTGATACAGTGTATGGTGTAGTGACTGATACAGTGTATGGTGTAGTGACTGATACAGTGTATGGTGTAGTGACTGATACAGTGTATGGTGTAGTTGCATGATACAGTGTATGGTGTAGTGATGTACAGTGTATGGTGTAGTGACATAGCAGTGTATGCGTGTGGACTGATACAGTGTATGGTGAGTGACGATACAGTGTATGGTGCAGTGACTGATCCCAGTGTATGGTGTAGTGACTGATCAGTGATGTGTAGTGACTGATACAGTGTATGTAAGTGACGATACAGTGTATGGTGATGTGATTGATAGTGTATGGTGTGTAACTGATACTGTGTATGTGTAGATGACGATGACAGTGTATGGTGTAGTGACTGATACAGTGATGGTGTAGTGACTGATACAGTGTATGTGTAGTGACTGATACAGTGTCGGGTGTAGTGACTAATCGTGTATGGTGTAGTAAATGATACAGTGTATGGTGTAGTACGAACGTGTATTGTGCAGTGTAATGGTGTAGTGACTGATACAGTGTATGGTGTAGTGGATGATACAGTGTATTGTTATGACTGATGCAGTGTATGGTAGTGACTGATACAGTGTATGGTGTAAGTCTGATACAGTGTATGGTGTAGTGACTGATACAGTGTATGGTGTAGTGACTGATAGTGTATGGTGTAGTGACTGATACAGTGTATGGTGTAGTGACTGATACACAGTATATGGTGTAGTTACTGATATACAGAGCATATGGGGTAGTGACTGATAAACAGAGTGTACGGTGTAATGACTGATACACAATGTATGGTGTAATGAGTGATATACAGTGTATGGTGTAGTAACTAATATACAGATCATATGGTGTAGTGACTGATACAACACTGACTTAATTGCCGGAAAATCAATATAGATAACGCTAAAGCAACATACATGTGTAGGTGTTACAGTTTATTTAATGCAACATGTTGAGTTTGTTCAAGTTGAGCACTTTGAAAGGAGAAGTAATTTGAACAAGGTTGAACCAATGAACAAGTTGCCTCAGTTGACCAGGGCGTTTTATACACTGTGTTTGCCACACCAGTTTTGAATTTACTACAGAAATGTTGAATGCAAGTCGTATTTTGGTACCTCGGAGTGGTTACAATGTACTGTCATACATCACTTACGTATACACACTCCTGGACATACTACTAGACTCGCGTAACTGACTAAATCACTTCAGGAGTATGTCGATACGCACTTGAGCGGTCACATAGACATGCCTGTCACTGATTGTGTAATAAGTTTGATTAATAGATTATCGTTGTTATATTTATTATTTCATTATTTATTATTATGCTATTATTATTACTGTTAGTATTTTCATCATTTTCATTATTATTATTATTACTTTATATTTTTCATTTTCTTATTATTCTCATACAACTTACTATTATCATACTGTCTTGATGCTATATTACTACATTTACTCACATACTTATTACTATTATATATATATTATTATTATTATTATTATTATTACTTATATTATATATATTACTACTATTTTCATACTATTTTATATTATATTATTATTATTATTATTATTACTGTTATTATTTTCATACTATTTTCATTATTATTATTATTATTATTATTATTATTATTACTATTATTGGTAGGCATCAGTCTTACGCACTAACTTGTCCAGCAGAGAAGCAGCGGACACAAAACTGGTGAGTAACTTGAAATAATTCAGAGTGGAGGAGAATAATTGCTGTCAGGAGGGGAGGAAGGTGGTGGTGGGAGAGGGGAGGAGGGAAGGGGGGGTTTCCTGGCTCTAGTAATTATTTCCCGGACCACCACCACCACCTCTGGGGAAGGGGCGGCGCCCCCACTTGAAAATCACCTCTCCCTGTTTAACAGTGTGTGAATTTCTTAGGGGGGAGGGGGAAAGGGGGGGGTGATTCACATGGTAATCCCAGGCTGATTACCGCCTACCTTCCATCCAGTCGAGACTTGAGTGTTTTATTATGGTAATTTAAACCCCCCTCCCTTCCCTCCCCCTCTTCCCCCACCCATTAAACCCTCCATCCCCCCTTCCTCTCTTCCCGCGGTGGTTATGGCCGAGGTAATAGCGCACTTATCCAATCATTTGTCGCTACACTCGCGGCGGAGGCGGCCAATCACACCGCGCGCTAGCGCCGCGATGCGTCCGTCGGCTTGCGTAAATAAAGGTCGAGGAGGAAGAAGCTGTAGGCGTTCTTCTGGGGGGGGGGGAGGGAGGAGTTGCTCTCTCTCTCTCTCTCTCTCTCTCTCTCTCTCTCTCTCTCTCTCTCTCTCTCCTCTCTCTCTCTCTTTCTCTTTCTCTCTCTTGCTCTCTCTCTCGCATTATTGAGTATGCGTATGTCAAGGTTTGTATTGGGTCTGTGAGTATTTTCCTTTCGTGGAGTATTGAGTATTGTGTGTGTGTGTGTGTGTGTGTGTTCAGTCAAGAGTAGTCTGTTGTGTATGTGTTCAGTCAAGAATTGTTGTCAAGAGTAGTGTTATTGTGCGTGTGTTCATTTAAGAGTAGTGTTGTGTGAGTATACCTGAAGAGGGTTTCTAGGGTCAACGCCCCCGCGACCCGGTCTGAGACCAGGCCTCGCGGTGGATTAGGGTCTGATCAACCAGACCCGCACATAAATCGACGTAGGAACCACAGCCTGGCTGGTCAGGTACTGACTTTAGGTGCCCGTCCAGCTCCTTAAAGACAGCCAGGGGTCTATTGGTAATCCCACTTATGTATGCTGGGAGGCAGTTGAACAGTCTTGGGCCCCTGACACTTACTGTGTTGTCTCTTGGCTTACTCGTGGAGTTCCTGCTTTTCATTGGAGGGGGGATGTTGTATCTCCTGCCGAGTCTTTTGCTTTCGTAGGGAGTGATTTTCGTGTGCAGATTTTGGACTAGTTCCTCATGTATCTTTCTCGCCTGCGTTCGAGTGAGTACAAATCAAGAGACTTCAATCGTTCCCAGTAATTTAGGTACGTTATCGTACATATAGTGCCGTGAAAGTTCTCTGTATATTCTCAAGATCTGCAGTTTCGCTTGCCTTGGAAGGGGCCGTTAAAGAACAAGTGATTTGAAGAGAATCATTATGAGCTTTGCATCTCTAGTTTTGAAGGTTCTCATTATCCATCCTCTCATTTTCCTAGATGTGGTAGATACATTATTGTGATCTTTGAAAGTGAAATTCTCTGACGTTATCACTCCCAGGTCCTTCACTTTAATTTTTCGCTCTATTGTATGGTTGGAATTTGTTTTATATCCGATACAGTTTTTATTTTCTCTGGTTTTCCATAGCGGAGTAATTGAAATTTCTCTTCACAGAGCTTATTATTTTCTGAGGCCCATTTAAAGATTTGGTTGATGTTCGCTTGAAGATTTACAGTGTCTTCGATGGATGACACTGTCTTGCAGATTGGAGTATCACCAGCAAAGGAGGACACGGTGCTGTGGCTTACATCTCTGTCTATGTCAGATATGAGGATGAGGAAAAGTATGAGAAGACAAAGCTTTTTGCTGTAGCCGTCTCTGACTTTTTATTATTACTCTTTGTGTTCTGTTTGTTAGGAACTTATAGATCCATCTACCAACTTTTCTTGTTATTCCTTTATCACGCATTTTGTGCTATTACACCATGATCGCACTCGTCGAAGGCTTTCACAAAGTCTGTGTATTCTGCATCTGTATTTTGTTTGTCCTTCAGAGCATCCAAGACCTTGTCATAGTGGTCCAGTAGTTGTGAGAGGCAGGAGCGACCTACCTTAAACCCCTGTTGCCCTGGGTTGTGCAGTTGATGGTTATGTAAGTGGGTGGTAATCTTGCTTCTTAGAACACTTCCAAAGATTGTTATGATATGGGACGTTAGTGATATCGATCTGTAATTTTTTGCAATTGCTTTACTGCCACCTTTGTGGAGTGGGTTTATGTCTGTTTAGTTAAGAGTAGTGTTGTGAGGTGTGTTCAGTAGTTTGCGTCTCTTGCACTTCCTTCCAGTAGTCCTGGACGCTGGTCACCTCCGCGTCGTCATACGCGCGTAAGCTTTATAAATCATTGCGTAAAATTTTTAGTTTTAAGATTTTGCAATGGGAAATGTAATGTTATTGATGTTTCTTGAATCTTTTCAAGCCTCTCTCACCTCCCCGACCTCCCTCATCATTCCCGACCTCCCTCACCTCCCCGACCTCCCTCACCATTCCCGACCTCCCTCACCTCCCCCGTCTTCTTCACTTCCCCGACCTCCTTCACCTCTCTCCCCTCACCTCCCCACCCCCGTCACCTCCCCCTCCACCCCCGCTCCAGATCGTGCAAAAGACACCAACTTTATTGCGATTTGATGTCGGTGGCGTCTCTTAGCGATTGCACGAGAATTTCATTACCTTATTGTAATACATATGACCCAATACTGGAGACCCCGGGTGATGCTGGAGCCAGTGAAGGTACTGAAGGAGGAGCAGGATGTAGTGGGAAGAGGAGAAAGTAGTGGGAGAAGAGGAAGAGGAGGAGGAAGTAGTAGTGTAAGAAGAGGAAGAGGAGGAGGAGGAAGTAATGGAAAGAGGAAGAATTTGTAATAAAAGAGCTAGTAGTAGAAGAAGAGAAAGAAGAAGAAGAGGGAAAAGTAGTGGAAGAGGAAAAGGAGGAAGTAGTGGGAGGAGAGGAAGAGGATGAGGAGGAGGAAGTAGTGGAAGAAGAGGAAGAGGATGAGGAGGAGGAAGTAGTGGAAGAAGAGGAAGAGGATGAGGAAGAAGTAGTGGAAGAGGAGGAAGGAGCACTCTTGAGCCGCTCAAACGCCCACCTCTTTATCTCTGGAAATTCAATCAAGAGCTCCTCATTCTTGCTCAATTTATATGTGGCGACCAACAAAGCCGGACCTGAATTTTCAATCCACACACAACAATGAAGGCAAGATTTTACCCATCAGTATTTCTGGTAATCATGGAGGCGGCCTCTCCCATCCTCCCTCCCTCCGTCCCTCCTTCCCTCCCTCCTACCCTCCCACCTACCCTTCTCCCTCTCTCCTACCCTCCTTACTTTCCTCCCTCTCTCCTACCCTCCTTCCCTCCCTCCCATCTACCCTCCTGCCTCCTTCCCTCCTCCTATCTACCCTTCCTAACTTCCATCCCATCTTCCCTTCCTACCCTCCTTCCCATTTACCTTTCCTGCCCTCCACATCTACCCTTCCTACCCTCCATCCCATCTACCCTTCTACCCTCCTTTCCATGCACCCACCATCCCTCTTTCCAACCCACCATCTACCCTTATTACCCTCCTTTCTTCCATCTAACCTCCATCCCTCTTCCTACTCAAACCCCTGACTAGTCTACGGGGCGGCGCGCGCGTGTGTGTGTCTGTGTGTATCACTATTGTGTGGTTGCAGGGGGGTCTGTCCTAGCTCCTGTGCCCCGCCTCTTCACCGTTGTACTAGCCCTCTCTCTCCCCTCTCCATGAGGCGTTTATTCAACCTTCGTCTTAAAAATGTTATGGGTTCTGCCTCCAACGTCATTTTTAGGCTATTCCACTGCCTTACAACTCTATGATGAAGAAATATTCCCACTATCTCTCTGACTCATTTGTGTCTTAATTCCAAATTTTGGCCTCTTGTTTCGTGTCCCCTCCCGGAACTCCTGTCCCTTTTTCCCCCTTGTTATTCCACGCAGTTTTTATATGTCGTTTTTATGTCTCCCCTGACCCTCCTGTCCTCCAGTGTCGTCAGGCCGATTTCCCTTAATCTTTCTTCATAGGCCCTTTTCCCTTAGTTTGGGAAAACAAAACCTTTGTCGCAAACCTTTTGTACTTTCTCTAGTTTCTTGACGTGCTTTATAAAGTGCGGGTTCCAAACAGGTGCTGCATACTCCAGTATGGGCCTGACATAACACGGTGTACAGTGTCTTGAATGATTCCTTACTAAGGTATCGGAATGCTGTTCTAGGTTTGCCCGGCGCCCATTGCTGCAGCAGTTATTGATTGATGTGTGCTTCCGGGGGACATCTCGGTTTTTATACTCACCCCAAAAATCTTTCTCCTTGAGTGAGGTTGCAGTCTTTGGCCACCTAGCCTATACTCTGTCTGTGGTCTTCTGTGCCCTTCCCCTATCTTCATGACTTTGCATTTGGCAGGATTAAATTCGAGAAAGCCATTTGATGTGTGTGTGTGTGTGTGTGTGTGTGTGTGTGTGTGTGTTGTGGTGTGTGTTGTGTGTGGTGTGTTTTGTTTTGTGCGTATGTGTGTGTTTTGTGCGCATATTCACCCGTGTGTGTGTAAATATTTCCTTACATTGCACGCTCCTGATGAAACGCCGGTGACAGTGTGAAAGCCCTTGAGCTGTTACATTTCTCCTTTGTGGTTTGTTTTGCATTTTTTAATTAATTGCGTTTTTTTGCATGTGTGTATACGTACGTCTGTATGTATCTACTTACCTTTGTTTGCGGGAGTCAAGCCACAGCTCCCGGCCCCGTCTCTTAAACTACAGTGAATTACAATGCTTTTTCTGTTCTTCCTGTTCTTCCTCGTTTCTTCCTGTTCTTCCTCTTTTCTTCCTGTTCTTCCTCGTTTCTTCCTTTTTTTCCTCTTTTCTTCTGTTCTTCCTCTTTTCTTCCTGTTCTTTTCTTTTCTTCCTGTTCTTCCTCTTTTCTTCCTGTTTTTCTTTTCTTCCTGTTCTTCCTCTTTTCTTCCTGTTCTTCCTCGTTTCTTCCTGTTCTTCCTCTTTTCTTCCTGTTCTTCCTCTTTTCTTCCTGTTCTTCTTTTCTTCCTGTTCTTTCCTCTTTTCTTCCCTGTTCTTCCTCTTTCTTCCTGTTCTTCCTTTCTTTTCTTCCTGTTTCTTTTCTTCCTGTTCTTCTTTTCTTCCTGTTCTTCCTCTTTTCTTCCTGTTCTTCCTTTTCTTCCTGTTCTTCCTCTTTTCTTCCTGTTCTTCCTAGTTTCTTCCTGTTCTTCCTCTTTTCTTTCCTGTTCTTCCTTCGTTTCTTCCTGTTCTTCTCTTTTCTTCCTGTTCTCCCTTTTCTTCCTGTTCTTCCTCTTTTCTTCCTGTTCTTCCTCTTTTCTTCCTGTTCTTCCTCTTTTCTTCCTGTTCTTCCTTTCTTTTTCTTCCTGTTCATCCCCTTTTCTTCCTTTTTTTTGTTTTCCTTTCTTCCTTGTTTTCTTTCCTTCCTGTCTCCTCTTTTCTTCCTGTTCTTCCTCTTTTCTTCCTGTTCTTTCCTCTTTTCTTCCTGTTCTTCCTCTTTTTCTTCCTGTTCTTCCTCTTTTCTTCCTGTTCTTCCTCTTTTCTTCCTGTTCTTCCTCTTTTCTTCCTGTTCTTCCTCTTTTCTTCCTGTTCTTCCTCTTTTTTTCCCTGTTCTTCCTGTTTCTTCCTGTTCTTCCTCTTTTCTTCCTGTTCTTCCTCTTTTCTTCCTGTTCTTCCTCTTTTCTTCCTGTTCTTTCCTCTTTTCTTCCTGTTCTTCCTCTTTTCTTCCTGTTCTTCCTCTTTTCTTCCTGTTCTTCCTCGTTTCTTCCTGTTCTTCCTCTTTTCTTCCTGTTCCTTTCTCCTCGTTTCTTCTTCCTGTTCTTCCTCTTTTCTTCCTGTTCTTCCTCTTTTCTTCCTGTTCTTCCTCGTTTCTTCCTGTTCTTCTCGTTTCTTCCTGTTCATCCTCTTTTTTCCTGTTCTTCTTTCTTCTTTTCCCCGTTCTTCCTGTTCTTCCTCTTTTCTTCCTGTTCTTCTTCTTCGTTTTTTCCCTGTTCTTTCCTTTTCTTCTTCTTCCTGTTCTTCCTCGTTTCTTCCTGTTCTTCCTCTTTTCTTCCTGTTCTTCCTCGTTTCTTCCTGTTCTTCCTCTTTTCTTCCTGTTCTTCTTTCTTCCGTTTTTCTTTCCTTTTCTTCTTTTCTTCTTTTCTTCTTCCTGTTCTTCCTCGTTTCTTCCTGTTCTTCCTCTCGCCCTGATAATGGAAGAATAATCGCCTGATACTTAGATAATTTTATATGGATTTCGTTTTAACTTCTTCCACTTCCCTCTTCCTTCCTCTTCCCTCTCATTTCCTTTATTCCTTTTCCTTCCCTTCTCTTTCTCCCTTCTTCCCTCTCTCTTCTTCCCCCTCTTCTTTCTTCTTTCCTCTCTCCTTTCCTCATTTTTATTGTTATGAAACATACAAGTAGGGAACAGGAAGAAGTTGAAGCCATCTGTGGGCCAGCATTTTTATTTGATCAACTGACTTTACCTCGTTGATCTCGTTATGGTTGTTCCTTGTGGTGACCAGGACAGTTGGTGTCTCTCTTTTATCTACCTGTCTGTGTTTATCACCATTCGTAACCTCGTAAATGAGGGAAATGGGACGTAAGAAGATCGGTGGTAAAGGAGAAAGAAAGAAACATGGATTAGTAGAAGATAATAAAGATGCGACTTAAGGGTAGAGGAGCACGAACTCCGAGTGAATGTGACATGGGATAAATGAAAGAGAATCAGGAAGAGGGAGAAAGAGAGAAGATGTAAAAAACGAAGACAGGGCTGTAGATGGAGATATCCAGGGAGGAGGAGGAGGAGGAAGAAGAGGCGGAGGAAGAAGACGAGGAGGAAGAGGAGGCGGGATAAGAAGACGAGGAGGAAGAGGAGGACTGAGGAGTATTGACATGGCTGACTGACGGATGAAAGGAGATGAGGCGGAAAGGTGAAGGAGAAGACCCGATGATGGAGGAGACATTGAGATGGAAAGAAAGCCGAGGAACCAGGAAGATGGAGAGAAAAAAAGAGGAAAGAAGAGGAGGGGGAGGAAGAGGAAAGATAAGGGAGGAAAATGAAGCAGGAGGGAGAGGAGAAAAAAAAACACAAGTAGAGATGGAAAAGAATGGAAAATGGAAGGGGAAGACAAAAGGAGGAGACGATAAGAGGAAGAGGAAAGCCTGGCACTGAAGCCTGACACTGATACCTGGGCCTGAAGCCTGGCCCTGAAGCTGGCCCTGAGGCTTATCCCTGAAGCCTGGTCCTGAAGCCTGACCCTGAGACCTGGCCCTGAAACTGGCCCTGAGTCCTATCCTTGAAACCTGACCCTGAGACCTGGCCCTAAAGCCTGGCCCGGAAGCAGCTATTGAAATTTGTTCAATCTGTGTCACCCAGCCTGAATTTCTCCCCTCCTGTCGTCTTTCTAACCCCTTACATCCCTCCTCCCCACCCATCCACTCTTCCCCCCACCCATCCACTCTTCCCCCCACCCTAACACGCTCCCCACCCAACTCTTCACCCAACTCTCTCCTCTCTTTCCTTCTCCCTTCTTCTTTCCTTGCCTATTCCTATTTCGCCTCCTTTTATTGCGTTTTGCTGTCCTCGCCCTCTTGGGCAGTCGAGGGAAGGGGGAAGGTGGGGAGGGTGAAGAGGAGGGAGGGAGGGGGCCATAAGAAAAAGGAGAAGACAAGGTGGAATGTGTTCCAGACTGTCTGCCAGTCTGCCTGTGTTATTGTCTGCCTCATTAGTTGGCTGCCTGTCTGTCTGTCTGCCATTATTCTGTATGCTAGTCACTCTGTCATTCTGTGTTGTCGTCGATGTTATTAGCTGCCTGCCTGTCTGTCTGCCAGACATTGTTATGTCTGTCACTCTGTCTACCTGTAGTTAGCATCTTTCTTATTAAATGGCTGCCTGTCTGTCTGCTAAGCATTGTTATGTCTGCTTGTCACTAGTTCTGTCTGCCTGTAGTTAGTGTCTTATTAACTGTCTGCCATTATTTTGCCTGCCTGTCTGTCCTCTTGTCTCTCTTCTTAAGTGCTTGTCTGCGCTGTAGTTATTGTCTGTCTTACTAGCTGTCTGCCTGCCTATCTGTCACTATTTTGTCTGCATGTCTGTCTGCCTGTAGTTACAGTAGAGTGAGGGTTCATCTGTCAGCCTGGTGTCAACCTAGCGTCAGTCTAGTGTCAACCTAGTGTCAGCCTAGTGTCAGCCTGGTGTCAACCTAGTGTCAGCCTGGTGTCAAATTAGTGACAGCCTAGTCTCAGCCTGGTGTCAGTCTGGCTGAGACACGAGTGTACATGATTCACCAAGATTCACTCCTTCAAGGGACATCCCTTGATGCTGGCGCAGGGCTTTTGATCTAAGAAATTGTAGCTACCTTCCCCTTCCTCGGATCAGATGTAATTGCCTTCCATTCTATGTCCTCTATAAGTTCACACCACATAGTACTCAGTAATAAGAGTATTAAAATAATAGTAATACTATTTTGTTTTTGTTTCACAGGTAAGTTCACGAACACGGGAGCCAGGCAGGTGAGTACACGGGAGCCAGGCAGGTGAGTACAGGGGAGCCAGGCAGGTGAGTACACGGGAGCCAGGCAGGTGAGTACAGGGGAGCCAGGAGGTGAGTACACGGGAGCCAAGGCAGGTGAGTACACGGGAGCCAGGCAGGTGAGTACAGGGGAGCCAGGCAGGTGAGTACACGGGAGCCAGGCAGGTGAGTACAGGGGAGCCAGGGAGGTGAGTACACGGGAGCCAGGCAGGTGAGTACAGGGGAGCCAGGCAGGTGAGTACACGGGAGCCAGGCAGGTGAGTACACGGGAGCCAGGCAGGTGAGTACAGGGGAGCCAGGCAGGTGAGTAACGGGAGCCAGGCAGGTGAGTTACACGGGAGCCAGGCAGGTGAGTACACGGGAGCCAGGCAGGTGAGTACAGGGAGCCAGGCAGGTGAGTACACGGGAGCCAGGCAGGTGAGTACACGGGAGCCAGGCAGGTGAGTACACGGGAACCAGGCAGGTGAGTACACGGGAGCCAGGCAGGTGAGTACACGGGAGCCAGGCAGGTGAGTACAGGGGAGCCAGGCAGGTGAGTACAGGGGAGCCAGGCAGGTGAGTACACGGGAGCCAGGCAGGTGAGTACACGGGAGCCAGGCAGGTGAGTACAGGAGCCAGGCAGGTGAGTACACGAGAGCCAGCAGGTGAGTACACGGGAGCCAGGCAGGTGAGTACACGGAAGCCAGGAGGTGAGTACACGGAGCCAAGCAGGTGAGTACAGGGAGCCAGGCAGGTGAGTACAGGGAGCCAGGCAGGTGATTACACGGGAGCCAGGCAGGTGAGTACAGGGGAGCCAGGCAGGTGAGTACAGGGGAGCCAGGCAGGTGAGTACACGGGAGCCAGGCAGGTGAGTACACGGGAGCCAGGCAGGTGAGTACAGGGGAGCCAGGCAGGTGAGTACACGGGAGCCAGGCAGGTGAGTACAGGGGAACCAGGCAGGTGAGTACACGGGAGCCAGGCAGGTGAGTACACGGGAGCCAGGCAGGTGAGTACACGAGAGCCAGGCAGGTGAGTACACGAGAGCCAAGCAGGTGAGTACACGGGAGCCAGGCAGGTGAGTACACGGAAGCCAGGGAGGTGAGTACACGGGAGCCAGGCAGGTGAGTACAGGGGAGCCAGGCAGGTGAGTACAGGGGAGCCAGGCAGGTGATTACACGGGAGCCAGGCAGGTGAGTACAGGGGAGCCAGGCAGGTTAGTACAGGGGAGCCAGGCAGGTGAGTACACGGGAGCCAGGCAGGTGAGTACACGGGAGCCAGGCAGGTGAGTACACGGGAACCAGGCAGGTGAGTACACGGGAACCAGGCAGGTGAGAACACGGGAACCAGGCAGGTGAGTACACGGGAACCAGGCAGGTGAGTACACGGGAACCAGGCAGGTGAGTACACGGGAACCAGGCAGGTGAGAACACGGGAACCAGGCAGGTGAGATACACGGGAACCAGGCAGGTGAGTACACGGGAACCAGGCAGGTGAGTACACGGGAACCAGGCAGGTGAGTACACGGGAACCAGGCAGGTGAGTACACGGGAACCAGGCAGGTGAGAACACGGGAGTCAAGCAGTTGAGAGTTACAATCAAGTCTTGTTTCACAGATAGTGAAAATATGGTATCTCAGTCCCTAGACTTCTTTCCCATGTAATAATTTACACACGGGTGACAGCGGAGAACTACAAGGTTCACACGGAGCCTATCTGCCGAGAGGAACTATCTGCTATCCAGATTAACGACTATCCTGTATTAACCTGTTGCATGAGGCAAGGATAGGAAAGAAGAAAGCTTTACTATCCGGCCATTGCTGCCATGAAAACGGGAGGGAAGAGGGAGGGAGGGGGAAATATACCATACCATATTGGAATTTACGGTGCAGATTGAAGTGGATGGAAGGCATGTGCTACAACTACGTCTGCGTCATATGGACATACGATATATATATATATATAAATATATATATATATATATATATATATATATATATATATATATATATATATATATATATATATATATATAATATATATATATATAGCATATATATGCTGAGTGTAATCCCCATTTTAGGTGCAGCCTTCATGACCCTAGTGTAGTCGATATGCTTTAAACTCCATTAACCAATATTATTTCTATCGTAACTGTTTGTGTTACTCTGCTACCACTGGCACAGCTGTGTGTACCAGTTGTTTTCACCTAGTGTTTTGCATTCTATATGCTAGTTACATAGTGGGAACAAAAGCTAATTATGTTTCGCTGTTCTGCCTAGTGTTTTGCTCTCTGTATGCTAATTACATAGTGGGAACAAAAGCTCTTGTCCTACTTGGTGTTTCTTATTCATTTCCTGCGACGTATGTGTTCGTCTTGTGACGACAAAATCATTACTCAGTGTCTCTTCGTCTTGTCACATTTATAGTTCCTCCTTCCCTTCACAGCCATTGTTTACCAAGTCGTTATTTTCAGGGCGTCTCTCACTCTAGTTGTTCCTAAACTTTATACTGCGCATCATTTTTATATCGCAACCGTAACTGTCGGGAGCGCCTGTCATCTCCGACAAGAGGAGGAGTCGCTAGTGATGCTGATCATGGAATATCACGTCAGATTGCTCTCACTCGTTCCTTTGTGTAAATCTGGCCGGCGTGGTCCTCTACTCTCATCATTATTCGCATGTGTGCCTCGCTTGCCTTTACGACCCTCCGTACCCATTAAATATTAGCTATATTATTCTCTGCCTTTGCTCTTCCATGTTTATTCTCATGCCCGGCATTAACCGCTCGTCCAGATGCCCTCTCTAGCCGTCATCTCAGCAGCATCACCGTTTTTGATGGGTGGGGGAGGGTTTCCAGGGAGGGGGGCGTGTGTGTGAGGGGGGAAGGGGACGGCGAGCCCTGAAGAGTGAAGCAGCATTGCTAGAGTTAGAAACATAAGGTCAGTAGCAGCAAGGAAAGTCAGGTCACGAGCAGCAAGGAAAGTCAGGTCACGAGCAACAAGGAAAGTCAGGTCACGAGCAGCAAGGAAAGTCAGGTCACGAGCAGCAAGGAAAGTCAGGTCACGAGCAGCAAGGAAAGTCAGGTCACGAGCAGCAAGGAAAGTCAGGTCACAAGCAGCAAGGAAAGTCAGGTCACGAGCAGCAAGGGAAGTCAGGTCACAAGCAGCAAAGAAAGTCAGGTCACAAGCAGCAAGGAAAGTCAGGTCACAAGCAGCAAGGAAAGTCAGGTCACGAGCAGCAAGGAAAGTCAGGTCACGAGCAGCAAGGGAAGTCGGGTCACGAGCAGTAAGGAAAGTCAGTCTATGTAGAGTTAAGGAGACTTAATGGATCTAACCAGTAGTTTAACCTGAGTGCTGTTCAGTCATTTGTTTACCTGTGATGCTATGCAAGGGTACGGAGGTTACTGGGAGGTTAACGTTTTAGTTCAGAGATGGGAGGGACCAAGAGCTGTAGCTCAAGTCCTCGCAAAACACAGGCAAGTGTAAAAAAGAACACGTTTACACCTTTCCCTGTCTCCTAAACTTGTATATTTCCTTTTTTTTTGAGCATATGTCCCTTAATCTGCTTCCTCCCTTTCCTACCTCCTATACCCTTCCTCCTCTCAGGTCCTCTTCTTCCCTCCACCCCTCCTGATGTTTCCTGCCTCTCCTCAACATTCAGACCTGAGCCTTGTTAGCCATAACGCTCATGAACGAAATATTCCTGGCTAGATTCCCAGACATGGTGGGAAAATATGGTCAGGTTTTCTTAGACACTTGCTGCCCATGCTTACTTAGTAGTTCACCTGGTAGGTCACCTGGTAGCAAAATTACGTACCAGGCGTTACTCGACTGATTGAGTACCGTCCTTGGAAGACATTACAGTACAAATGTATTAGAAATTCCAGTTGTTTTACAGGTGGTGCTGGGAGGAGTCTTGTATTGCAGGAGGTGCTGGGAGGATGGTTCTAGTGTTGCAAGAGGTGCTGGGAGGATTCTGGTGTTGCAGAAGGTGCTTAGAGGATTAAAGTGTTGCAGGAGGTGTTGGGAGGAAGATAGCGAGGAAGTTGTCCTTCCACCTTTTCCTTTCATCTCCTTTTCCTTCCACCTTTTCCTTTCAACTTCTCCTTTTCCTTTCACCTACTCTTCCTCCTTGTTCATTAATCTCCTCCTCAACACAGCGTCGACTTGGACCGTGAGTATTTCCTGTTATTTACCTTCCCTGTGTACGCCTCTTCCACCTCCTCGTCCTCCATCTCCACCCCCTTCCCCGCTGAAGAGGACCATCATGGCCATGGAGGCCACTTCGTCGTCAGCTGGAGACATCTCCCTGCTCCTCCCTCCCCTCCCCTTCCTACTGGTCTAAACACTAGGTTATTATTGCCACTAAGTCATTAATAGCGACCAATAATGTCCATAAAGTCTGTGTTTATCAGTCATTCCTTCATTAAATTGCTTGTTACAGTTGGAGTTCAGTTGCTCACTTGAAGACTTGATGGTTCTTCAGCGTCTCTGTTGTCACCCCCACCAGGTGGCTCAGAGGTGGGGTGGCAGGCGCTAGTGTTGTGTGAGGGCCAGACACTAGTCTTGTGGAAGAGGCTGACAATAATGAAAAGGAGGGGGCAGGTACTAGTATTGTAGTGAGGTCAGGATCTAGTGTGGGGGTCCAAGCACTAGCATAAAAGGGGAGGAAGGCACTCACAGGTCAGGTGGGTACTGGCGGACATAGGCACACAACAGTGACCCTTGGCACGCACTGACGGCAGACGGACAGACGGACATAGCCAGGAACTCTTCCACTTATATTTAAGACTGGAAGTGCACATCCAGACACAACCAGAGTGAGAGAAGCAGACAGGGAAGAGACTTAGGGAGAAGATGAGAGTCCTAGATTGGGGGAGGGAGACACGGAGGAAAATTGAGAATAGGAGGAAGTGGAAAATGTAGATGAAGAGGGAGGGAGGGAGATACTGAAGAGAGGGAGGGAGGGGGATGCTGGAGAGAGGGAGGGGGATGCTGGAGAGAGGGAGGGAGGGAGGGGGATGCTTAAGAGAGGGAGGGAGGGGGGTGCTGGGGAGAGGGAGGGAGGGAGATACTGGAGAGAGGGAGGGAGGGAGATACTGGAGAGAGGGAGGGAGGATGGGGATGCTGGAGAGAGGGAGGGAGATACTGGAGAGAGGGAGGGAGGGAGATGCTGGAGAGAGGGAGGAGATCTGGAGGAGAGGAGGGAGGGAGGGGATACTGGAGGGAGGGAGGGAGTGGGATAGAGGAGGGAGGGGATGGGAGGGAGGGAGGGAGGGGATGCTGGAGAGAGGGAGGGAGGGAGGGGGATGCTGGAGAGAGGGAGGGAGGGGGATGCTAGGAGAGGAGGGAGGGAGGGGATAGGAGAGAGGGAGGGAGGGAGATCTGGAGAGAGGGAGGGGAGGGAGATGCGGATGAGAGGGAGGGGAGATCTGAGAGAGGGAGGGGGAGATAGGAGAGAGGGAGGGAGGGAGATACTGGAGAGAGGAGGGAGGGAGGGAGATACTGGAGAGAGGGAGGGAGGGGGATGATGGAGAGAGGGAGGGAGGTACTGGAGAGAGGGAGGGAGGGGATGCTGGAGAGAGGGAGGGAGGGAGATACTGGAGAGAGGGAGGGAGGGAGATGCTGGAGAGAGGGAGGGAGGAAGGGAGATACTGGAGAGAGGGAGGGAGGGGGATGCTGGAGAGAGGGAGGGAGGGAGGGAGATACTGGAGAGAGGGAGGGAGGGTAGGAGATACTGGAGAGAGGGAGGGAGGGGGATGCTGGAGAGAGGGAGGGAGGTGGATGCTGGAGAGAGGGAGGGAGGGAGATACTGGAGGAGGGAGGGAGGGAGATGCTGGAGAGAGGAGGGAGGGAGGAAGGGAGATACTGGAGAGAGGGAGGGAGGGAGATGGATGGAGGAGAGGGAGGGAGGAAGGGAGATACTGGAGAGAGGGAGGGAGGGGAGATACTGGAGAGAGGGAGGGAGGGAGATGCTGGAAGAGGAGGAGGGAAGGAGGGGAGGGAGATGCCGAGAGGTGGAGAGATGGAGAGGGAGAGGAGGGAGATCTATGAGAGGGAGGGAGGGAGATGCGGATATGAGAGAGGGAGGAGGGAGATACTGGAGAGGGAGGGAGGGAGATACTGGAGAGAGGGGGGAGATACTGGAGAGGGAGGGAGGGAGATACTGGAGAGAGGAGAACTGGGAGGGAGATGCTGGAGAGAGGGAGGGAGGGAGATACTGGAGGGAGGGAGGGAGATACTGGAGAGAGGGAGGGAGATGCTGGGAGAGGAGGGAGGGAGGGAGATACTGGAGAGAGGGAGGGAGGGAGATACTGGAGAGAGGGAAGAATCGAGATCCTGAAGAGGGGAGATACTGGAAGGAGTATAGAGAGGAGATATGGAGAGACTGGGAGGAGGAGGAGGGGAGATGCTGAGAGGAGGGAGAAATGCGGACAGAATGACATACAGCGTGAGAGCAGGCAACAGAAGGTACAGACATAGGAACAAATGGGATACAGATACAGGATGAGAGATTAATGGAGTCAATGAAAGTTATTATCGAAGCACGTTTGTGATATCAGGAGGAGGGAGGGGGGAGTAGGAAGGTGAGATAGGAGGAGAATTTGTAATGTGGGGTGAGGAAGTAAGTGAATGAGCGATTTGAAAGGAGAGATAGAAGAGAGCGATGGAGATGAGAAGAAGAATGCAGATAACCAGCTCAGAACGAGACTGCAGACAGAATCAACAAGAGACCACAACACTGAAACGCTTAATCTGTTTCAGTCACTTTAAAGTCTAAAGCACTGAGAAGTTTGTTCTGGGGAAGAGTTTAAGAGGCGATTTGTAACTTGTGGATATGGAGAATGGTAACTGATGAAAAATGACACTGTTTTAAAGACAGTAACATGACAAATGCAAGATGAATTGAAATGCAGTAAATGAACGCGCTGCTGTAACTAGTACTGCACGACAGAAGAACACAAGACACACAAACTTACGGACGATTGCATAATCTGTATAAAAGTCAACCAAAAAGCTCTAACACACTACTCTGAAACTTTGTATAGAGGTAAGTGTTTGATGCAGCAAGACATTGATAGCACATGAGATGAAGAATGAACATTTTTCTAATTTGTGGAAGGGTATAAAAGACGTCATTTGACAGAATTTACGAAATGACTACACAAGTTGCTAAGAATGCTAATTTATAATGTTCTGACAGTAAAGAAAGCCAAGCAGGTGCTACACAACTACGCAACCACACCAATACACACACACACATCACACACACACACACACAACTCACAACACAACACACACAACACCACACACACACACACACTCAGAAGCCAGGAGCTGTCCTCAACCCGTGCAACACAGTAATTGATTACACAGAGTATGAAGCATGGAAGCATTCCTAATAGAATGCCATTGAAGGGAGGAAATAAGGGAGCTAAGTGTAAAAAGACGACGATTTGAACGATGGAAAATATATAGCTGGTAAATGTGGAAAGGAAACACAGGGCAACAACAGAGTGAGACAACCAGAATAAAAAGTGCAAGGGCATGGAGAGAAAAGAAATACAGAAGTCAAAGAAAGCCATAAAACAAGGAAGCTAGCAGAAGCTCAGGAAATGATATCTGCATGTTACAGAAAGAGGAGGGGGTGAACGCAGTCTTAAATAACATAGATCGCGAAAAGCAAAATCGAGTGGGGAAGTTCTAATAGAAAGCCTCGATAGAAAGAAGGGACATCTCTAAAGGAACATATTAATGTGTGAGGAAGGAAGGTGTGCTCTCCCTAGAAATAATCAGGAAGACCAGTGAGAATGTGAAATTGTTTTTAGTCTCCTTAGTGGAATCAGGCCCATTACCAGAACGCCAGAGAGAAACATTGAAAACAACGAATAGATAACGCAAAACACACAGAATTAAAGTATTCTATCTAATACCTTTGTGTATTATAGTTATAACCACAGTGACCGTCCAGCAAACTTGTAGGAAGAGAGGAGAGGCTAGAGTTAGACTTAAAGAAGTAGAGAGTGTACAAGACATGATTGTAGAGAGTGTACAAGGCATGATTGTAGAGAGTGTACAAGACATGATTGTAGAGGAGTGTACAGACATGAATTGTAGAGAGTGTACAAGACATGATTGTAGAGAGTGTACAAGACATGATTGTAGAGAGTGTACAAGACATGATTGTAGAGAGTGTACAAGACATGATTGTAGAGAGTGTACAAGAAATGATTGTAGTGTATAAGATATAATTGTAGTGTACATGATTGTAGTGTACAAGATATAATAGTAGTGTACATGATTGTAGTGTACAAGATATAATTGTAGTGTACAAGACATGATTGTAGTGTACAAGACATGATTGTAGTGTACAAGATATAATTGTAGTGTGTACCAAGAACATGATTGTGTGTACAAAGACATGATTGTAGTGGTAACAAGATATAATTGTAGTGTACAAGACATAATTGTAGTGTACAAGACATAATTGTAGTGTACAAGACATAATTGTAGTGTACAAGACATAATTGTAGTGTACAAGACATAATTGTAGTGTACAAGACATGATTGTAGAGAGTGTACAAGACATGATTGTAGTGTACAAGACATGAGTGTAGAGAGTGTACAAGACATGATTGTAGAAAGTGTACAAGACATGAGTGTAGTGTACAAGACATGAGTGTAGAGAGTGTACAAGACATGATTGTAGAGAGTGTACAAGGCATGAGTGTAGTGTACAAGACATGAGTGTAGTGTACAAGACATGAGTGTAGTGTACAAGACATGATTGTAGAGAGTGTACAAGGCATGATTGTAGAGAGTGTACAAGACATGATTGTAGAGAGTGTACAAGGCATGATTGTAGAGAGTGTACAAGACATGATTGTAGAGAGTGTACAAGGCATGAGTGTAGTGTACAAGACATGAGTGTAGTGTACAAGACATGAGTGTAGTGTACAAGACATGAGTGTAGTGTACAAGACATGATTGTAGAGAGTGTACAAGGCATGAGTGTAGTGTACAAGACATGAGTGTAGTGTACAAGACATGAGTGTAGTGTACAAGACATGAGTGTAGTGTACAAGACATGATTGTAGAGAGTGTACAAGGCATGATTGTAGAGAGTGTACAAGGCATGAGTGTAGTGTACAAGACATGAGTGTAGTGTACAAGACATGTGTGTGTAGTGTTACAAGACATGAGTGTTTTAAGAGTACAAGACATGATTGTAGAGGTGTTACAAGGCATGATTGTAAGAGAGTGTACAAGGCATGAGTGTAGTGTACAGCATGAGTGTTAGTGTCGAGGCATGAGTGTAGTGTACAAGGCATGAGTGTAGTGTACAAGGCATGAGTGTAGTGTACAAGACATGAGTGTAGAGAGTGTACAAGGCATGAGTGTAGTGTACAAGACATGAGTGTAGTGTACAAGACATGAGTGTAGTGTACAAGACATGAGTGTAGTGTACAAGACATGAGTGTAGTGTACAAGACATGATTGTAGAGAGTGTACAAGGCATGATTGTAGAGAGTGTACAAGGCATGAGTGTAGTGTACAAGACATGAGTGTAGTGTACAAGACATGATTGTAGAGAGTGTACAAGGCATTGAGGTGAGTGTACACGACATGAGTTTTGTTTAAGTGTACAAGACATGATTTTAGAGAAGTGTACAAAGGCAAGATTTGTAGAGAGTGTACAAGGCATGAGTGTAGTGTACAAGACATGAGTGTAGTGTACAAGACATGATTGTAGAGAGTGTACAAGGCATGAGTGTAGTGTACAAGGCATGAGTGTAGTGTACAAGGCTAATGAGTTGTAGTGTTACATGGCATGAGTGTTATGTACAAGACATGAGTGTAGGTGTACAAGACATGATTGTAGAGAGTGTACAAGGCATGAGTGTAGTGTACAAGGCATGAGTGTAGTGTACAAGGCATGAGTGTAGTGTACAAGGCATGAGTGTAGTGTACAAGGCATGAGTGTAGTGTACAAGGCATGAGTGTAGTGTACAAGGCATGAGTGTAGTGTACAAGACATGAGTGTAGTGTACAAGACATGAGTGTAGTGTACAAGACATGGTGTAGTGCTACAAGACATTGAGTGTAGGAGGTACAAGGCTGAGTGTAGTGTACCATGACATGATTGTAGAGAGTGTACAAGGCATGATTGTTAGAGATAGAGAGTGTACAAGACATGAGTGTAGTGTACAAGGCATGAGTGTAGTGTACAAGACATGATTGTAGAGAGTGTACAAGGCATGATTGTAGAGAGTGTACAAGACATGAGTGTAGTGTACAAGGCATGAGTGTAGTGTACAAGACATGAGTGTAGTGTACAAGACATGATTGTAGAGAGTGTACAAGGCATGAGTGTAGTGTACAAGACATGAGTGTAGTGTACAAGACATGATTGTAGAGAGTGTTACAAGGCATGAGTGTAGTGTACAAGGCATGAGTGTAGGGTAACAAATACATGAGTGTAGTGTACAAGACATGAGTGTAGTGTACAAGACATGAGTGTAGTGTACAAGACATGAGTGTAGTGTACAAGACATGAGTGTAGTGTACAAGACATGAGTGTAGTGTACAAGACATGAGTGTAGTGTACAAGACATGATTGTAGAGAGTGTACAAGACATGAGTGTAGTGTACAAGACATGAGTGTAGTGTACAAGACATGAGTGTAGTGTACAAGACATGAGTGTAGTGTACAAGACATGATTGTAGAGAGTGTACAAGACATGAGTGTAGTGTACAAGACATGAGTGTAGAGAGTGTACAAGACATGATTGTAGAGAGTGTACAAGGCATGAGTGTAGTGTACAAGACATGATTGTAGAGAGTGTACAAGACATGAGTGTAGTGTACAAGACATGATTGTAGAGAGTGTACAGAGACATGGTGGAAGTGTACAAGACATGAGTGTAGAGAAGTGTTTACAAGACATGATTGTAGAGATAGAGAGTTGTACAAGACATGAGTGTAGAGAGTGTACAAAACATGAGTGTAGAGAGTGTACAAGACATGATTGTAGAGAGTGTACAAGACATGAGTGTAGTGTACAAGACATGAGTGTAGTGTACAAGACATGCACAAAGCAACGACTGAAAAATTCTGTACAATTCAGCGGATGTTTGTTCTTTTTGGTCGTCAGGGAGAAACACAACAGATTGTGATTTGTGTTCTTGTATTTTGCTCTTGTTTAAACTTTTGTCTGTAAGTTGGAATTATTCTCCCTAGTCTCTCTGTTTCCCTCGTTCTTTTCTCTCCCCCATTTGCCCCTCTCTTTCGTTTCGTATCTATGTCCTTTTCTCCTCTTTATTCTTCTATCCTCTTCTTCGTTATCATCCCTCTTATATCGTCATCTTTTTCTATGCTCCTCCTCCTCCCTCTCCTCCTCTATTCTTCAGTTTACCTCCATTTATTCCATTTCTATCATCTCTTGTTCTAGTTCTCTTGCTAACCTTTTCTCATTCTGGTATTATCTCCTATTTCATTCGCGTTCTACTTTTCACCTGTGTTTTGTTACTTCCGTTTAAATTATTTGGCCCCATGTCTCTGTTCATTCATTATTTCCCTGTTTTTTCTCAATCTGACGCTCCATTCCTTCTATTCTTCAGTCTTCTTAGTTTCTCCTTCCCTCTCTGCTTTATACTTATGTCCGACCATTACTCTTTCTTCTTTCTATATCTGGACTCTCTCTCTCGCTCTCTCTCTCTCTCTCTCTCTCTCTCTCTCTCTCTCTCTTTACACTGGGTTTGACAAGGTTAAGTATCCCTAGGCTTTTTGACAAGCTATTACAGGTTATGGATTCCTAACTTTATTGGCAAGCTAAGAGCTGTTTATACATCAGCTCATTTGAAACCATTTTTATTGTTATGAGAATGCAAGTAGGGACAGGATGAAGTATGGAGCCATTGTGGGCCAGCATTTTCATTTTGATCAATGAATTTATTCGTTTTGACATTCATTATGCTGTTACGTTTGTGGTTCCATACTAGAGTCACCTGGGTATATATGAACTCAGATGGAGTGATGTTCTGGAGAGGAAGGGTACAGCCAGAGTGAAGTTGCTGCTATTCTGCCCGTCTTGTGTGGCATTAAAAGCTTGTTTCACGCTGTCCTCGAAGTGGGGAATCCGCAATGTGGTACTTTGACAATATTGGCCTTGTACATAACAGTAAAGCCACCCATATCCCTACTGTGTGTTGAAGGCTCTGCTGAAATGACGGATCTATAGGATTGGTCCAGGCGAGAGATGAGACGTTCTTGCCTCTGTTCTCTACTTGTCAAGCAGTCGCAGAATGAGGAGGGGAAAGGGGGCAGGCAAACCAAGAAGTGGAGCATATCAAGGTTGTGAGCCGTACTTGTGCCTCGTACAGAATCTTGCAACCCTCTGTCAAGCAGTTGCGAGATACGGCCGAAGTGAGTAAAGCTTACTGGATGCCTTGTTTGCGCGATTTACAACTATGGTTCTTATGGTGAGTTTGGTGGTCAATTTTACACCCCCCTTTCACCCTGCACCCCAAGGATATAACTTCTCCAGGTGTACCAACACCCTCCCATCATCCTTTACTACTGCACAGCATTAACCATCAGGTGCCATAGAGACATCATCATTGCTTTTCTAGGTGCAAACGTTACTTACCATTATTTTCCCAAGCTGATATAGCTCTTAGCTGGTGATGTATGGATTTAGAGCAGGCTGGTGTTTCTTCTTTGGATAAGTGAATGTCAGTGTGCAGTCATTCAGATATGCATGAAGATTCTGGGATGAGATGAAGAAGTCATTGAAGTAGGACATTCCCATAACAATGGTCCCAGCAACGCTTCCTTGTGGAACACTTGCCCCAATAGGATGTCTTGCTGATTCCGTTCCATTGAGAACTACCCTTAGAGATATACATGAAGGTAATCACTGAGGAGACATAGCGTTAGAGCCTGCAATTTCCAGTGCTTGAAGTTTTGCTAAGAGGCCCTGGTGCCACACCCGGCCGAAAGCGCCAGCAATGTCCAGTGCTACCACACAGCTGACTTTGGATTCATCCAGTGACTGGTACCACTTAGTGGAGAGGTAACAACAGATCAGCAGCAGAGTAACCTTTCCTGAAGCCATATTGACGGTCACAAAGTAGTGAGTGGTAGTCAAAAAACTCTGTCATTTGTCTTGAGATTATTGTTTCAAGGATTGACAGGAGTGACACTGGTCTGTAGTTGCCGATTTCTGCTCTGCTCTTCTTTTTGTGAACAGGGATTACATATGCATCTCTCTCTCTCTCTCTCTCTCTCTCTCATTCTTTCACCACCTTTTTCCTCTTCTTTTTCTCCTCCTTTTCCTCCTGCTCTACTTCTTTACTTCTTTCTCCCGTGCTCCTCCTCCTCTCCCTTCTCTCTCTCTCTCCCTCCCTCGCCTCTTCCTTCTCCTGTTCTTCCTTCTCCTCCTCCTCCTCCTCCTCCTTCTCTTTCCTCCTTTCTCTTCCTCCTTCTCTTCCTCCTGCTCCTCCTACTGTTCTGCTCCTCTGCTCCTCCTCCTCCTGCTCTTGTCTGCTTTCTTTCTGCTCCTTCTCCTCCTCCTCCTATCCTCCTGCTCCTGCTCCTCCTTCTCCTCTGTGCTCCTCCTCCCCTCCTCCTCCTCCTCTCCCTGCTCCTGCTCCTGCTCCAGCTTCCTCTCCTACCTCCTTCTCCTCCTCCTCCTCCTGCCTACTCCAGTCCTCCTGCTCCTGCTCATCCTCCCCTCCTCCTGCTCTGCTCCTGACTGCTCCTGCTCCTCCTGTCCTGTTCTGCTCCTGCTCCTCTGCCGACTTCCAGTCCTCTGCTCCTCCCGTCCTCCTGCTGGCTCCTCCTCCTCACTCCTCCTCCTCCTCCTCTCCTCCTCCTCCTCCTTCCTCCTGCTCCTGCTCCTGCCTCTCCTCCTCCTGCTCCTCCTCCTTGTCCTCCTCCTGATCCTCCTGCTCTGCTCCTCCTGCTCTGCTCCTCCTGCTCCTCCGCACCTCGCTGCTCCTCCTGCTCCTCCTTGCTCCTCCTCCTCCCGCTCCTTCCTCCTGCTCCTGCTCCTGTGCTCCTCCTGCTCTCCTGCTCCTGCTCCTCCTGCTCATCCTGCTCTGCTCCTGCTCCTCTCTGCTTCCTCTGCTCCTCCTCTGTCCTCCTGCTCCTCCCGCTCCTCTCACCACTATTGGGTCTCCACATTAATATTCCAATAAACTTATTTCAAAAAGACGTTCAATGATTCGAGTCGATAGAAGGTCACGAGTCTTAAAGAAGCTTGAACCTATGCTGTGTAGACTTTTCTAGCGCTTGTGTATACGGTTGTGGTGTGTATGTCATGTGTGTGTGTGTGTGTGTGTATGTGTGTTTGTTGTGTGCGTGTGTGTTGGGTGTGCTGATGTGTGTGTGTGTGTGTGTGTGTGTGTGTGTGTGTGTGTGTGTGTATCTCTGTGTGTGTGTGTGTCTGTCTTTCTGTCTGTCTCTCTCTCGCTCTCGTGCCGAATAGGTAAAACTCGCGATTTTGGCTTAAATAGCAACACTCTTCTTGCCGAACAAGGAAAGCTAAAATTTGTGTATGCAATAATTTCGAAAAATCATTCCGAACCTAACTAAAAATATATATTTCATTTTGTTTGTTTATTATGAAATTATTGTAAATTTACCTAAAATATATTTAGCTGGATTAGGCTAAATTAAATTGCGCTTGTTATAATAAGGTTAGGTAAGTTTTCTAAGATTCTTTTGGTACAAAATTATTAATTTTTACAGTAACAAAAGAATATATTTTTAAACGTATAAGAGAAATTTTTAGAAAGGACTTGATTTTAAACGAGTTCTTGCTAATTGGCCAGTTTTACCTATTCAGCACGACATATCTATATACGTGTGTGTGTGTGTGTGTGTGTGTGTGTGTGTACTCACCTAATTGTACTCACCTAATTGTGGTTGCAGGGGTCGAGACTCAGCTCCTGGCCCCGCCTCTTCACTGATCGCTACTGGATCCTCTCTCTCTCTGCTTCCTGAGCTTTGTCATACCTCTTCTTAAAACTATGTATGGTTCCTGCCTCCACTACTTCACTTGCTAGGCTATTCCACTTGCTGACAACTCTATGACTGAAGAAATACTTCCTAACGTCCCTGTGACTCGTCTGAGTCTTCAGCTTCCAGTTGTGACCCCTTGTCCCTGTGTCCCCTCTCTGGAACATCCTATCTCTGTCCACCTTGTCTATTCCCGCAGTATCTTGTATGTCGTTATCATGTCTCCCCTGACCCTTCTGTCCTCCAGTGTCGTCAGTCCGATTTCCCTTAACCTTTCCTCGTACGACATTCCCTGAGCTCTGGGACTAGCCTTGTTGCAAACCTTTGTACTTTCTCTAACTTCTTGACGTGCTTGACCAGGTGTGGGTTCCAGACTGGTGCTGCATACTCCAGTATGGGCCTAACATACACAGTGTACAGTGTCTTGAACGATTCCTTATTAAGGTATCGGAACGCTATTCTCAGGTTTGCCAGGCGCCCGTATGCTGCAGCGGTTATTTGGTTGATGTGTGCCTCCGGTGATGTGCTCGGTGTTTATGGTCACCCCAAGGTCTTTCTCCCTGAGTGAGGTCTGTTTGTCTTTGTCCACCTAGCCTATACTCTGTCTGCGGTCTTCTTTGCCCCTCCCCAATCTTCATGACTTTGCATTTGGCTGGATTGAATTCGAGAAGCCAGTTACTGGACCACATGTCCAGCCTCTCCAGGTCTCTTTGCAGTCCTGCCTCATCCTCATCTGATTTAATTCTTCTCATCAACTTCACGTCATCTGCGAACAGGGACACTTCAGAGTCTATTCCTTCCATCATGTCGTTCACATATATCAAAAATAGCACTGGTCCTAGAACTGACCCCTGTGGGACCCCGCTCGTAACAGGCGCCCACTGTGATACCTCTTCACGTACCATGACTCGTTGCTGCCTCCCTGTCAGGTATTCCCTTATCCATTGCAGTGCCCTTCCTTTTACGTGTGCCTGATCCTCCAGCTTCTGCACTAATCTCTTGTGGGGAACTGTGTCAAAGGCCTTCCTGCAGTCTAGGAAAACGCAATCTACCCAACCCTCTCTCTCGTGTCTTACTTCTGTTACCTTGTCATAAAACTCCAGGAGGTTTGTGATACAAGATGTGTGTGTGTGTGTGTGTGTGTGTGTGTACTCACCTAGTTGTACTCACCTAGTTGAGGTTGCGGGGGTCGAGTCCGAGCTCCTGGCCCCGCCTCTTCACTGATCGCTACTAGGTCACTCTCCCTGAGCCGTGAGCTTTATCATACCTCTGCTTAAAGCTATGTATGGATCCTGCCTCCACTACATCGCTTCCCAAACTATTCCACTTACTGACTACTCTGTGGCTGAAGAATACTTCCTAACATCCTGTGATTCATCTGTGTCTTCAGCTTCCAACTGTGTCCCTTGTTACTGTGTCCAATCTCTGGAACATCCTGTCTTTGTCCACCTTGTCAATTCCTCTCAGTATTTTGTATGTCGTTATCATGTCCCCCCTATCTCTCCTGTCCTCCAGTGTCGTCAGGTTGATTTCCCTTAACCTCTCCTCGTAGGACATACCTCTTAGCTCTGGGACTAGTCTTGTTGCAAACCTTTGCACTTTCTGTGTGTGTGTGTGTGTGTGTGTGTGTGTGTGTGTGTGTGTGTGTGTGTGTGTGTGTGTGTGTGTGTGTGTGTGGGAAAGACAAAAAAGAACTTGGAAGTTCACACTGATAAAGGACCGTAGTGCATTATCTACATGAGAGTGCCCGGGATGGAGAAGCAGAAGGCTCTCTCCCTACACCCTCCACTCCCTCTGGCCACTGCCGGCTTTAAAACATAAGGGATGAGGGGGGGGGGCGGGAAATATCATACTATAATTAAAAAAAAAGTGTTATGGAATTGAGAGAAGAGATGGAACTTGATGGAAGACCCGGGCTACGGGCTAAATCTTTTTAAATTACCAACCTTACTAATCTGAGACTACTTTTATTAGTACACTACTGCTCATACTACTACTAGTACTGCTGCTGCTACTAGTACTGCTGCTGCTACTACTAGTACTGCTGCTGCTACTACTACTAGTTCTGCTGCTGCTACTACTACTAGTACTGCTGCTACTACTACTACTAGTACTGCTGCTGCTACTACTACTAGTACTGCTGTTACTACTACTACTAGTACTGCTGTTACTACTGCAACTAGTACTGCTGCTGCTACTACAACTAGTACTGCTGCTACTACTGCAACTAGTACTGCTGCTGCTACTACAACTAGTACTGCTGCTACTACTGCAACTAGTACTGCTGCTGCTACTACAACTAGTACTGCTGCTACTACTGCAACTAGTACTGCTGCTGCTACTACAACTAGTACTGCTGCTACTACTGCAACTAGTACTGCTGCTGCTACTACTACTAGTACTGCTGCTACTACTGCAACTAGTACTGCTGCTGCTACTACAACTAGTACTGCTGCTGCTACTAGTACTACTACTACTACTAGTGATAAAAGTAATAGTGCTATTATTTCTACTACTACTACTACTACGACTATTACTACTACGACTATTTCTATGGCTACCATTACTACTACCACGACTACTACTACTACCAAAACTATTACTACTGCTACTCGACTGTGTTGGTTGCCATCGTTCTCTTGCAGTTGTTGAATAATCATCAGGAATCTGAGAGACAGAGAGAGAGACAGAGAGAGTGACAGAGCGAGAGACACAGAGGGAGAGAGACAGAGTGACAGAGCGAGAGACACAGAGGGAGAGAGACAGAGTGACAGAGCGAGAGACACAGAGGGAGAGAGAGAGAGTGACAGAGAAAGCGAGAGAGAAAGAGAGAGAGAGAGAGAGAGAGAGAGAGAGAGACAGAGGGTCACTGTAACACAAATCTCCCTCAAAGGAAATTCCTGAGTCTCGCTTCTGTACGTATCATTTCTCTGGTAATTTTTAAACACATTGAAAATATTTACTCAGTGCTTCCTTTCACGGGAGGTTGTGGGCGTGGGGGGGGGAGGTTGGGGGCGTGGGGGGGAGGTTGTGGGCGTGGGGGGGAGGTTGTGGGGGGGGGGGGGGGAGGTTGTGGGCGGGGGGGGAGGTTTTTGGGGCCGTGGGGGGGGGGGTTTTTGGGTTTGTGGGGGGAGGTTGTGGGCTTTGGGGGGGAGGTTGTGGGCGTGGGGGGGGTTGTGGGCGTGGGGGGGGGTTTTGGGCCCTTGGGGGGGGTTTTTGGGGGGCGTGGGGGGGGGGGTTGTGGGCGTGGGGGGGAGGTTGTGGGGTGGGGGGGGGTTTTGTGGGCGTTGGGGGGGAAAGGGGGGGCGTGGGGGGGGTTGTGGGCGTGGGGGGGGGTTTGTGGGCGTGGGGGGGGGTTGTGGGGTGGGGGGGGTTGTGGGCGGGGGGGGGGGGGTTTGGGGGCGTGGGGGGGGGTTGGGGGGCTTTGGGGGGGAGGTTGTGGGTGGGGGGGGGAGGTTGTGGGCGTGGAGGGGAGGTTTGGGGGGCGTGGGGGGGGGTTGTGGGGGGGGGGGAGGTTTGGGCGTGGGGGGGGGTTGTGGGGGGGGGGGGGGTTGGGGGCGTGGGGGGGAGGTTGGGGGCGTGGGGGGGGGTTGGGGGGCCCGTGGGGGGGGGTTGTGGGGTGGGGGGGGGTTTGTGGGGGGGGGGGAGGTTGTGGGCGGGGGGGGGAGGTTTTGGGGGGGGGGGGAGGTTGGGGGCGTGGGGGGGGGTTGGGGGGCCGTGGGGGGGAGGTTGTGGGGTGGGGGGAGGTTGGGGGCCTTTGGGGGGGAGGTTTGGGCGTGGGGGGGAGGGTTGTGGGTGTGGGGGGGGTTTGGGTGTGGGGGGGGGTTGTGGGCGGGGGGGGGAGGTTGTGGGTGTGGGGGGGGGGGTTTGTGGGCGTGGGGGGGAGGTTTGTGGGTGTGGGGGGGAGGTTGTGGGTTGTGGGGGGAAAGGTTGTGGGCGGGGGGGGGAGGTTGTGGGTGGGGGGGGGGGTTTTGTGGGGTGGGGGGGGGTTGGGGGCTTTGGGGAGGTTTTTGGGCGTTCGGGGGGGGAGGTTGTGGGGTGGGGGGGGGGTTGTGGGCGTGGGGGAGGTTGTGGGGCGTGGGGGGGGGGGTTGTGGGCGTGGGGGGGGGGGGGTTTGGGGGGCTTTGGGGGAGGTTGTGGGTGGGGGGGGGGGGGGAGGTTGTGGGGTGGGGGGGTTGTGGGGGGGGGGGGGAGGTTTGTGGGCTTTGGGGGGGGATTTTTTGTGGGGTGGGGGGGGGGAAGGTTGTGGGCGGGGGGGGGGTTGTGGGCGGGGGGGGGAGGTTGTGGGTGGGGGGGGGAGGTTGGGGGTTTTGGGGGGGGGTTGGGGCGTGGGGGGGAGGTTGTGGGGGTGGGGGAGGTTGGGGGCGTGGGGGGGGGGTTGTGGGCTTTTGGGGGAGGTTGTGGGTGTGGGGGGGGTTTTGGGGGCGGGGGGGGGGTTTGGGGGTGTGGGGGGGGGTTTTTGGGCGGGGGGGAGGTTGTGGGCTTTGGGGGGGGGGGTTTTGTGGGTGTGGGGGGGGGTTTTGGTGGGGGTGGGGGGGAGGTTGTGGGTGTGGGGGGGGTTGTGGGCGGGGGGGAGGTTGTGGGCGTGGGGGGGGGTTTGGGTGGGGCTTTGGGGGGGGGTTGTGGGCGGGGGGGGAGGTTGGGGGGCGGGGGGGGGGAGGTTGTGGGCTGGGGGGGGTTTGGGCGTGGGGGGGAGGTTGGGGGGCGTGGGGGGGGGGTTTGGGGCGTGGGGGGGAAGGTTTGGGGGCTTGGGGGGGGGTTTGGTGGGCGTGGGGGGGGGGTTGTGGGCGTGGGGGGGGGGTTGTGGGCGTGGGGGGAGGTTGGTGGGCGTGGGGGGGAGGTTGTGGGGTTGGGGGGGGGGTTTTGTGGGCGGGGGGGGGAGGTTGGGGGCCCGTGGGGGGAGGTTGTGGGTGTGGGGGGGAGGTTTGGGGTGGGGGGGGAGGTTGTGGGTGTGGGGGGGGTTGTGGGGTGGGGGGGAGGTTGTGGGTGGGGGGGGGGTTGGGGGCGTGGGGGGGAGGTTGGGGTTTGGGGGGGGGGAGGTTTTTTTGGGGTGGGGGGGAGGTTGGGGGGGTGGGGGGGAGGTTGTGGGTGGGGGGGGAGGTTGTGGGTGTGGGGGGAGGTTTTTGGGCGTGGGGGGGGGTTTTGTGGGCCCGTGGGGGGGAGGTTGTGGGGTGGGGGGGAGGTTGTGGGCGTGGGGGAGGGTTGGCCCATGGGATGTGGGAGAGGTTGTGGGGCGTGGGGGGAAGGTTGTGGGCTTGGTGAGGGTGGTCTGGATATGGGAAGCAGGTTGTGGCGTGGGCTGGTCGTGGTTGTGGAGAAGGTTTGGGCGTGGGAAAAGCAGTAAGTGGGAGAGGGGCATGAGAGGGAGTGGGTGCCAGGAGTCAACACGGGCACGACAGTCCCACTACCCCAGGCAGTGCCAAAAAGTAACCCGGAAGGTGGCGGAAAGTACCGTACACTGAGGGAAGTCCCCGTGTGTACTGGTGAACGGAAGTACTGGTGTGACTGGGTGACGGGAAGTACTGGTGTCCTGGAAGTCTTTCGTCACTGTCGCTCTGAAATCGACGTATCATTGAGAGTGACCCTTATTGCTTATATTAATTGTGAACAGTAGCAAAACATTCACCCCCCGCCACCGCCGCCACCCCCACCACCACACCACCACCACCACCATCACCCCAACCACCACCCACCACCACCACCACCGCGCCGCCACCACCACCACCACCACCGCCGCCCCGCCACCACCACCCCCACCACCACCGCCGCCGCACCACCACACACACCCCACCACCCCACCACCACCACCCACCCACCACCACCCCCACCCCACCACCACCACCACCCCCACCACACCACCACCACCACCACCACCACCACCACCACCACCGCCGCCGCCGCCGCCCCCGCCACCATTAGTAACAGCAGTAGCAGAAATAGGAGCACAGACAGCATTAGTAACAGCAGGAGCGTCTGGGTCCCTGACCAGGCCTCCTGGTCATTATCCTGATCAATCAAGCTAGTGGTGCTAGCAACACTGTCTCTAAGGCAAAAGGCTCTGACGTGGTCAAAGCCTTTTAAGAAGCATTAACGAAACAAAGGCTCAAGCACATCAAGCTGATCTGTCAGGTTGTGATGGTGGTGTAAGTCTGCTGGAGGCTGGGAACAACAACCTGGTTGATCAGGTAGTCAACTAGGCACTCCGGATGCAAGAAATCGAATGGACGTAATACTGTAATAATAATAATAAATAATAAATAGGGGCTCAGTTAGTAATGTCATTTGTTAAGATAAATAACGTAAACAGTATTCTGAAGTTAGGTTAAGTTAGGTTAAGTTAGGTTAGGTTAGGTAAAGTTTGTCAGGAAACACAACAAGTGTTTCCTTACGCGGGTTTTAGTCATATGATGACCCGCAGCTGGAGATTTTGATCATATGACCGAGGCCTTCTGCTGGCTTATCCCTCCACCCCTTTTAAAATTGAGGTTGTGTTTGGAGAGAAACACTAGTGTGTGGTGTTTGTGTTCCTATGTCTTGTACAACACTGCAACCATGTTAAAGCCTCTCTTCCCCCTTCTCTCTCTCTCCTCTCTCCTCTTTCCCCTCTTCTTTTTCCCCTCTCTCTCTCTCCACAGGATGGGTATTTAATGCATAATATATCCATTAAACTGACGTCAACATGCGTGGCCCAAGACTCTTGAACCTGTTTCCAACACCTGCTGTCTACCTGGAAGGTATTCCGGGGATTAACGCCCCCACGGCTCGGTCTATGACCAGGTTTCCTGGTGGATCAGGGCCTGATCAACGACGCTGTTACTGCTGGCCGCACGTAGTCCAACGTACGAACCTCAGCCCGGCTGATCCGGTACTGACTTTAGGTATCTGTCCAGCTTCTTGAAGACAACCAGGGGTCTATTGGTAATTCCCCTTATTGCTGCTGGGAGGCTGTTGAACAGTCTTGGGCCCCGGACACTTACTGTGTTTTCTCTTAGTGTACTAATGGCGCCCCTATTTTTCATTGAGGTTATGTTGCATCGCCTGCCAAGTCTTTTGCTTTCGTAGGGAGTGATTTCTGTGTGCAGATTAGGGACCAGTTCCTCTAGGATTTTCCAGATGTAGATTATGATGCATCTTTCTCGCCTGCACTCCACTGAGTACAAGTCAAATGCTTCCAGGCGCTCCCAGTAGTTAAGGTGTTTAATGGAACTTATATGTGCAGTAAAGCTTCTCTGTACATTCTCTAGATCTGCAATTTCACCTGCATTGAATGGAGATGTTAATGTACAGCAGTATTCCAGCCTAGAGAGAACAAGTGATTTAAAGAGGATCATCACTGGCTTAGCATCTCTTGTCTTGAATGTTCTCATTATCCATCCTATCAGTTTTCTCGCAAATGTGATAGTGGCATTGTTGTGATCCTTGAAGGTGAGGTCCTCTGATATTACCACTCCCAGGTCCTTCACATTACTTTTCCCGCTCTATTGTATAATTAGAGTTTGTCAGCAGATGTTTGAAACATTGAGGGACACAAGTATCGCAGCTGTCACGAGGAAAGTGCTTGATCAGTCAAGTTGTGGCGACTTTGTCCTCTTACTAGTTGCTAAGAGCAACAACCTGGTTGATCTGGTGATCAGCAGGGAGGTGATCGACAGGGATGCCTGTCCTTAAACCTGCGTTTTTTCGTGGATATCTTTTTTTCCTGCTTCTTACTCGCTCTTTTCCTGTTTAGCTTCTGTTTCCGTTATTCATATCTGTTACTGTTTATCGCATCTTTATTTTCCTGTCTGTTTCACCTGTTTGTTTCTATCTTAGGTTACTGTTTGTCTTAGATTTTCTCCTGTCTAATCACACGTCTCTTCCTGTCTATCTTGTGTGTTCCCGTTGCTCCTGTCTGTTACTATCTATCGTATGTACATGTTCCTGTCCATCTCGTCTGTTTGCTCCTGTTTAGCGTAGGTTTCTTGCCCTGTCTATAACGTCTCTTCCTGTCTATCTCCCAAGTATCTCTCCAACGTGTATCTGTTTACATATCTTTATCTCTCCAGCTGTCTGCAGGTGGTTGTACCACTGTCACTCACTGTCAGTCTGCTGTCAGCGCTGTCTCGCGCGTAAATAAACAGGATCACCGGGTTACCCTCACCGTTACTCATGACTCATTGAACCTTTCTAGGATTACTCATTCATTCATCGTTTTAATCGAGTCTGTTATGTGAGTAATATTACTCATCGTTTTGAGTTTGTTATGATATTACTCATTTTAATCGAGTCTGTCATGTGAGTAATAACTTTACTCATCATTTTGATTGAGTCTTCCTAAAGTTACTCACACTTATTCATTTTAATTCATTGAGCATCCCATGGATTACTCACTACTCATCATTTTAATTAAGTCTTCTAAGAATTACTCATTTATTCATCACTTAACTGAGCCTCCCAACTGTGACTCACTTACTCATCGTGAGTCGTCAAGAATAATAGTGTTTTAATACGATATTTCGTTATTATATATTTTTAAGCCGGTTTATTGTATTTTTTAGGGGTTTTAAGATTCTGTTAGTAACACGCGAGCACGAATGCGCGCGCGCGCCCGAACCAATACGTACGCCTGCGCACGAACTTGTGCAAGCTTGAATACGCGGTTGCAGGCGCGTGAGCGCACGCATGCGCCGCCCCACATACACATACTAACGTGCAACACACACACACGAACGAACGAATGAACGCACGAAGCTCCCCCTTCGTGACTTCCGGCAAGGCATCTATACGTCACGTGACCTGAATGGGAGAGACAGAGTGTGTTTTCCAGCCAGCGACCATAACCCTAGACCATCACCTCTCCCCATCACCGCTCTCCCCACCACCCATCTCTCCATCACCTCTCCCCATCACCGCTCTCCCCACCACCCATCTCTCCATCACCTCTCCCCATCACCGCTCTTCCCCACCACCCAGATCTCCATCACTCTCTCCCATCACCCCGCCTCTCCCACCACCCATCTCTCCATCACCTCTCCCCATCACCGCTCTCCCCACACCCATCTCTCCATCACCTCTCCCCATCAACCGCTCTCCCCACCACCCATTTCTCCATCACCTCTCCCCATCACCGCTCTCCCACCACCCATCTCTCCATCACCTCTCCCCACCACCGCTCTCCCCACCCACACGCTCTCCCCACCACCCATCTCTCCATCACCTCTCCCCATCACCGCTCTCCCCACCACCCATCTCTCCATCACCTCTCCCCATCACCGCTCTCCCCACCACCCATCTCTCCATCACCTCTCCCCATCACCGCTCTCCCCACACCCAGATCTCTCCATCACCTCTCCCCACCAACCGCTCTCCCCACCACCCATCTCTCCATCACCTCTCCCATCACCGCTCTCCCCACCACCCATCTCTCCATCACCTCTCCCCATCACCGCTCTCCCCACCAACCCATCTCTCCATCACCTCTCCCCATCACCGCTCTCCCCACCACCCATCTCTCCATCACCTCTCCCCATCACCGCTCTCCCCACCACCCAGATCTCTCCATCACCTCTCCCCACCACCGCTCTCCCCACCACCATCTCTCCATCACCTCTCCCCATCACCGCTCTCCCCACCACCCATCTCTCCATCACCTCTCCCCATCACCGCTCTCCCCACCACCCATTCTCCATCACCTCTCCCATCACCGCTCTCCCCACCACCCATCTCTCCATCACCTCTCCTCATCACCCTCTCCCCATTGCCCCTCATAATCCCCTTCGCATTACTTCTTCCTTGTCACTCTCTCCCCATCACCCCACTCCCCATCAGTCTGTCAGTTCAGACTGACACTACTGAAGTCTCCCAGCTCAGACTGACACTACTGAAGTCTCCCAGCTCAGACTGACACTACTGAAGTCTCCCAGCTCAGACTTACACTACTGAAGTCTCCCAGCTCAGACTGACACTACTGAAGTCTCCCAGCTCAGACTGACACTACTGAAGTCTCCCAGCTCAGACTGACACTTCTGAAGTCTCCCAGCTCAGGCTGACACTACTGAAGTCTCCCAGCTCAGACTGACACTACTGAAGTCTCCCAGCTCAGACTGACACTACTGAAGTCTCCCAGCTCAGACTGACACTGCTGAAGTCTCCCAGCTCAGACTGACACTACTGAAGTCTCTCAGCTCAGACTGACACTACTGAAGTCTCCCAGCTCAGACTGACACTGCTGAAGTCTCCCAGCTCCAGACTGGCACTACTTGAAGTCTCCCAGCTCAGACTGACACTACTGAAGTCTCCCAGCTCAGACTGGCACTACTGAAGTCTCCCAGCTCAGACTGACACTACTGAAGTCTCCCAGCTCAGACTGACACTGCTGAAGTCTCCCAGCTCAGACTGACACTACTGAAGTCTCCCAGCTCAGACTGGACACTACTGAAGTCTCCCAGCTCAGACTGACACTGCTGAAGTCTCCCAGCTCAGACTGACACTACTGAAGTCTCTCAGCTCAGACTGACACTGCTGAAGTCTCCCAGCTCAGACTGACACTACTGAAGTCTCCCAGCTCAGACTGACACTACTGAAGTCTCCCAGCTCAGACTGACACTGCTGAAGTCTCCCAGCTCAGACTGGCACTACTGAAGTCTCCCAGCTCAGACTGACACTACTGAAGTCTCCCAGCTCAGACTGGCACTACTGAAGTCTCTCAGCTCAGACTGGCACTGCTGAAGTCTCCCAGCTCAGACTGACACTGCTGAAGTCTCCAGCTCAGACTGACACTACTGAAGTCTCCCAGCTCAGACTGACACTACTGAAGTCTCCCAGCTCAGACTGACACTACTGAAGTCTCCCAGCTCAGACTGACATACTGAAGTCCCCCCAGCTCAGACTGACACTACTGAAGTCTCCCAGCTCAGACTGACACTACTGAAGTCTCCCAGCTCAGACTGACACTACTGAAGTCTCCCAGCTCAGACTGACACTACTGAAGTCTCCAGCTCAGATTGGCACTACTGAAGCCTCCCAGCTCAGACTGACACTACTGAAGTCTCCCAGCTCAGACTGACACATTTCAGTCCTGTGTGACCCATCCTGTGCGATAGAATACAACAAGTAACCATAACTAGCTCTTGTTCCCACTGTGTAACTGTCATATAAAACACTGTAGCGGCACACTGCTGGTAGAACAGTGTAGCAGCACACTGCTGGTAGAACAGTGTAGCAGCACACTGCTGGTAAACAGTTTTAGCAGCACACTGCTGGTTAGAACAGTGTAGCAGCACCTGTGGTAGAACAGTGTAGCAGCACACTGCTGGTAGAACAGTGTAGCAGTACACTGCTGGTAGAACAGTGTAGCAGCACACTGCTGGTAGAACAGGGTAGCAGCACACTGCTGGTAGAACAGGGTAGCAGCACACTGCTGGTAGAACAGTGTAGCAGCACACTGCTGGTAGAACAGTGTAGCAGTACACTGCTGGTAGAAACAGGGTAGCACACACTGCTGGTAGAACAGTGTAGCAGCACACTGCTGGTAGAAACAGGGTAGCAGCACACTGTGGTAGAACAGTGTAGCAGCACACTGCTGCTGTAGAACAGTGTAGCAGCACACTGCTGGTAGAACAGTGTAGCAGCACACTGCTGGTAGAACAGTGTAGCAGCACACTGCTGGTAGAACAGTGTAGCAGCACACTGCTGGTAGAACAGTGTAGCAGTACACTGCTGGTAGAACAGTGTAGCAGCACACTGCTGGTAGAACAGTGTAGCAGCACACTGCTGGTAGAACAGTGTAGCAGCACACTGCTGGTAGAACAGTGTAGCAGCACACTGCTGGTAGAACAGTGTAGCAGCACACTGCTGGTAGAACAGTGTAGCAGCACACTGCTGGTAGAACAGTGTAGCAGTACACTGCTGGTAAGAACAGTGTAGCAGCACACTGCTGGTTAGAACAGTGTAGCAGCACACTGCTGGTTAGAACAGTTTTAGCAGCACACTGCTGGTAGAACAGTGTAGCAGCACACTGCTGGTAGAACAGTGTAGCAGTACACTGCTGGTAGAACAATCTCTCTCTCTCTCTCTCTCTCTCTCTCTCTCTCTCTCTCTCTCTCTCTCTCTCTCTCTCTCTCTCTCTCTCTCTCTCTCTCTCTCTCTCTCATCGCTCCCTCCCCCCACTCTTCCCTCTTCCTCCACTTCCGTCCCTTCTTCCATCTCATTGCTCACCCTTACTGTAACAATATTATTCATGTGACTTTACTCTCAGATGGAAGAGGATTGATTAAATCTGTCATTGTGTATCATGAGGGTGGGAAGGATTGAAGTGGGAAGGATTGAAGTGGGAAGGATAAGGGTGGGAAGAATAGGCATGGGAAGGGTAGGCGGGGGGAAGAATATGAGCGGGATGGATAGATGTGGGAAGGATTGAAGTGGGAAGGATAGGGATTTGAAGGATAAGAGTGGGAGGAATTGGAGTGGGAACGATTGGAGTGGGATAGATAAAGATGCGACACACACACACACGCGCACACACACACACACACACACACACACACACAACACACACACACACACACACACACACACACAACACAACACACACACACACACTACATATACTCTCGTGTACACACACATACTACACGTACTCTCGTGTGCACACACATACTACATGTACTCTCGTGCACACATACTACATGTACTCTCGTGTACACACACATACTACATGTACTCTCGTGTACACACACATACTACATGTACTCTCGTGTTAACACACACTGCCAGTACTCTCTTGTACACACTAAATTACTCTCAAGACACACACAATGCATGTTTTTCAAACCTGTGTATCATAGGAAGACACAGTAGATTGAGTTCAAGATACGGGGAAGAATAGGTCTGGGAAGGGTAGGCAGGGGAAATCACTGAGCCGGTGGAAACTTGTGGGAAGATTGAATGGGAAAGAGTGGGTTGAAGGAAGAGTGGGGGAATTGGAAGTGGGCACTACGATTGAGTGGATAGATAAAATGGTGACACACACACACACAACACTTAACACATATACTCGTGTACACACTACTTACTACACGTACTCTCGTGTGCTCTACACATACTACATGTACCTCGTGCACACAAATACATGTACTCTCGTGTACACACATATACAAATGTACTATCGTGTACACACACATACTACATGTCTCTCGTGTTAACACACACTACAAGTATTCTTGATACAATGAAATGTACTCTCCACACACACAATGCTGATTCACCTGTGTCCACACACACACTAGTACCTGTGTTCACTCATCTGTACACTAGTTGAGTGAATCACAGGAACTCTCACTGCATGTCTCTGTCAAATTGCTGATTCCTGTGAAAGAGCTGCTGGAAGGTTTTAAGGCACTACTGTTATACTATATGGTGTACAATAACGATAAGTTAGAATAGACAATGTGTAACATCTGGTATCTTTATGTGAGCGTTTCCTCATCCAGTGGCTTTTCAACATGTAGACAATTGTACGACGTATAGAACATATACATAAAGTGAGGTAATGCGTCCTCATCTTGAATTGAAAGACACCGTAGTCTTGATAAGAGGACAGGGTCGTTTCCAACCTAATTGTGACCTGGCAATCCATTGAGTATGACCTACTCCTCTTGGGACCCGTACCACTGACAATCTATCGTCTGCTAACGTCCCTCATCTGAGCAGTATATAGGACACTCTTACTGCCTGGCTCAGTAGTCTTAATAGACATGATGCTCTTCACTAACGTCCAAGGCCTGAGGGACGATACTCATCTTCGTAGTTTTCCATGTCCTTGTATGATAAAGCCACTGAAGCCGAAGCGTCTAGATAAAGATACTCTGCATGTAGCCACGTGTCCTGTTTTCCCACATTGGTGGCTGGAGCAGACAAACTTCTATCCTGCACGTAGCATAGCACAAACTTCTATCCTGCACGTAGCCACTAGCACAAACTTCTATCCTGCACGTAGCCACTAGCACAAACTTCTATCCTGCACGTAGCCACTAGCACAAACCTCTATCCTGCACGTACCCACTAGCACAAACTTCTATCCTGCACGTAGTCAATAGCACAAACCTCTATCCTGCACGTAGCCACTAGCACAAACTTCTATCCTGCACGTAGCCACTAGCACAAACCTCTATCCTGCACGTAGCCACTAGCACAAACTTCTATCCTGCACGTACTGCACAAATTTATCCTGCACGTAGTCAATAGCCAAACCCTATCCTGCACGTAGCCACTAGCACAAACTTCTATCCTGCACGTAGCATAGCACAAACCTCTATCCTGCACGTAGCCACTAGCACAAACTTCTATCCTGCACGTAGCCACTAGCACAAACTTCTATCCTGCACGTAGTCAATAGCACAAACTTCTATCCTGCACGTAGCCACTAGCACAAACTTCTATCCTGCACGTAGTCAATAGCACAAACTTCTATCCTGCACGTAGCCACTAGCACAAACTTCTATCCTGCACGTAGTCAATAGCACAAACCTCTATCCTGCACGTAGCCACTAGCACAAACCTCTATCCTGCACGTAGCCACTAGCACAAACCTCTATCCTGCAAGTAGCCACTAGCACAAACTTCTATCCTGCACGTAGTCAATAGCACAAACTTCTATCCTGCACGTAGCCACTAGCACAAACTTCTATCCTGCACGTAGTCAATAGCACAAACTTCTATCCTGCACGTAGCCACTAGCACAAACTTCTATCCTGCACGTAGTCAATAGCACAAACCACTATCCTGCACGTAGTCAATAGCACAAACTTCTATCCTGCACGTAGCCACTAGCACAAACTTCATCCGCACTAAGTCTAGCACAAACTTTTCTATCTTGCAGTAGCACTAGCACAATTTACTGCTTAGCCATAGCAAAACTTCTATTCTGCACGTAGCCTGCAAACTTCTATCTTGCAGTAGCCACTAGCACGAACTTCTACCAGCACGTAGACGATAGCAAAACTTCTAGCCACCGTTAGACAACTTTTCTAATTCAGTTCAGAATTGTTTAATATGTTTGAAGTCTGTGACGTGAGTGGCAGTGTGGGCAGGATAGAACTGCAAGGTGCTCTTAATAGAGCTAATACAGGTGTCCTTTGATAGAATACAGGCGTTCTTGATAGACTACAGGGTCATGATAACCACGCGTCTTAATAGCTACAGGTGTCTTTGGGTAAACTACAGGCGTTCTTGATAGACTACAGATGTTCTTGATAGACTACAGGCATCCTTAATAGACTACAGGCGTCCTTAATAGACTACAGGCGTCCTTAGACTACAGGCGTTCTTGATAGACTACAGGGTTCTTGGTAGACTACAGGTGTCCTTGCTAGAGCACAGGCGTCCTTGATAGACTACAAGTGTTCTTGATAAAGATAAATCAAAGGTTCTGACATTACCTTTGCCTTTCAAAAATTATATTTATGTAGAATTTCTAGCCAGAATTATCGAAGAAAATTTCCTCCCTGGAACACCTCGTTTTGAGTGTCAGACCTGATGGTTAACACCTCGTTCTGAGTGTCAGACCTGATGGTTAACACCTCGTTCTGAGTGTCAGACCTGATGGTTAACACCTCGTTCTGAGTGTCAGACCTGATGGTTAACACCTCGTTCTGAGTGTCAGACCTGATGGTTAACACCTCGTTCTGAGTGTCAGACCTGATGGTTAACACCTCGTTCTGAGTTCAGACCTGATGGTTAACACCTCGTTCTGAGTGTCAGACCTGATGGTTAAACACCTCGTTCTGAGTGTCAGACCTGATGGTTAACACCTCGTTCTGAGTGTCAGACCTGATGGTTAACACCTCGTTCTGAGTGTCAGACCTGATGGTTAACACCTCGTTCTGAGTGTCAGACCTGATGGTTAACACCTCGTTCTGAGTGTCAGACCTGATGGTTAACACCTCGTTCTGAGTGTCAGACCTGATGGTTAACACCTCGTTCTGAGTGTCAGACCTGATGGTTAACACCTCGTTCTGAGTGTCAGACCTGATGGTTAACACCTCGTTCTGAGTGTCAGACCTGATGGTTAACACCTCGTTCTGAGTGTCAGACCTGATGGTTAACACCTCGTTCTGAGTGTCAGACCTGATGGTTAACACCTCGTTCTGAGTGTCAGACCTGATGGTTAACACCTCGTTCTGAGTGTCAGACCTGATGGTTAACATCTCGTTCTGAGTGTCAGACCTGATGGTTAACACCTCGTTCTGAGTGTCAGACTGATGTTTAACACCTCGTTCTGAGTGTCAGAACCTGATGGTTAACACCTCGTTCTGAGTGTCAGACCTGATGGTTAACACCTCGTTCTGAGTGTCAGACCTGATGGTTAACATCTCGTTCTGAGTGTCAGACCTGATGGTTAACACCTCGTTCTGAGTGTCAGAACTGATGGTTAACACCTCGTTCTGAGTGTCAGACCTGATGGTTAACACTCGTTCTGAGTGTCAGACCTGATGGTTAACACCTCGTTCTGAGTGTCAGACCTGATGGTTAACACCTCGTTCTGATGTGTCAGACCTGATGGTTAACACCTCGTTCTGAGTGTCAGACTGATGTTTAACACCTCGTTCTGAGGTCAGAACCTGATGGTTAACATCCTCGTTCTGAGTGTCAGACCTGATGGTTAACACCTCGTTCTGAGTGTCAGACCTGATGGTTAACACTCGTTCTGAGTGTCAGACCTGATGGTTAACACCTCGTTCTGAGGTCAGACCTGATGGTTAACACCTCGTTCTGAGTGTCAGACCTGATGGTTAACATCTCGTTCTGAGTGTCAGAACTGATGGTTAAACACCTCGTTCTGAGTGTCAGAACCTGATGGTTAACACCTCGTTCTGAGGTCAGACCTGATGGTTAACACCTCGTTCTGAGTGTCAGACCTGATGGATTAACACCTCGTTCTGAGGTCAGACCTGATGGTTAACACTCGTTCTGAGTGTCAGACCTGATGGTTAACACCTCGTTCTGAGTTCAGACTGATGGTTAACACCTCGTTCTGAGTGTCAGAACTGTGGTTAAACCTCGTTTGAGTGTCAATGGGACTTGATGGTTTAACACACTGCTTCTGGAGTGTCAGACCTGATGGTTAACACTCGTTCTGAAGTGTAGACTGATGGTTAACACTCGTTCGAGGTCAGACCTGATGTTAAACATCTCGTTCTGAGTGTCAACCTGATGGTTAACTCGTCTGAGTGCAGACCTGATGGTTAACACATTCGTTCTGAGTGTCAGACTGATGGTAAACCTGTTTTGAGTGCAGCCTGATGGTTAACACCTTCATGAGTGTCAGACCGAGGTTAACCTCGTCTGAGGTCCAGACCGATGAGTTAACCTATTCTTGTGTCGTCTAGACTGTTGGTTAACATCCCTCGTTCTGAGTGTCAACCTGATAGGTTATAACCTCGTTCTATGCGTCAGACCGTGCATGGTTAACAACCTTCGAGTAGTCAGACTGATGGTTAACACCTCTTCTGAGCGTCACTATATGGTTAAACCTCGTTCTGTAGTGCAGACACTGTGGTATAAACTGTTCTGAGCGTCAGCCTGATGGTACACCTCGTTCGAGTGTCAGACCTGATCGGTTAACACTCGTTGAGGTCAGAACGATGGTTAACACCTCGTTCTGGCGTCAGAATTGATGTAAACCCGTTGAGTGTCGACTGATGATTAACACCTCGTTCTGGCGTCAGAATGATGGTTAAACACCCATCTGAGTATCAGAGTATTAACACCTCGTTCTGAGTAGAATGATTCAACACCTCGTTTGAGTTCAGACGTTACACCGTTCTGAGTGTCAGAACTGATTAACACTCGTTTGAGTGTCAGAACTGGTGTAGGTAATCACTTGTGCAGTAATTGGGTATCTTGGAGAGTTTTCACACAGTGGCTTCCTCGACAAATCAGGAAGATGGTAAGATCAGAGGAGTTTGAGGTATGTCCTCAACCTTCTTACACAAGAGTCTAATCATCATCCTGTCGGGCTCTCTGAACTTTCTACATTTCGTTTGGTCACTGACGAATTTGTTTTGGGGCCTAAGAGTTTACACACACATAGTGGACACGATTGTACTCTGGTCAGATGTCCTAATGTTAGTGTATTCAACTGTGAACATCCCTGAATGGGAACATAAATAATAATATCTTTATTTCAAGTCATGATACAACTTGTACAGACTATAGCTGAACAATGATATATAAGAAAACCCTTTGTATTGCCAACATTAGGTAATTTTATCCAGATACGCCACACCAGTCGCTAAACACAGGTACTACTTACGCTAAGTGAACAGGGACAGCAGGTGTCTTAAGGAAACACGCCTAATGTTTCCACCTTCCGGATCACACGGGCGTCATGTTGTGAAGCGAGTACGCTCTACCGGACCTACTGGTGTCAGGTAATGATCTACGCAATAGTTCTTAAGTATCAGTCATCGCTGTCGCAAATCAGGATTCAAAACCCAGGATTTATTCATATTCAAAGTACAGGTGGGGCCCCACTTTACATGTTTCTTTTTACGGCGTCTTCCTATGTCTTTCGGTGGTTCAATTATACCAATTGTTCATTCACTTCCACATTAAGTAGTATTCATGCTCACTTAAGCCTAAGATTGAAATGATTTTAAGGTAAGTAATGTAGTACTGTATATGCATATTAGGCGATTCAGATTACTCACTTAATATGTGATTGTAAAATGTATATCAGGAAGTGTAAAAAGGGCTATGATTCACCTTACAGCGAATATTCGCTTTACAGCAGTAGCTAAGGAACCTAAACCTGTATAAGCTGATCTCATGATCAGCACAGCGCATTTGCTACAGCAGTAACCCAGCTTATATCGTCTTGTTCCCCTTCAAACTCACTGTTTTCTTGTTTTCTGTACTTCACTGTCTTTCTCGTATATAATCGGTTGTGTGGGTCATGCAAACCAGGCCTGGTGTGGCACAAGCGCTTGTACCCCTGAGAGTTTGCGCTTACCCCCGGATAATACTCGATATAGTCAATGATAATTAGGGATTCCATATTTCACTTAATGCTATTTACATATTATCATGAGGTGTAGCGCTCTGGTATTACACTGACACTGAAAGCTTACTTTAATAGTGCTTAAGGGATTAAAATATTTATGACTGGTGGTGAACAGGTAACGTACCGCCTTAATGATTTTGTTTCTTCACGGTGTTTTAAATAGCACAATACACGCTGTTTCTTCTCTGTTTAAAAATAAAACCGCATACACTGTTTCTTCACGGTTTATCACAGTATTGTTAAACCAGTGTAACCTGGTGATGGACCGGGCCGTGGGGGCGCTGACCCCCGGAACACCCTCCAGGTATACACAGTCTCTCCAGGCTAGAACAACTCTGTAATTTCTCACAGGTATTTCCATCGCTAAGACGCCTCCAGGTTCTCCTCTCCGGCTTGCCTCCCTTTCCTTCTCCTCCTTTGTCCTCCTTCAGTCTCTTCTCTCTCTTTATCCTTCTCTTCCTTCTCTTTCTTTTGTTTTGCCATTCTCTCCCTCATTAGACTTTGCCCTAATCTTTAATTCTCTTCCTCCGGCATTCTCTCGTCTCCTCCTCTTGTGTTCTCCTCGTATAGCCTTCTCGTATCCCTCCTCTTGTTACTAGCCTTCTCTTTCCTCTAATCTCCTCATTCTACTTCTTGCTCTTCTACTTCATCCTCTTCTACCGTCCTTCTCTTCTACCGTCCTTCTCTTCTACCCCTTTTGTTTTACCCTAATTTTCTTCTACCCTCCTCTTCTCTACCCTTCTCCACTATCCTACTCCTCTTCCTCCTCATTCTCCTCATCCTCCCTCATCTACCTCATCTGCCTTCCTCCCCCCCTCCCCCCCTCCTCTCCCCCTCCCCTCCACTCACATTTTATAGAGTTAGTAGGAATGAATTACTTGGTTAATTATGATGCAAATGAGTTGGTGTTGGTCAGGTTGGTTGTGACTGACTGACTCTCCACCAGTCCTCCATCTCCTTAATCTTCCACCTTCCTGATGCCGATATCTCCCTCTCCTCTTTCCCTCTTTCTCCTCTTTACTCCTTTCTGCTCTCCTCTTTCCCCCGGTCTCCCTTTTCTCCTTTTCTCTTTCCTTTTTCTCCGTCTCCTCTTTTTTTTTTTTAATTTAGTTGTGCTTCTATTCTGATGATCTCTTGTTATGTCCTACTCCTTGTTTGTCCTTTTTCTCACTTACTCCTCTTCGTTTTTCCTTTTCTACGCAGCTGTCTCAGCCTCTTCTTATTTTGCTTTTTCCTTTTTTAACGAAGCTACGAGTGACCCTCACGACTTTAGCGCTTTTTGTTATAATTCTTTAAATTGTTGTTATTGTTGTTATAACCATGACCCAGAGTGATGGTTGTAACGTGTTATTCTGATAACTCTCCTCCCCTCCCACACTGACCCCCTCCTCCCCTACCTTCTCTATCTCTCAACTACCTTCTCTCTTTCTCTTCCCTCCCTCCCTTTCTCTCTCTATCCTCTCCTCTCCTCTACCCTCCCTCCCTTCTCTCTGTCTCCTCTCCCTCCCTAACATTGTTTAGCAGTTTGTACCAAAGCTAAGCACTTTATAGCTTTGTTATCAAATCACAGTGTAGCTGAGGCTGTGAGGGAGCCTCCCACTGTGGCAGTCATCCCTCCTGTTTTTCTTACCCATTTTGATGGGATTTTAATTTCCTCTCTTGCAGTGGTTCATTCTCCCTCCCCAGGAAATTACGCCCACGGCCTTGAAAGGAAATTTTCAAATAAAATATGTGGACAGAAGAGTGGAAGATGTTCTTAATCTGGTCAGTGTTGTTGCTGTTGTTGTGCTGCTGCTGCTGCTGCTGTTGTTATGTTGTTGTTGTGCTGCTGCTGTTATGATGATGTTGTGGTGATGCTGCTGTTGTCGTTATGTTGTGATGTGCTGCTGTTATTGTGTTGTTGTTGTTGTGATACTGTTGTTTTTGTTGTTTGTGCTTGTTAATATTGCTTGCTGGGTGTTGTTAAATATTGTTTGGTGATGAAGAATGAAGACACTTGTGCAACATTTGATAATCTTTATTGAGGAAGCGTTTCGCCAGCCAGTGGCTTTAGTCCAGTATAGAAGAACAACGGAGACAGCTGAGGAGTTTGAGATAATCAGTCCCCCAGCCTGTGTTCACATGACGGACTGACAACCTTAAACTTTTTATCTTTCTCCTTTTTTCTCTGTATTGGTTACAGGGATCAAGTCTTAGCTCCTGGCCCCGCCAGGAAAAGTTGATAAAGTAGTGTAAAGTATTCTGCTTTCTTTTTGCCTGTCATCAAGTTTGTGAGTCAACTTCACCTCTAGTCAGTTTGACCTGACCACTGCTAAGCCAGTTGACCATTATCACATTGATGTTGTGATATTGGTTATTTCTGGACAAACAGGTCAGCATAAAAACCAGGTATTATGGTTAGCGGGCGAAGAGGTCAAGGAGAGAGAGCAGGTGGGAGAGTGAGTCAGTGTGTGTCACTGGAGATCCCAGTCACCACAGTCAGTGTTTGGCGCCGTCAACCCGGAATCTCGCACGCTGACGCCGCGGCACCTTGCAAATAGAACCTGGAAAACTCCTCTGGACTTTCCGTATTATTGAGTCATGTTTTCCAGTGTGAAATCAAGATAGAGACAGACAGACCGCACAGCATAATAACATAAACAAAGTAAAGTTAGTGGACTAAATTTGATCTCCGGCACACAGATGCTCCAACTTCATCCTGTTCTATATATGTGTCTCATAACAATAAAAAAACTTTAACGTGAGCTGATGTAGGTAACAGCTCTTAACTTGTAAATAAAGCTTATAAAACCCTGTGTAAAAGAGAGAGAGAAGAGTTGCATGGAAAACGGAAATGAGTGAGCAAGAGGTTTTCTTGTGGGTAACGAGATGACAATCTTGTGTCATCACCACCACCACCACCACAGACACCACTGGTGGTGCACCAGTGTTGTGAGTCATGCTGGCACTTCCAGCCTCTCTCTGACACCCCTCCCTCACCTACCTGTCTCTCTCTCTCTCTCTCTCTCTCTCTCTCTCTGTCTCTCTGGTGGTATCCATCATATCAGTCTTGGAAGCAGAATAATTGTCTCATATAATACACACACAACTCATAACAGTAATTAATTAGCATAAATAATTATTATAGTCATTACTGTTTCAGTACTATAATTATCGTCTTAAATTAAGTATCATAACACTCCTGTCCACAAAGTTCTTTTCCAATTTCAATTTTTATTACAAGAAAATGATAAGTTATGATAATTCAGTTTTCTTGATGTGACTGCCGAATTATCCTGTCCTGCAGGTACCTGGCATATAATTTAGACGTGATGGGGTCATGAAATGGTCCTGTTAAATGACCTCATCAAATGGTCTTGTTAAATGGCCTCATCAAATGGTCCTGTTAAATGACCTCATCAAATGGTCCTGTTAAATGACCTCATCAAATGGTCTTGTTAAATGGCCTCATCAAATAGTCTTGTTAAATAACCTCATCAAATGGTCTTGTTAAATGGCCTCATCAAATGGTCTTGTTAAATGGCCTCATCAAATGGTCTTGTTAAATGGCCTCATCAAATGGTCTTGTTAAATGGCCTCATCAAATGGTCTTGTTAAATGACCTCATCAAATGGTCTTGTTAAATGACCTCATCAAATGGTCTTGTTAAATGGCCTCATCAAATAGTCTTGTTAAATAACCTCATCAAATGGTCTTGTTAAATGGCCTCATCAAATGGTCTTGTTAAATGGCCTCATCAAATGGTCTTGTTAAATGGCCTCATCAAATAGTCTTGTTAAATAACCTCATCAAATGGTCTTGTTAAATGGCCTCATCAAATAGTCTTGTTAAATAACCTCATCAAATGGTCCTGTTAAATGACCTCATCAAATGGTCCTGTTAAATGACCTCATCAAATGGTCTTGTTAAATGGCCTCATCAAATGGTCTTGTTAAATGGCCTCATCAAATAGTCTTGTTAAATAACCTCATCAAATGGTCTTGTTAAATGGCCTCATCAAATGGTCTTGTTAAATGGCCTCATCAAATGGTCTTGTTAAATGACCTCATCAAATGGTCTTGTTAAATGGCCTCAGCAAATGATCGTATTAAATGGCCCCATCATATGGGTCCTCAGCGCATTCCCTCCATCACGCCTTTACATTTCTTTGAAGTATAATATCTTCCAGATACCAGCAGTTGAACTTAAAACGTATATAAAACATTACTAAAACATTAAAACATCTTAAACACACTCCATCCTTAAAACATTAAAACATTACTAAAACAGTATTTTCTCCAGCATTGCAAGTTCCTGATGATGTATTGATGGCAACAAGAAAGGTCTCGAGCTGTCATTCAGCTCCCTCGTGCTTGTTTTACATTATTATATATATATATATATATATATATATATATATATATATATATATATATATATATATATATATATATAAAGAGAGAGAGAGAGAGAGATTTACAACTGTAAAATATACATAACATATGTATAGTTACAGCTGAAGGGCTCTTGATTCAAGGGGTTGAAGCTACTCTTTCTTCGGATTAAACCTTATTGCCTCCTGTTCCCAGGACTTGGCATGATCATGATAGTCTCTGTGTTTAGCCACAAAAATGACTATTATTATTATTATTATTATTATTATTATTATTATTATTATTAAATTGTGGTTTAAAAATTTCACGTAGAGTTAGATGTTGAAATTAAAATATAAATAATAAGAATTAAGTCAACGAGAAACTGTAGAATTGTCTCATTTAAAATTTAATTGGTGAGAAAGACAGGTTAAAATATTGGCCCAGCTGAGGCTGTGGACACTTACTGTGGAGGTGCTGTGAGCACAGCTTCAAGTGTGTCTTAAGTGGTTGTGTGAGGGTGGTGTGGGTGTGTGAGGGTGGGTGTGGGTGTGCTGGGGTGGTGTGGGTGTGTTGGGGTGGTGTGGGTGTGTTGGGGTGGTGTGGGTGTGTTGGGGTGGTGTGGGTGTGGTTGGGGTGGTGTGGGTGTGTTGATGGACTAATTACATCTTTATTTCATTCCTACACCTGCTGCTGCCTCTGCATTTGACTGAAGAAGCCTACTGTGTAGGCGAAACGTTTCATCACTAAAGATACCCAACTGCTACACATGTGTCTTACTCTTCAACTCAGGGTGGAAGTTGTGAAATAGTCTGAGGTGATCAGTCCCTCAGCCATGAAGAACGCGATCAATCTAAACTGATGTAATATAACTAGCTCGCTCGGCACAACTGTTATTTTAAGCTACCAATTTAATCTCGTATTCAGAAGATTAGCAGTGTTTAATAACAGACCTGATCGTAATCATCTAATATAGCAATTACCAGGACTTGAACCTATGATCTAGGGATCAGCAACCTTCCACTCAGTTTTCGACACCATCGTGTGAGAGGGATCATTGACCTGACTCCAAAAATACTGGGTGTCCATAAAGTCCTTTTTCCGGTTTCATAAATTTGTTACAAGGAATTGCAGTGTGTGTAACAGCTTGACAGAGCTTCTGGAGAGCGAAACGTTGCCACAGTAAAATGTCGCATTAGTTGCATTTGTGTCCTTTTACCTAACGAAATGCGATGTTTATGTGCACAAATTACCCGAGAGAGAAGTTTATGACGACGTTTCGGTCCAACTTGGACTTTGTAAGTGGTCTAGGTCAGACCGAAACATCATCGTAAAGTTCTCTTCTATGTGCGGGTTATATTTTTTTAATTCCAATCACGGTATTGTGCCTTTTTGTTCTTTGTTTACGTGGATGGGCACCTCTGGTGGTCTATAACATATTGATGTTGCATAAATTAGGCGACCCTGAAGCAGTATATTAATTCGATATATTAGTATAATAGATCAGCTGTTATATGTAGGAAACAACACTTTCGTATCTGTTGTTAGGTAAGACACATATGCAACAGTTAGGTATCTTTATTTCGAAACGTTTCGCCTACACAGTAGGCTTCTTCAGTCGAGTACTGAAAAGTTGATAGAAGCAGAAGATACTTGAAGACGATGTAATCAGTCCATCACCCTTAAAGTTTTGAGGTGGTCAGTCCCTCAGTCTGGAGAAGAGCATTGTTCCATAGTATCTGTCTGTCTGTGTCTTTTTCTGTTTCAGTTTGTGTCTGTGTCTGTCAGTGTCTTGAGAAATGGTATAGTAATATCGATAAGAGGTGGAAAAAAGACACTTCATGTACACTTCAGGACATTTATTATATAGGAAACGTTTCGCCATCAGTGGCTTCATCAGTCGTGGCGAAACGTTCCTTTTTAAAACCGGAAAAGAACTTTGTGGACACTGAAATTTGAAGATTCGACTACACTACTAACAACAAAAGCGCTGACCTCTGCTGTGTTTAGTAACGTAGTTATTATATCTGGGAAAAGTTAGTTTAGTTCAGTACCGAGTAACTCTACGTGCTTAACAAATAACTCACAAATTCGAGGGTCATTATGAAGTCACGAGTAAGAGAGGAAAGGGAAGTAAGCAGGAAGCTAGATTTGTTAGACGACGAAAAAGAGGTGAGGAATCAAGGTCAGGTGAGGAGAGGTGAAGAGACAGCCAGGATCAGATAATGAGAGGTTAAGAGAGCCAAGGTGAGGTGAAGAGACAACTAGGGTGAAGTGTTGAGAGGTCAGGTCACGTCAAACCACAGGTGTTGTTATGATTAGAGCCTGTGTCAATGTTGTAGAGAAGACAAATATGTACAGAAACAAGAGCGGAACTAAGATTCATGTTAGGAATGTGGTGTAGCTGTATAAGAACCGACTCCACAAGACTGCATCTGTGAAGGTTAAAAGAGGAATGGTTTAGGCAGTGGATCACCTTTATGGGAGCACTATATTGACTCTCGTGACAGAAAAGGTGTTACGTAACAGGACACTGACGCAACTAATGTGACATTATGGCAACATTTCGTTCTCCAAGAGAGCGAAACGTTGCCACAATAAAATATCACAATAGATGCATCTGTGACCTTTTACCAAACATTTTGTGGGTAATTCTATCATTATTAGAGTAAAGAGTATTATTAATATCACCGAGGTTAACACTTCTCTCGTGGTTTTTGTCAGGAAGGAAGCTGCTGCTTTTACCACTGTATTAAGCTGAGTGAGGTACACAGAAAATATAGTAACCATGGGGAACAGTAGTGCGAGAGAGGTAATAGGAGTATCAGTCAGACTGCTAGAAAGTGTTTTAACCTGACGAAAAGTAATTCTAGCGCAATAGGACGAAGAGTAGAACTAAGATTTTGTTAAGTTTAATCTTAGGAATATTTATCTGATATTTATTTGATACTTATTCTGCTCTTTTGTGTCCATTGAGGTAGAAGAGGCTGAGCTTACGGGATACAGGGATACTTTAACAAAAAAAGGCAGAATACCGTGACTGGAACAATACACAAATAACCCGCACATAGAAGAGAGGAACTTACGACGACGTTTCGATCTTACTTGGACCATTTACAAAGTCACACTAACGAAAAGGAGAGAAGGAGGGAGAAAATATAGACCAGGAGGTGATAGTAGTGGGTAGTAGTGGTGGAGATAGTAATGGTTGTGGTGGAGTCAGTCAAATACTAAGAAAGAGGAGCACTGCAAGGGAGCTAGGAGCCCACAGAGGGTAAGAGCAAGAACACAGAAGGGGGAAAATAATGAAGAACAAATACCCAAGGCAGAAGAAAGACAACCCTCGTTCCTTCCTTTTCGTTAGTGTGACTTTGTAAATGGTCCAAGTATGGCCGAAACGTCGTCGTAAGCTCCTCTCTTCTATGTGCGGGTTGTGTACAGGGATACTTTTCTTGGAGCGTGCAGCGACTTAAATTCATCTAGTGTTATTTTCCATTGATACCTGAAAGACTGTTGACATCCGCTTGCAGTTTCCCTATATCTTATACCTAGGCGACCTTCTTGATTATTTTGGTATCGTTCTTAGATTGATGCGAAGCTGTGGCGAGTGTATGATCTGTCTTCTGTAAAGATGAGAAACAGTATCCATATGCTCTTGCGGTACCCTCCACAGGATGAATTTGAGGTACACAATAAACTACCTACTTCGCTGGCAGCTTCTAAAATGTTGAAGGTAGTATCTTCCTCCTTGGGATTCAGATAATATTACTGGAGTATTTTTTTTTTTCGGTTTGGCAGTGAAGTAGATTGGTTGAATGAAGGGTGGGTGGGGGAGTGGGTGGATTAGGGGGTGGGGGGTGTTTAGATGAGGCGTTAGTGATGGAAAAAATGTAGATGGTGTAGCGGGTGGTTGGGTGCGAGAGGTTGGGTAGGAGGTATATTATGTGCTGGGATGGGGAAAGGTCTGCTAGCCAAGGATCGGTCAGGAAGGAGCTGGGTGAGCTCTCTTGATCCTCAGCCTACTTGCACAGAGAGTTTTCTCTCGTTCACTTAAATCCTCCTTCCTCTTCCTCCCTCCCTCCCTCTGCATCCTTACTCCTTTCCCTTAATACTTCCCTCCCTCCCTCCCTCCCTCTTCCTACATCCCCACTGCCCCATCCTCTTCCTCTTGTCTCCTTTAACTGTTCTCTTTTATATTTCTCCCAGCCTTATTTCCCTTCATCCTCTCCTCTCTTCCCATGCCCTCCTTTCCATAGTAGCAATAATGGTGGTTGAATGGTAGTTGTGGTACTAATGGTGGTGTTAAAGGTAACAGTGGTAATGTTGAGAGTATTGATGGTGATGTTGGAAATAATAATAATAATAATAATAATAATAATAATAATAATAATAATATTAATATTATATATTATTATTATTAATTCTTATAAAATAACATTAGTAACCGGGACTGTCCCACATATCCGGGACGCGACTAGCCGGACGGAGTATCGAGGCTACGCTGTACCTGAGACACTAAACCCAGACGGGTTTATCGCCTCATGAAATACAATATTCTTGCTGTTGTGAGAGAATTAAATTTTTCTTAGGATTTATATGCTAAAGTATTGTCAAAGTAATTTTTCATTGTATTACCATTGATACCAAAGATAATTATCATATTATTATTATTATTATTATTATTATTATTATTATTATTATTATTATTATTATTCATGGAAAGAGTTAAACCCATCTTTCTTTATAATTTATAAGGCTTGGGTTATTTGTTTAGTTTCTTGATTTGTTATGGTTTAATACTGTCATCACCATAGGATCTTTTAAACACTATTACCACCATAGGATCTTTTAAACACTATCACCACCATAGGATCTTTTAAACACTATCACCACCATAGGATCTTTTAAACACTATCACCACCATAGGATCTTTTAAACACTATCACCACCAAAGGATCTTTTAAACACTATCACCACCATAGGATCTTTTAAACACTATCACCACCATAGGATCTTTTAAACACTATCACCACCAAGGATTTTTAAAACACTATCACCACCATAGGTCTTTTAAACACTATCACCACCATAGGATCTTTTAAACACTATCACCCCATAGGATCTTTTAAAACACTATCACCACCATAGGATCTTTTAAACACTATTACCACATAGGATCTTTTAACACATATCACCACCATAGGATCTTTTAAACACTATCACCACCATAGGATCTTTTAAACACTATCACCACCATAGGATCTTTTAAACACTATCACCACCATAGGATCTTTTAAACACTATCACCACCTAGGATTTTTTAAAACACTATCCCCACCAAAGGATCTTTTAAACACTATCCACCACCATAGGATCTTTTAAACACTATCACCACCATAGGATCTTTAAACACTATCACCACCATAGGATCTTTTTAAACACTATCACCACCATAGGATCTTTTAAACACTATTACCACCATACGATCTTTTAAACACTATCACCACCATAGGATCTTTTAAACACTATCACCACCATAGGATCTTTTAAACACTATCACCACCATAGGATCTTTTAAACACTATTACCACCATAGGATCTTTTAAATACTATCACCACCATAGGATCTTTTAAACACTATCACCATCATAGGATCTTAAGGCTACTGACTCCCTAGATTAATCACCTAAACTTTAAACCATACCAGGGACAAAAGTGAACTTTGTGTGTGTATATACAACTTTCCAATGTGGGACTAGAGCCAACTCCCTGGAGTATATACACTCTTCTCTGTACTCTGTGATCTGTCTTCATCCATTATGTAGTTGTGGACGAGTGTTGTATGGGGGTATTCAGAGTGTGGGCTACCCAGTGCTTTTGTTGGGTAGCTGTGCAGTTCCTGGCTTGAGAATTAAAAATTTCTTGCTCTTGGAACCTTGCATTCTGTTAGCTCGGCCGCTGCTACGCGTTGTTTTGTATGTTTGTGATGGTGGGGTGGTGGTATTAGTGGGGTGATGGTGGGGTGGTGGTATAAGTGGGGTGATGTGTGGGGTGGTGGTGGTGTATTAGTGGGGTGGTGGTGGTGGTATTAGTGGGGTGATGGTGGGGTGGTGGTATTAGTGGGGTGATGGTGGGGTGGTGGTATAAGTGGGGTGATGGTGGGGTGGTGGTGGTGGTATTAGTGGGGTGGTGGTGGTGGTATTAGTGGGGTGATGGTGGGGTGGTGGTATTAGTGGGGTGATGGTGAGTGTGGTGGTATTATTGGGGTGATGGTGGGGGTGGTGGTATTAGGGGGGTGATGGTGAGGTGGTGGTATTAGTGGGGTGATGGTGGGGTGGTGGTATTAGTGGGGTGATGGTGAGGGGGTTTGGTATTAGTGGGGTGGTGGTTTTTGGGGTGAGGGTTTGAGGTGGTGGTATTAGGGGGGGGTATGGTGGGGGGTGGGTATTAGGGGGGGTGTGGTGGGGTGGTGGTGGTGGTTATTGTGGGGTGATGGGGGGTGGTGGTGGTGGGGGTATTGGGGGGGGTAAATGGTGGGGGGGGTTTGTATTGTGGGGTGGGGTATTAGTGGGGTGGTGGTATTAGTGGGGTGTGGTTTAGGGGGTGATGGGGGGGGGTGGTGGTATTAGTGGGGGATGGTGGGGTGGTGGTATTAGGGGGGGTGATGGTGGGGTGGTGGTGGTGTATTAGTGGGGGATGGTGGGGTGGGGGTGGTGGATTAGTGGGGGGGGGTGGGGGTATTAGTGGGGGTGGTGGGGGTGG
>NC_069482.1:23772635-23833055 GCF_026875155.1 Cherax quadricarinatus
GTGTCATCGGGCTGGGAGACTTAAGTAGTTCATCTGAGCTGGGAGATTTCAGTAGTTCAGCGAGCTGGGAGCTTCAGCATGTCAGTCGAGCTGGGAACTTCGCGTTCAGTCTGATGGGGACTTCAGCTTTTTAGTCTAGCTGGGAGACTTCAGATGTCATCTGGCTGGGAGACTTCAGTAGGTCAGTTTTAGGGGGGAACTTCAGCATGTTAGTCTGAGCTGGGAGACTTCGCGTGTCAGTCTGAGCTGGGGAGACTTCAGTAGTGTCATCAGCTGGGAGATTCGTAGGTCAGTCTGACGGGGAATTCGCATGTTAGTTGGCTGGAGACTTCAGCAGGCGTCGAGCTGGGAGATTCCCTTTTGTCAGTCTGAGGGGGAGATTTCAGCAGTGTCAGCTGAGCTGGAGACTTCAGAGTGTCAGTCTGAGCTGGGAGATTTCACGGTTATCTGAGCTGGGAGATTTTCAGCAGTGTCAGTCTGAGTGGAAAATCAGTATGTCGTCTGAGCTGGGAACTTCAGCAGTTTTAGTCGACGGGGAGACTTCGCATGTCAGCTGAGCGGGAACTTCAGTAGGTCAGTCTGAGGGGGAGATTTTCAGTAGTGTCAGTCTGAGCTGGGAACTTCAGAGTGTTAGTTGGCTGGGAGATTTTCAGCAGTGTCAGTCTGATGGGGACTTCATATGTCATCTGAGCTGGGAGACTTCAGCATGTTGTCTGAGGGGGGAGACTTCAGCAGTGTCAGTCGAGCGGGGGGACTTCAGTATGTCAGTCGAGCGGGAACTTCAGTGGTCATCGAGGGGAACTTCAAGTGTCAGTCTGAGCTGGGAGACTTCAGTAGTCAGTCTGAGCTGGGGACTTCTAGTGTCAGTCTGGCGGGGAGACTTCAGCGGGTTTCATCTGAGCTGGGAACCAGCAGTTCATTCTGCGGGGAACTTCATGTGTCAGTCTGACGGGGAGACTTCAGATGTCAGTCTGAGCTGGGGATTTCAGCAGTGTTAGTCGAGCGGAGACTTCAGCGTGTCACTGAGGGGGAGACTTCAGCAGGTTAGTTGAGCTGGGAGACTTCAGCAGGTCAGTCTGGCTGGGAGATTTCATAGTGTCATCTGACGGGAGATTTCAGTAGTGCAGCTAGCGGGAACTTCAGCAGTGTTAGTCGAGCTGGGAATTCAGCAGTGTCAGTCTGAGGGGGGAGACTCAGTAGTGTCAGTTGAGCGGGGAAACTTCAGCAGTGTTAGTCGAGTGGAGATTTAGCATGTCAGTCTGAGCGGGGAGACTTCGTATGGTCATCTGAGGGGGGAGACTTCATATGTCATCTGAGCTGGGACTTCAGTATGTAAACTGAGCTGGGAGATTCAGTATGTCAGTCTGAGCGGGGGAACTTCATAGTGTCAGCTGAGCGGGGAGCTTCAGCGTGTCAGTTGACTGGGAGACTTCGCTTGTCAGTTGAGTGGGAGATTTAGTATGTCACTGACGGGGAACTTCAGTAGTGTCAGCTACTGGGGGACTCAGCAGTGTTAGTCTGACGGGGAGATTTCAGCAGTGTCAGTCGAGCTGGGAGATTTTGTAGTGTCATCTAAAGGGGGAGACTTCAGTAGTGTCAGTCTACTGGAGACTTCAGTAGTGTCAGCTGAGGGGGGAGACTTCGTATGTCAGTCTACGGGGAACTTCATAGTGTCAGCTGGCGGGGAGATTTCAGCGGTCAGCTGAGTGGGACTTCAGCATTGTCAGTCTGAGTGGGAGACTTCAGCTGTCAGTCTGACGGGGAGATTTCAGTAGTGTCAGTCGGGCGGGAGACTTCATATGTCAGTCTGGCTGGGAGACTTCAGTATGTCAGCTGAGCTGGGAGACTTCAGCAGTTCAGTCGGCGGGGAGACTTCGCAGGTCTCTGAGCTGGGAGACTTCAGCATTTTAGTCTGAGCGGGAGCTTCAGCAGTTCGCTGAGCTGGGAGACTTCAGTATGTCAGTCTGGTGGGAGATTCAGCTGTTAGTCTGGTGGAGACTTCGCAGTGCGTCTGAGCTGGGAGACTTCGTATGTCAGTCGAGCGGGGAGACTTCAGTTGTCAGTCGGCGGGGGAGATTTCAGCATTTTATCTGAGCTGGAGACTTCGCAGTGCACCCTGAGTGGGAGACTTCATAGTGTCAGTCTGAGCTGGGAGATTCAGCTTTTAGTCTGAGTGGGAACTTCAGAGTGTCAGTCTAGGGGGAATTTCATAGTGTCACGAGCGGGACTTCAGTAGTGTCATCGGGATGGGAGACTTCAGCAGTGTCATCTGAGCGGGGAACTTCATTGTCATCTGAGCGGGGAGATTTCAGTAGTGCTCTGAGCTGGAGATTCAGTAGTGCATCTGAGGGAGACTTCAGTAGTGTCAGTCGGAGCGGGAGACTTCGTATGTCAGTCTGAGCGGGAGACTTCAGTAGTGTCAGTCTGAGCGGGAGACTTCTGTGTCAGTCTAGCTGGGAGATTTCAGTAGGTCAGTCTGAGCGGGGAGACTTCAGTAGGTCTTCTGAAGCGGAGACTTCATAGTGTCAGTCTGAGCTGGGAGATTTCATGTGTCAGTCGAGCGGGAGCTTCAGTAGTGTCAGTCTGAGCGGGGGAGACTTCAGTAGTGTCAGTCTGAGCGGGGAACTTCAGTAGTGTCAGCTGAGCTGGGAACTTCAGTAGTGTCAGTCTGAGGGGGAGACTTCAGTAGTGTCAGTCTGAGGGGGAACTTCAGATGCAGTCTGAGGGGGAATTTCGTATGTCAGTCGGCTGGAGACTTCAGTAGTGTCATCTGAGCGGGAACTTCGTAGTGTCACTGAGTGGAGATCTATGTCAGTCTGAGCTGGGAGACTTCGTAGTGTCATCGGCTGGGAGACTTAGTAGTGTCAGTCGGGTGGAGATTTCAGTAGTGCAGTCTGGCGGGGAGACTTCAGTGTGTCAGTCTGAGCGGGGAGATTCGTAGTTCTCTGAGCTGGGAGACTTCGTATGTCAGTCTGGCTGGGAGACTTCGAGTGTCAGTCAGCTGGGATTTCAGTAGTGTCAGTCGGGCTGGGAGACTTCAGTGGGTTTTAGTCTACTGGGAGACTTCAGAGGTCAGTCACTGGGAACTTCGTATGTCATCTGACGGGGAGACTTCAGTAGTGTCGTCTGAGGGGGAGACTTCAGTAGTGCGTCGAGCTGGGGACTTCAGTGTGTCAGTCGAGCTGGAGACTTCAGTAGGTCATCTGGGGGAGACTTCACAGTGTCATTGGGGGCGGGGGAGACTTCAGCGTTCAGTCGGGCGGGGAATTTCAGCAGTGTCATTGAGCGGGACTTCGCAGTGTCAGTTGAGTGGGAGATTTCACGTGTCAGCTGAGCTGGGAGACTTCAATAAACAGTGGGGTTTGCAAGTGTGCAAAAAAGGGTTTTATCAAGCTCAGACCTGTGAGATTGATAATTCCCCTCACAGTGACGGGAGTTAATTTTACCAAAAATTACCCTCTGTTAGGTGGTCTTCCCCATAAAAGGGGAATATATAAGATACATCATGAGAAAAAAAATTTTTCTAACAAACATATATAATATATATTAATAATATAATATATTTTAATATATTATATATTATATATATATATATATATATATATATATATATATTCTATTTTATCATTTACTCTCATAAAATATACACAAATCTATTTTAAAAACTTCAAATTTATCAGAACTTACGCTCACAAAGAACTACAAATCGTTCGTTCCATTCACAGTCGAGAGGAATGTAAACAAATGTAAAAACTGTAATATTAAATCGTAATGAATATGAATTTTTTCTCACATTATCTTTTCATTTTTGATGTCTAATTGTTAGTAATACGTATAACATCTATTATGTTTTGTATCATGTAAAATAATATTGACAGACATACGAGTTATCTTGTAAACAGTGTAAGCTTACATTGACAGACATACGAGTCATCTTGTAAACAGTGTAAGCTTACAGTATGGATAAATACAGTACAGTACACTAAATGTATTTTCTCTTATGATTTGGTTAATAATATTTTCTTTTTCCATAGCTTACTTAGTTGTAAGAATACAGTATGTGATACATATATACGTGTTCATCGACTGTCAACTAGCAAGAACTCGTTTAGAATTAAGTCCTTTCTAAAATTTTCTCTTTTACCTTTAAAGATACGTATATTTATTGTACTTACGTTAATGTAAAAATTAATAATTTTGTGCCAAAAGAACCTTAGAAAACTTACCTAACCTTATTATGACAAGCTAAATTTAATTTAGCCTAACCCAACTAGATGTATTTTAAATAAGTTTACAATAATTTAATAATAAACAAACACAATGATATATATATATATATATTTATCATTAGGTTCAGAATGATTTTTGCGAAATTATTGCATACACAAATTTTCGCTTGTCTTATTCGACAAGAACTGAGTTGCTATTTAGGCCCAAAAAACTTAAGTTTTACCTATTCGGGCACGACAAACCACACCACACACACACACACACACACAAAAACACACACACACACAAAACACACACACACACACACCCTCCCCATCATCCCTCCTTCTTCCCTCCCACCATCGTCTTCCCTTCCCTTCTTTCCGTACTCTCCCTCCCTCAAGTCTCCTTTTCCAGGGGTTCCGTGCGCCTCGAAAATTGTTTTTGTTAGGGTTGAGTAATGAAGAGTGATGGTGAACACCACCTATCACCTCTTTGACCTCCCTCACCCTCACCCCTCACCCCTTTCTCCTCACCCTTACTCCCTCACCCTTTACTCCCTCACCCCTCTTCCTCACCCTCTCTCCCTCACCCTCTCTCCCTCACCCTTACTTCCTCACCCTCTCTCCCTCACCCTTACTCCCTCACCCTCCTCTCCCTCACCCTTACTCCCTCACTCCCCCTTACTTCCCTCACCCTCTCTCCCTCACCCTTACTTCCTCACCTTACACCCTCACCCTTACTCCCTTACCCTCACTCCCCCCACCCTCTCTCCCTCACCCTTTTCTTCCCTCACCCTACTCCCCCCACCCTTACCTTCCCTCACCCTCTCTCCCTCACCCTCTCTCCCTCACCCTTACTCCCCCCACCCTTAAATTCCCCACCACCCCCCCCTCCCCTCACCCTTCCCCCCTCCCTTACTCCCTCACCCTCTTCCCTCACCCTTACTTCCCTCACCCTCTCTCCCTCACCCTTACTTCCCCCACCCTTACTCCTCCCCCCTTTCCCCCCACTCCCTCCCCCTCACTATCCCTCACCCTCCCTTCCCTCACCCTCTCTCCCTCCCCCTTACTTCCCCCTTCACCCTAACCCCCCCTCACCCTATACTCCCTCACCCTTACTTCCCTCACCCTCTCTCCCTCACCCTCTACCCCTCACCCTTATCCCTCACCCTCACTCCCACACCCCTCTCTCCCCCACCCTTACTCCTCCCTCACTACCTCTCCCTCCCCCCCTCACCCTCACTCCCTCACCCTCCTCCCTCACCCTATTCCCTCACCCTACTCCCCACCCTTACTCCTCACCCTTTATTCCCTCACCCTTACATCCCCTCACCCTCACCCCTTTTCCCCCAACCCCCACTCCCTACCCTTACTCCCTACCCTTATCCTCACCCTCACCCCTACCTCACCCTCACTCCCTCAAACCCCCTTCTCCCTCACCCTCTCCCTCTCCCCTCACCTCCCCTCACCCTTATTCCCTCACCCTCACTCCCTCACCCTTATTCCCTCACCCTCAGTCTCTAACCCTCTCTCACTCTCACTCTCTCACCTTCACTCCCTCACCCTTTCTTCCTCACCCCCACTCATTCCCTCATCCTCACTCCCCCACTCCCACTCACCCCTCTTCCCTCACATCTCCCTTCCCAATACTTCTGCCCCATTCGAAAAGATAAAAGGAATAGGGGGGGTGGGGAGAAAATAGGAAAGGGAGGGGGGTACAATAAGGGAAATGGAATAGAGAGAAAACACTGGTACGGAAGGGAAGAAGAGTGAAGAAACAGAGGTGGAGAAAGAGGAGCGGGAGAACGAGGAGGAAGGCAGGAGAGGGATAAATGGAAGAAAAAACATAAAAGGCAAGGATGAGCAAGAAAAATAAAAGACATGGGAAATAAGGGAGTGAGAGGGAGGGAGGGAGTGAGAAGGTAAGAAAGACGGAGAGGGAGGGAAGAAGGAAGTGAAAATGAAGAGAGAGAAAATATTAGTGATACAGTTAGGACTGAAAAGAAGCAAAGAGAAAGGAGAATGAGGGGCAGGAATGGATAGAAAAGGGTATAGCAGGATAGAGGGACCCACTAACTACCCTTTCCCTTGGACTGATAAGCTTTAACACCCCCCTAACCCCCTAACTCCCTTTATAAAGCACTCAGTATCTCTTTTTGACCCATCGTTCCTTAGTCCCCTTTGTTCCCTGTTCTCCCCTCCCTACTCCCCTACACCATCTTATTCCTTCTGCTCTCTCTGGTTCATTTTTATGGGCCCATATTAGGCAGGTCTTTCTCAAATCCAATAAGCAACAATATTTGCCCAACCCATTTTCAATACTACCCAAGGAATAAGCCTTGATAACCTTAATAACAATAATAATAATAATGATAATAATAATAATTTTTATTTCTATTAAGTATATGATAAAACTTATACAGACCATAGCTGACATCAGTGACATACTACTATATAGAAAGCCGCTTGTTATGCTGAGCATTTCCGCAAATTAGGTCAGTTTTGTCCCAGGATGCCACCCACACCAGTCGACTAGCACCCAGCTACTATTTTACCGCTAAGTGAACATGGATTTCAGGTGTCTTAAGGAAACACATCGTAATATTTTCACCAGTACCGAGGTACAAGTACCACTCAGATCCAACCCGTCTCACTCATGTATTTATCCAGTGTAAATTTGAAGCAACTCAGGATCTTAACTTCAGTGATCTACTGAGGAGATAAACTAGACACGTGTGTAACACTTGGGTATCTTTATTGAGGAAACGTTTCGCCAGTCGCAGTGGCTTCATCAGTCCTATTTAAAAACTAATGGTGAAGATCAGAAGGAGTTTAATGTAATCAGTCCCTGAGCCTGGAGTCGATGTAATCAGTTTATCAGTCTTGAATAGATTGATGGACTGACCACATCGACGCAAGGTTGAGGGACTGATTACCTCATTCTCCTCCTGTTCTTCAAGATTCTCCTTTGTATAGACTGATGAAGCCACTGTGTGGCGAAACGTTTCCTCAATAAAGATACCCAAGAGTTGCACATGTGTCTAATTTATCAACATGTCGGTTCTCTGAACCATTCATCTACAAACCACTAATCTACATTCCTGCTAGGCAGACTGTTCCACTTATCACCTACCCTATTTCCAAACCACTTCTTCCCCTTATTCTTCCTTCTCTCCTCTCTCATTCCGTTCTTCCTTCCGCTTTCTCTAGTTAATTTGTAAGGCTTGATAGGCTCTCTATGATCTCATGTTGAGGTTCATTGATTAAATTATACCTTGCAAGATTGCCGTATGTTGCATTTGCAGTTTAATGTAATCAATTCTCCCCTTCCCATAATCTTCCTCTTTTCTTATTCCCACGTACTCTGTTTCTTCCTTTCCTTCTTGTAGTGGAGAGAGCAGGAGTAAGGTAGACAGCAGCGGTCAAGAGGACCACAGTGAGGTAGACAGCAGCGGTCAAGAGGACCACAGTGAGGTAGACAGCAGCGGTCAAGAGGACCACAGTGAGGTAGACAGCAGCTGTCAAGGTACCACAGCAGGAATAGGACCAGCGGTCAAGAGGCCACAGTGAGGACCGAGAAGCGGTCAAGAGGACCACAGTGAGGTAGCAGCGGCCAAGAGGACAAATGCCAAACTAGAAACCTTAACCCAGACGGTCCAGTGGACCAGTCAGTGGACAGCCAGTAGGACCAGTCAGTGGAAACCAGCAGTGAACCTCAGGAGCGGTCCAGTGGACCAGTCAGTGGACCAGTCAGTGGACCAGTCAGTGGACCAGTCAGTGGACCAGTCAGTGGACCAGTCAGTGGACCAGTCAGTGGCGAGGTTCACTTAGTACCTGGATTTTGGAGGCCAGTACTCCGTATTTAATGACCGAGTCACTAGTGTGATCACCTCTTATACTGAGGCAAACTCCGGATAATAGCAATCACATATAGGCAAGAAGGAGATGCCGATGATGATGATGATGAAGACGAAGAAGACGACAAAGAAGATAAAGACGAAGAGGAATAAGGAAAAAATATAGAAAAACAAAGAATAAGATAAAAAAGAAAAAATATATGAGGAGGAGGAGAAGGATGATGATGATAAGGATAAACACTGCTGGAGACCCACTGGCCCATACTTGCAGTCCTTCTCAAATCCAACTCCTGTAACACAAACACTTGTACAACCATCGTTAATCCGAATTCTATTTCGTTCATTGCAGAGCTGTACGACCCTTGCGGGTTTAGCGCTTAGTTATGATATTTCTTTCAGTCAGAGAATAATCAACATTTATAGCATTTTCTAGTGTTTTTTGTTCATTTATCTAGTTCTCCTTAATCCGGGTCATCTTCCGTTTATCCGGGTCATCTTCCGTTTATCCGGGGCGACTCTCGTTTATGCGGATAACTTAATTTTAATTGGTTTTATAGACAGTTTTAAAGTTTTTAACAGAATCTCACGTGTGTGAGTTATTGTGTTGTTGTTGTTGTGGTGGTGGGGGTTGTAGTTGTTGTGATGGTGGTTGTGGTTATTGTGTGGTTGTGGTGATGGTGGTTGTGTGTGATGGTTGTGGTTGTGATGGTGGTTGTGGTTGTGATGGTTGTGGTTTGTGATGGTGGTTGTGGTTGTGATGGTTGTGGTTTGTGATGGTGGTTGTGGTTGTGATGGTGGTTGTGGTTATTGTTGTGGTTGTGATGGTTGTTGTGATGGTGGTTGTGGTTATTGTTGTGGTTATTCATTTATTTTCCTCTTCCCATTTTTAAATTGTTCGTTTTTACTTGCTTGTCTTCCACTTCATCACTTCCTTAATTATTAATCTTCAAGAACTGAAATTAAACGTCATTTGAGGACATTTTTATTGCCTTAAATATTTACTATTCTGTCTTCTTTATTACTCCAACTCTTCTCTTTATTGCATTATCTGGTTAAGCCGTTCAACTACCGGCCTTGTGTACACACGGACACACACACATGTGTGTGTGTGTGTGTGTGTGTGTGTGTGTGTGTGTGTGTGTGTGTGTGTTGTGTGTGTGTGTGTGTGTGTGTGTCGATATTTCGTTCATGCGAAGCGTAATGAGTTTATCTGTTTAGTTATCCGGAAGACTTGCCTGCGAGGTGCTCGCTTAACCGGACGTGTCTATCAAACGTCGCTTAACCGGTCCGGTCGATCAAGCGTCGCTTAACCGAACGTGTTGATTAAGCAAGTCATTTGCTGTTATCCAAATTCTTGTTAATAAACGTTAAATTGAGACAACAGTTGTAGGAACTACATGTGTGGTAACAGTTGTAGGAACTACATGTGTGTTAACAGTTGTAGGAACTACATGTGTGGTAACAGTTGTAGGAACTACATGTGTGGTAACAGTTGTAGGAACTACATGTGTGGTAACAGTTGTAGGAACTACATGTGTGGTAACAGTTGTAGGAACTACATGTGTGTTAACAGTTGTTGGAACTACATGTGTGATAACAGTTGTAGGAACTACATGTGTGGTAACAGTTGTAGGAACTACATGTGTGTTAACAGTTGTTGGAACTACATGTGTGGTAACAGTTGTAGGAACTACATGTGTGGTAACAGTTGTAGGAACTACATGTGTGGTAACAGTTGTAGGAACTACATGTGTGTTAACAGTTGTAGGAACTACATGTGTGATAACAGTTGTAGAACTACATGTGTGGTAACAGTTGTAGGAACTACATGTGTGTAACAGTTGTAGGAACTACATGTGTGTTAACAGTTGTTGGAACTACATGTGTGGTAACAGTTGTAGGAACTACATGTGTAAGAGCAACAGTTGTAGGAACTACATGTGTGGTAACAGTTGTAGGAACTACATGTGTGTTAACAGTTGTTTGGGAACTACATGTGTGGTAACAGTTGTAGGAGCTACATGTGTAAGAGCAACAGTTGTAGGAACTACATGTGTGGTAACAGTTGTAGGAACTACATGTGTGGTAACAGTTGTAGGAACTACATGTGTGGTAACAGTTGTAGGAGCTACATGTGTGGTAACAGTTGTAGGTACATGTGTGGTAACAGTTGTAGGAGCTACATGTGTAAGAACAACAGTTGTAGGAACTACATGTGTGGTAACAACAGTTGTAGGAACTACATGTGTGGTAACAGTTGTAGGAGCTACATGTGTAAGAACAACAGTTGTAGGAACTACATGTGTGGCAACAGTTGTAGGAACTACATGTGTGGCAACAGTTGTAGGAACTACATGTGTGGTAACAGTTGTAGGAGCTACATGTGTAAGAGCAACAGTTGTAGGAACTACATGTGTGGTAACAGTTGTAGAAATAACAGCCACTGAAACTCCACCACACTGTTCAAGAATGTAAAATGAGGGATACGTCCCTCAGTCCACCTTAGTTGACCTATAGGGACCTTAGTCGGCCTGTAGGGACCTTAGTCGACCTATAGGGACGTTAGTCGACCTATAGGGACCTTAGTTGACCTATAGGGACCTTAGTCGATCTATAAGGACTTTAGTCGACCTATTGGGACCTTAGTCGACCTATATATACCTTAGTCGATCTATAGGAATCTAAGTTCCTTTAGGCTTCCCTGAATCCCTTCATAATTACCCTGCTCACACTTCAACAGCACAAGTCCTAAAAACTCTTCGTCTTCATTCGCTCCTATCTAACACGCTCACGCATGCTTGCTGGAAGTCCAAGCCCCTCGCACACATAACCTCCTTTACCCCCTCCTTCCAACCTTTCTTAGGCCGACCTCTACCCTGCCTTCCCTCCACTACAGATTTATATACTCTCGAAGTCATTCTATTTTGTTCCACCCTCTCAACATGTCCGAACCTCCTCCTAATTTCTAAACTAAAAATTCTCTGCATTATATTCACACTACACATTGCCCTCAGACAAGACGTCTCCACTGCCTCCAGCCTTCTCCTTGTTGCAACATTCACCACCCATGCTTCACACTCATATAAGAGCGTTGATATAACCATACTCTCATACATTTCCCTCTTTGCTTCCATGGACAAAATTCTGTCTCCAAAGACTCCTCAGTGCACCACTCACCTTTTTCCCCTCGTCATTTCTATGATTCACCTCATCTTTCATAGACCCATCTGCTGACATGTCCACTCCTAAATATCTAAATACATTCACCTCCTCTATACTCTCACCCTCCAGTCTGATATCCAATCTTTTGTTACCTAAATTTGTTGTTATCCTTATCACCTTACTCTTTCCTATATTCACTTCTCTTCAACCCCATTTATAAATATTTTGAACAACCATGATGGCATCACACATCCTAGCCTAAGCCCTTCTTTTACTGGGGAATAATCTCCCTCTCTCCTACATACTCTAACCTGAGCCTCACTATCCTCGTTAAAACTTTTCACCGCTTTCAATAACCTACCTCCTATTCCATACATTTCCAACTTCTGTCACATTTGCCCCCTATCCACCCTGTCATACGCCTTCTCCAAATCCATAAATGCCATGAAAACCTCTTTACACTTATCTAAGTACTGTTCACCTATATGTTTCACTGTAAACTCTTGGTCTACACACCCCTACCCATCCTAAAGCCTCCTTGTTCATCTGCTATCCTACTCTCCGTCTTACTCTTAATTCTTTCAGTAATAACTCTAACATACACTTTACCAGGTATACTCAACAGACTTATTCCCCTATAATTTTTGCGCACTCTTTTGTCCCCTTTGCCTTTATACAAAGAAATTATTCATGCTCCCTGCCAGTCCCTAGGTATCTTACCCTCTTCCATACATTTATTAAATAAAAGCACAAACCACCAAGCTAGTTTATTGTACACCCCATATATCCATCCTGTGGATGGCAGTGGCTAGTTTATTGTACACCCCATTTATACATCCTCTGGATGGTAGTGGCTAGTTTATTGTACACCTTATATATCCATTCTGTGGATGATAGTGGCTAGTTTATTGTACACACCATATATCCATTCTGTGGATGATAGTGGCTAGTTTATTGTACACACCATATATCCATCCTGTGGATGGCAGTGGCTAGTTTATTGTACACACCATATATCCAGCCTATGGGAGGTAGTGGCTAGTTTATTGCACACACCATATATCCATCCTGTGGATGGTAGTGGCTAGTTTATTGCACACACCATATATCCAGCCTGTGGATGGTAGTGGCTAGTTTATTGCACACACCATATATCCAGCCTGTGGATGGCAGTGGCTAGTTTATTGTACACACCATATATCCATCCTGTGGATGGCAGTGGCTAGTTTATTGTACACACCATATATCCATCCTGCGGATGGCAGTGGCTAGTTTATTGTACACACCATATATCCATCCTGTGGATGGCAGTGGCTAGTTTATTGCACACACCATATATCCATCCTGTGGATGGCAGTGGCTAGTTTATTGTACACACCATATATCCATCCTGTGGATGGCAGTGGCTAGTTTATTGTACACACCATATATCCAGCCTGTGGATGGCAGTGGCTAGTTTATTGTACACACCATATATCCAGCCTGTGGATGGCAGTGGCTAGTTTATTGCACACACCATATATCCATCCTGTGGATGGCAGTGGCTAGTTTATTGTACACACCATAATATCCAGCCTGTGGATGGCAGTGGCTAGTTTATTGCACACACCATATATCCAGCCTGTGGATGGCAGTGGCTAGTTTATTGTACACACCATATATCCATCCTGTGGATGGCAGTGGCTAGTTTATTGTACACACCATATATCCAGCCTATGGGAGGTATCGCAAAAACGTAAGAATAATGGAAGTACATTTGGATATACTGTATATTTCAATTGTATTTATATTTTTTTACAAGCAGATTTAGGATATTTGCTTAAAATATCTAGTACAGATAATGCGCAATTTTTCAGTTATTTTAACTGTCCTAACCATACTCAACTCATCCAGTATTAGCTCACCGTGAAGGATGAGCTGAGATTTCGACAGGTTGTTTACATGGTATAATGGTTGTATCCTAACACCTGAAGGATGATTGAAGGATGTTTTCGTAGGATCGGCTGCCCGGTCCAAGACCAGGACCCATATTAACTTGGTGAATTCTGATATATTTATCAGTGGTCGGAATACATGTCTCAGTCACAGAGAAACAAACTCAAGCTCTCGTTACCCTGTATGTCCCGCGTCGCTGTGACACCCCTTCCCCATATCCCCCTTCGTTGTGACACCCTTCCCTCACATCCCCCGTCGCTGTGATACCCCTCCCTCACATCCCCCGTCGCTGTGATACCCCTCCCTCACATCCCCCGTCGCTTGACCCTCCCACTCCGTCGCTGTGACACCCCTCCCTCACATCCCCCGTCGCTGTGACACCCCTCCCTCACATCCCCCCCGTCACTGTGACACCCCTCCCTCACATCCCCCGTCGCTGTGACACCCCTCCCTCACATCCCCCGTCGCTGTGACACCCCTCCCTCACATCCCCCGTCGCTGTGACACCTCTCCCCCCACATCCCCCGTCGCTGTGACACCTCTCCCCCACATCCCCCGTCGCTGTGACACCTCTCCCCCACATCCCCCGTCGATGTGGAATTCATTTTAATCAAACTTTTTTACTCTCACAGAGACCCGATGCATTGTAAATATGGATTCATCAGATGAGAAATATTTACACACACACACACACACACACACACACACACACTGGAATTTAACCCTGCCAAATGCAAAGTCATGAAGATCGGGGAAGGGCAAAGAAGACCGCAGACACAGTATAGTCTAGGTGGCCAGAGACTGCAAACCTCACTCAAGGAAAAAGATCTTGAGGTGAGTTTAACACCGAGCATATCTCCTGAGGCGCACAACAATCAGATAACTGCTGCAGCATGTGGGCGTCTGGCAAACCTAAGGATAGCGTTCCGACACCTCAGTAAGGAATCGTTCAAGACTCTGTACACCATATGGTCAGGCCCATCCTGTAGTATGCAGCACCAGTTTGGAATCCACACCTGGTCAAGCACGTCAAGAAATTAGAAATTGTTGCAAAGGTTAGCAACAAGACTAGTCCCAGAGCTAAGGGGATTGTCCTACGAAGAAAGGTTAAGAGAAATTGACCTGACGACACTGGAGGACGGGAGGGTCAGGGAAGACATGATAACGACATACAAAATACTGCGAGGAATAGACAAGGTGGACAAAGGATGTTCTAGAGATGGGACACAGAAACAAGGGGTCACAATTGGAAGTTGAAGACTCAGATGAGTCAAAGGGATGTTCGGAAGTATTTCTTCAGTCATAGAGTTGTCAGGAAGTGGAATAGCCTAGAAAGTGACGTAGTGGAGGCGAGGAGTACTGTTGCAGCATATGGGCGCCTAGCAAAACTAAAAATATCATTCGGACATCTCAATAAGGAATCGTTTAATACCCTGTACACCGTGTATGTCAGGCCTATACTGGAGTATGCGGCACCAGTTTGCAACCCACACCTAGCCATGCATGTAAGGAAATTAAGAGAAAATGCTAAGGTTTGTAAGAAGACTAGTCCCTGAGCTAAAGGGCATGTCCTACGAGGAGAGGTTAAAGGAAATCGACCTGACAACACTGGAGGACAGGAGAGATATGGGTTGATATGATAACGACATATAAAATACTGAGAGGAATTGACAAGGTAGACAGAGACAGGATGTTCCAGAGATGGGACACAGCAACATTGGGTGGTCCTATGGTTCTAGCTCACCATGAGGCGGGCGAGTACAACATGGGTTCCAGTTCTTGGCTAGAACATTGTTGTTATTGATCAATACCACTCGTTCGTGGTTACAATAATATATATATATATATATATATATATATATATATATATATATATATATATATATATATATATATATATATATATATATATTAACAAGTCGGCCGTCTCCCACCGAGACAGGGTGACCCAAAAAGAAAGAAAATCCCCAAAAAGAAAATACTTTCATCATCATTCAACTCTTTCACCACACTCACACATTATCACTGTTTTTGCAGAGGTGCTCAGAACACAACAGCTTAGAAGCATATACGTATAAAGATACACAACATATCCCTCCAAACTGCTAATATCCCAAACCACTCCTTTAGAGTGCAGGTATTGTACTTCCCATTTCCAGGACTCAAGTCCGGCTATATAAAAATAACCGGTTTCCCTGAATCCCTTCACTAAATATTACCCTGCTCACACTCCAACAGATCATCAGGTCCCAAATACCATTCGTCTCCATTCACTCCCATCGAACACGCTCACGCACGCTTGCTGGAAGTCCAAGCCCCTCGCCCACAAAACCTCCCTTACCCCTTCCTTCCAACCTTATATATATATATATATATGTCTACCCTTGTATGTGTCTCTACCACTCAGCATGCTTTATCTGTCATCTCTCCACTTCTCTCCCTCCTCCACCCTTCCTCTCATCTTCCATTCTTCCTTCTATTCTTTCTTACTTCCTCTTCCTCATCTACTATTTTTGTGTACGTATTCCACTCCTAGTTTATTTATTGTGCTCTTTTTCTCTCTCTTCGTTCACTTTTCCCTATGCCTCTTCCTCTTTTTCCTCTTCATTTTTGTCTTTTCCTCTCTTCCTTTCCCTTTTTTTCCTTCCTATTTTCAGATTTTTCTCCTCTTTTTCATTAATATTTTTCCCTCTTAAAGTTTCTGTTCCACTTCCCTCCCTCAATTTCCATCTTCACCTCGTTTCCATTCCTCCACCTCTCCCTCAATCCCTTCTCGTCTCGTTCCATCCTTCTTTTTCGTTTTTCGTCGTTCCCCTTCCGATCGCGTCACCCCTGTCTACCATCTACCGTTCCTGTGCATCCGTCTAGTTGACGGTTGAACACAGACCGTCAAGGTGACAGCCACTGCCACGACCCTTCAATCCTCTCTCTCTCTCTCTCTCTCTCATCATCATCCCCTTTTCCTCTCTTCTATTCATAGAACTTCCTGTACCCCCCCTTTTCCCTCCTCTTCCTCCTCTCCCCTCCTTTCCCCTCTCCCTCCCCCCTCCTTTCCCCTCTCCCTTCTCCTTTCACCTCTCCCTCCACCCCCCCTCCCCCCCCCCTTTTCCCCATCCTTCCCCTCCCTCTTTTTCCCCTCCCCCCCCTTTTCCCTTCGTCACTGAGAAGATCTCCCCAAGATGAATACTTTGAATTTCCCGCTCTTTGAAAAAGGGGGGTTGCCAGGCCGAGATAAGAGAAAAATTTAATTTTTGAAAAATGAGCGCAAAATTTAATGGGAGCAGCAGGGGGGGCAACAATAGCTGCGTGGGCCCCCCGCCGCCCGCCCCGCAGCCGCCGCCACCGCACCCCCCCCGGCCCCGCAACATACGCTGCGCTCTGCACACTGCCTTTTTTTTTTTTTAGAGCGCTGTTAAGGGTGTGTGGATGAAAAGGTTTTGGAGGAAGCGGGGGAGGGAAAGGGGGCGGGTTGCAAAGTAGATGCAGGGCAAAGTAAGATGCAGGTAAAGGGGACGAGGTGCAAAGTAAGAGCAGGTCAAAGGGAGACGCGGGTTGCAAAGGAAGACGCAGGTGCAAAGGGAGACACAGTGCAAAGGAAGACACAGGTGAAAGGGAGACGCAGGTGAAAGGAAAGACGCAGGGCAAAGGAAGACGCAGGGAAAAGGGGAGAGCAGGTGAAAGGAAGAGGGCCCAGGGCAAAAGGGAACGCGGGTGAAAAGGAAGAGCAGGTGAAAAGGAAGAACAGGTGCAAAGGGAGAGCAGGTGCAAAGGAAGCGCATTTGAAAAGGGAGACGCAGTTGAAAAGGGAGACGATGCAAAAAGCCCGCAGGTTGCAAAGGAAGACGCCAGGTGCAAATTGGAGACGCAGTTGCAAAGGAAGACGCAGGTGCAAAGGGAACGCAGGTGCAAAGGAAGACGCATTGCAAAGGGGACGCAGTTGCAAAGGGAGACGCAGGTCCAAAGGAGACGCAGTGCACAGTGGAGCACGCAGTGTGCAAGGAAGAAGCAGTGCAGATGACGCAGTTGCAAGAACACAGGTGCAAAGAACGCAGGTGCAAGAAGCACAGGCGCAAAAGGAGTCGCAGTGCAAAGGAAGATCGCAGGTTGCAAAAGACGCAGGTGCAAGGTGACGCAGTTGCAAGGAAGACTCGGTGCACAAGGAAGACGCAGGTGCAAAGGAGACAGGTGCAAAGGAAGACGCGCTGCAAAGGAAGACACAGGTGCAAAGGGAGGGACGCAGATGAAGAGAAGACACAGTTTGCAAAGGAAGAGAGGGCGCAAAGGAAGACACAGGTGCAAAGGAAGACACAGGTGCAAGGAAGAACAGGTGCAAAGTAAGACGCAGGTGCAAAGGAAGCGCGAGCAAAAGAAGACACAGGTGCAAACGGAAGACGCAGTGTAAGGAAGACACGTTGAAGGAAGAAGCAGGTGTAAAGGAAGACGCAGGTGCAAAGGAAGACACAGGTGCAAAGGAAGACGCAGGTGCAAAGGAAGACAAGGTGCAAAGGGAGACGCAGGTGCCAAAGAAGACGCAGGTGCAAAGGGAGACGCAGGTGCAAAGGAAGACGCAGGTGCAAAGGAAGAAGCAGGTGCAAAGGAAGACGCAGGTGCAAAGGAAGAGCAGGTGCAAAGGAAGACGGAGGTGCAAAGGGAGGACGCAGGTGCAAAGGGAGACGCAGGTGCAAAGGAAGACGCAGTTGCAAAGGGAGACGCAGGTGCAAAGGAAGACGCAGGTGCAAAGGAAGACGCAGTTGCAAAGGGAGACGCAGGTGCAAAGGAAGACGCAGTGTGCAAAGGAAGACACAGGTGCAAAGGAAGACGCAGGTGCAAAGGAAGACGCAGGTGCAAAGGAAGACGCAGGTGCAAAGGGAGACGCAGGTGCAAAGGAAGACGCAGGTGCAAAGGGAGACGCAGGTGCAAAGGAAGACGCAGTTGCAAAGGGAGACGCAGTTGCAAAGGAGACGCAGGTGCAAAGGAAGACGCAGGTGCAAAGGGAGACGCAGGTGCAAAGGAAGAAGCAGGTGCAAAGGGAGACGCAGGTGCAAAGGAAGACACAGGTGCAAAGGAAGACGCAGGTGCAAAGGAAGACACAGGCGCAAAAGGAGACGCAGGTGCAAAGGAAGACGCAGGTGCAAAGGAAGACGCAGGTGCAAAGGGAGACGCAGGTGCAAAGGAAGACGCAGGTGCAAAGGAAGACGCAGGTGCAAAGGAAGACGCAGGTGCAAAGGGAGACGCAGTTGCAAAGGAAGACACAGGTGCAAAGGGAGACGCAGATGCAAAGGAAGACACAGGTGCAAAGGAAGACGCAGGTGCAAAGGAAGACACAGGTGCAAAGGAAGACACAGGTGCAAAGGAAGACACAGGTGCAAAGGAAGACGCAGGTGCAAAGGAAGACGCAGATGCAAAAGAAGACACAGGTGCAAAGGAAGACGCAGGTGTAAAGGAAGACACAGTTGCAAAGGAAGAAGCAGGTGTAAAGGAAGACGCAGGTGCAAAGGAAGACACAGGTGCAAAGGAAGACGCAGGTGCAAAGGAAGACACAGGTGCAAAGGGAGACGCAGGTGCAAAGGAAGACGCAGGTGCAAAGGGAGACGCAGGTGCAAAGGAAACAGTGCAGGGAGACGCAGGTGCAAGGAGACGCAGGTGCAAAGGAAGAAGCAGGTGCAAAGGAAGACGCAGGTGCAAAGGAAGAAGCAGGTGCAAAGGAAGACGGAGGTGCAAGGGAGGACGCAGGTGCAAAGGGAGACGCAGGTGCAAAGGAAGACGCAGTTGCAAAGGGAGACGCAGGTGCAAAGGAAGACGCAGGTGCAAAGGAAGACGCAGTTGCAAAGGGAGACGCAGGTGCAAAGGAAGACGCAGGTGCAAAGGAAGACGCAGGTGCAGAGGAAGACGCAGGTGCAAAGACAAAAAAAATGAAAGATCATACTTCCTCAGGGTTATATACACAGACATATGTGTGTATCTCCGTGTATACAAACTGAGAATGTACATTAGGGTATTTACACGACCGAGAGATGTATATCTTTCAGCATATATACATTGAAAATGGTGCATCTCTAAGAGTGTTTAGACCTGAGAGGTGTGTATCTTTTGCGGTTTATATAATATATATATATATATATATATATAATCTTATATATATATATATATATATATATATATATATATATATATATTCTTAAATTGTTAAGTTATTTTTTGTATTTTTTCTATGTACTACAACATTTTTGTGAAAAATTTTGAGAGTGCAGCAGTGTCCCTCATAAATATATATGGCGTTTAGGGTCGTATATGGGTCACCATTATTACAGCGGATCATGTTGACCAAAAATGTAATCAAAATGAATCTGAAATTGGTGACTTTTGTGAATTTTTACGTTTCATGTCGGTATTATTACCAGGTGGTGTGGTGTGTGTGTGTGTGTGTGTGGTGGTGTGTGGTGTGTGTGTGTGTGTGGTGGTGTGTATGGTGGAAGCACATTACAGTAGTGTTTTCTTCCACACGCCGAACGTTTTAAGGGGGTCGACCAGAGCTGGAGCTCAACACCCACAAATCATCCGGATATAAACGTCATGACAGCGAGATAAATACATTGTTTAAGAATAGGTCTGATGGGGCCCTACCCCCCCCCCCACCCCCCCCCCCACCAACCCCCAAACACACCACAGTTTGCTCTTTTTCTATCACAGTATTGTGTTTATTTAAAGTTTTTTTTCAGTAAGTCCACATTTCTCCAAAATCTACAGTTTCTCGTTTTAATAGAACTTTAAAAGGGAGGAACACTGCGGGAGGCCTTTGGGCCCCTCCAGGTCCTTAAAATTCTTATAACAAAAGTCCCTTTTCTCCCACCGGTTTGTGAAGTCCGTTTCCCATAGCACTTTAAAGTGTCATTGTTTTACGTTTTTCTCGATTCCCTTACTTCCCCTCCTCTTCCCTCTTCTCACCTTTCCTCATTATGCATTCTCCCTTGTGATGTCTTCCTCCTGCATTCATCTCTTCTCCGTCCTGACTCTTGGCATTCTCTTGGCGTCATCCCCTCCGACGCCTCTCTCTTTCCCTCTCCACCAAGCGCAGTCTTATTTCTCGTGTCAAAGGGCGTCAGGCCGTTATCAATTCGTTATCAGCTGGAAAATAAGTCACGCATCACAATGCTATCTAGTCCACAAGGCGACAGCAGGCAATAGCGACACTTGCAAGGTCCCGCCGTAAGGTCTGTTCCAGAGGCTTTGTTGCCGATCCCCGCCTTTGTACCCCTCGAATGCCGGTTGGAGCATTATGTTCCGTTCATAGTGCAAGATTCCCAGTTTCTTTTTTCCCTCTCTTTGCTCTGTATTATAAGTTAGTATCTCAGATGCTGTATTGATGCGCGGCACACGTAGTTTGCCGTAAGAATGATCTGTACGTCAGCCAGCATCTCGTTTTCCAGGGGGGACGAAGCGGTAAGAAACGCGCCTCTAAATCCTCGGTAAAATCTGCCTTGGGTTCCCCGGCCAGACAGGTGACTTTCCAGAATGGTTCGCGCGGGGATGATACTGTATCCAATTGTGCAGGACGTCTATGAAAGCTGCGGCACTCGGCAAAAACGTCGCGAGAACTGCAGGGCTGGAACAGAGAAGCCCAGGCACACAAGGGTAGCTGGAACTCCACGCTATGGAATAGGATGGGGGTCTGGTATTCATTGATTCTGGAGAGGTCCTGGAATACAAAAGAATTTATGGTCCAGCCTGGCACAGACGTCCAGGTGGCGGGGGACTGTCACGAGATAACTTTTTATGGAGGGTGCACTAAATAGATGTATAAAACCTGGATACATGGACTTATATCCGAGTTTTCCGCATCTGCCCAGCACAGTTCCACATATCCAGGTTTGCCATCCCTCACCACACAAATATCAGTATATCCATTTCCCCTCTGTACATTTAGTACAGTTACATATATCAGGGTTTTCCATATCACTTTAGTGTATGTAACTGTACTAAATGTATAGAGGAAGAAATGGATATATAAACATTTATGTAATGAAAGAGCGCAAACCTGGATATGTGGAACTGTACTGAACTAATACCGAAAACTTGGATATGCGAGACTGTGCTGACCAAGGAAGTACTGGATACCTGGAATAACGATTAAACTGAAAAGCTATGCTGTTCACTTTTTAGGTCAGAGAAGGAATTGTTAATAAAAGACTGGAGGTCGGGAGTAAGTCTTGATGGAGCCCTGTAGAAGCTCTACAGCAGCCATGCAGCAGCCCTACAGCAGCCCTACAGCAACCCTGCAGGAGCCCTGCAGCAACCCTGCAGGAGCCCTGCAGCAACCCTGCAGCAGCCCTGCAGGAGCCCTGTAGCAATCCTGCAGCAGCCCTGCAGCAATCCTGCAGCAGCCCTGCAGCAGAATCTCTCGTCTGGTGCAAATAAAAAACAGTCCAGGATCCAAGCCCTACAGCAGCCCTATAGCGGATTCTGCCGACGGTCTGGGCCGCAACCTCAGCTGACAGTGACTTTCCAGCGGTGGATCTTATAACCCACAGTTGCTAGGGATATGAGGCAGCAAGAGCGGCGGGACACGACACTGACATGCAGCAACTCTGCTGCAAAATCACTTTCCAGCAAAACGCCTGGAACAAGATACACACACACACACACACACACACACACACACACACACACACACACACACACACACACACACACACACACACACACACACACACACACACACACACGGGCTCTTAAAAGAAAGTTTGTACTGGAACAGGGAGGAGAGGGGGGGAAGAGACGGGACTCTGGTACACGGTAACTTTGGCCGTGTCTGCGAACATTGAGACTCCTGGAAAGAAAAACATTAAGGGAACACCAGCTCCTCAAGACAAGCACCGCAAGACACCCGAGACGCAACACAAGACCGAACTGGCTTTCCGGAATGGGTCCTTGAAAGTGGGGTTCTGGGAATGAGTTCTACAAGTAGAGCTTTTGGAATAGGTACTAGAAGTGGGTTTTTGGGTATGGGTCCTTGAAAGTGGGTTTCCACTAACGAGTTATGGAACTGGTTGCTTCTAATAGGTATTTGGAATTGGATATCTGGGTATAAATCTTGGTATCATATTTTCCCGGAAAGAGTCATGGAAATGGGTTACTGGAGTGGGTCATGGAATTAGGTTACTGAGGTGGATCCTGGAAATGCGTTTCAGGTAATGAGTCCTGGAAGTGGGTTACTGGAGCGGATCTTTGAAATGGGTTAGTGGAGGGGATCTTTGAAGTGGGTTAGTGGAGGGGATCTTTGAAGTGGGTTAGTGGAGGGGATCTTTGAAGTGGATTACTGGAGCGGATCTTTGAGGTGGTTATTGGAATGGTTCATGTAATTGGGTTACTGAAATGGAGCCTGGTAGTGAGTTTCTGGAAATGGGATCCGACACGGTGATGCTGGAACAATAATGACAGTAACATCTGGAAGATTAAGATTTTATTAAATTCTTCTAGAAAAAATTGAATCCAGGAGCAGTATTTTGAGACATTTTACCAGACTATGAATTTAAACACATTTTAGCCTGAGGGACTGACCCCCTCGACTTACTACTTCAAGGCTGAGGGACTGACCCCCTCGACTTACTACTACAAGGCTGAGGGACTGACCACCTCGACTTACTACTTCAAGACTGAGGGACTGACCCCCTCGACTTACTACTACAAGGCTGAGGGACTGACCCCTTCGACTTACTACTTCAAGGCTGAGGGACTGACCACCTCGACTTACTACTACAAGGCTGAGGGACTGACAGCACCATCTTTACCTCTCCACAGCTTCTACCGTCTACATATTTGCCACCTCTGCATTTGCCTGATGAAGACTCCTGTGTAAGCGAAACGTTGTGGAATAAAAATATGTCTTGGTCGCACCAGTCTTATCTGCTTGTTGGTATTGTATACAGTTTAGTATAATAAGCGGACAACACTGCCAGGAAGAGACATGGGTGAAGCCTGGAAAAACATAAGCCCTTACGGCTTGATAAAGCTCCTGGAGAGCGAAACGTTGCCACAAAAACGTGCCGCATTAGTTATACTTGTGTCTTTTTGCGTAATGTCGGCAATTCTACCAACATTATTACAATGAGATTCTGACTTGAAAAAGGCCCACTGTGTTGGGCGAAACGTTGTCAAAGAGGGCGATGATAGCGACATACAGCTGATTTTCCCCCTTGGTAACACTGCAGTTGTAGATAAGTGATTCAGAGAACCGACAATATGATATATTAGACACATGTAGAACACTTGGGTATCTTTATTGTGGAAACGTTTCGCCACACACTGGCTTCATCAGTCCTATATAAAGAATAGTGGTGAAGATCAGGAGTAGTTTGAGGTAATCAGTCCCTCAGCCTGGAGTCGATGTAATCAGTCCACCAGTCATCTCAACATGGACTGATTACATCGACTCCAGGCTAAGGGACTGATTTTCTCAAACTCCTTCTCATCTTCACCACTGTTCTCTATATTGGACTGATGAATCCACTGTGTGGCGAAACGTTTCATTAATGAAGATACTCAAATGTTGCACATATATCAAATTTATGATCGTAGATGTTAAGGAAATATAGAGTGAAAGTCGACGTAATTACTGATAAGACTACAGGCAATACGTTATGTAAATAAACACACAGGGCTATGTTCCGCTCACAAGGAACTTTATCAAGCCGATGGTACAGTACAGTACCTGGATGTTTGTGTGAGCAGAGACATTACTGGCGACGACGGCATGTGTTATCGCCTCACTGTGGTAGTGTTGCTGGCGACGACGGCATGTGTTGTCGCCTCACTGTGGTAGTGTTGCTGGCGACGACGGCATGTGTTGTCGTCTCACTGTGGTAGTGTTGCTGCGACGACGGCATGTGTTGTCGTCTCACTGTGGTAGTGTTGCTGCGACGACGGCATGTGTTGTCGTCTCACTGTGGTAGTGTTGCTGGCGACGACTGCATGTGTTGTCGCCTCACTGTGGTAGTGTTGCTGGCGACGACGGCATGTGTTGTCGTCTCACTGTGGTAGTGTTGCTGGCGTCGACGGCATATGTTGTCGTCTCACTGTGGTAGTGTTGCTGGCGACGACGGCATGTGTTATCGCCTCACTGTGGTAGTGTTGCTGGCGACGACGGCATGTGTTGTCTCACTGTGGTAGTGTTGCTGGCGACGACGGCATATGTTGTCGTCTCACTGTGGTAGTGTTGCTGGCGACGACGGCATGTGTTGTCTCACTGTGGTAGTGTTGCTGGCGACGACGGCATATGTTGTCGTCTCACTGTGGTAGTGTTGCTGGCGACGACGGCATGTGTTGTCGTCTCACTGTGGTAGTGTTGCTGGCGACGACGGCATATGTTGTCGTCTCACTGTGGTAGTGTTGCTGGCGACGACGGCATGTGTTGTCTCACTGTGGTAGTGTTGCTGGCGACGACGGCATGTGTTGTCGCCTCACTGTAGTAGTGTTGCTGGCGACGACGGCATGTGTTGTCGCCTTACTGTGGTAGTGTTGCTGGCGACGACGGCATGTGTTGTCGCCTCACTGTGGTTGCGATACATTTACATTACTAGAGTTTAGTAGGTATTAAGACAAGGCGCTAGTTTTACAGTGAAGGTCACACATCTGCTAGGACTGGCACTGCCACACACATCTGCTAGGGCTGGCACTGCCACACACATCTGCTAGGGCTGGCACTGCCACACACATCTGCTAGGACTGGCACTGCCACACACATCTGCTAGGACTGGCACTGCCACACACATCTGCTAGGACTGGCACTGCCACACACATCTGCTAGGGCTGGCACTGCCACACACATCTGCTAGGACTGGCACTGCCACACACATCTGCTAGGGCTGGCACTGCCACACACATCTGCTAGGGCTGGCACTACCACACACATCTGCTAGGACTGGCACTACCACACACATCTGCTAGGACTGGCACTGCCACACACATCTGCTAGGACTGGCACTGCCACACACATCTGCTAGGACTGGCACTACCACACACATCTGCTAGGAATGGCACTACCACACACATCTGCTATGACTGGCACTGCCACACACATCTGCTAGGACTGGCACTGCCACACACATCTGCTAGGACTGGCACTGCCACACACATCTGCTAGGACTGGCACTGCCACACACATCTGCTAGGACTGGCACTGCCACACACATCTGCTAGGACTGGCACTGCCACACACATCTGCTAGGACTGGCACTGCCACACATCTGCTAGGACTGGCACTGCCACACACATCTGCTAGGACTGGCACTACCACACACATCTGCTAGGACTGGCACTGCCACACACATCTGCTAGGACTGGCACTGCCACACACATACTGCAAAGGACTGGCACTGCCACACACATCTGCTAGGACTGGCACTGCCACACACATCTGCTAGGACTGGCACTGCCACACACATCTGCTAGGACTGGCACTGCCACACACATCTGCTAGGACCGGCACTACCACACACATCTGCTAGGACTGGCACTACCACACACATCTGCTAGGACTGGCACTGCCACACACATCTGCTAGGACTGGCACTGCCACACACATCTGCTAGGACTGGCACTGCCACACACATCTGCTAGGACTGGCACTGCCACACACATCTGCTAGGACTGGCACTGCCTCGCTGACGATTTATGTTCTATATATCCTCCTTCACATGTATTATGGTATCACTCTTACAAATAAAGTTACCCAGATGTTGCGCATGTGTTTAATTCCTTATCTTGTTGGTATTGTATACCATTCATGTACACTTATGCAACATATGGGAATCTTTATTAAGGAAACGTTTCGACACACAGAGGCTTCATCAGTCCAATACAAAGTAGAAATGGGTAAGGAGAGGAGTTTGAGATAATCAGTCCCTCATCATGGAAAGTGTCTCAATCTTCAACTTGTCGGTTTTCAAAACCATTTATCACGTCATGTACAGTTCTGTCAATAAATAAGACCTCGGACGGCGGTACCGTCCTCCCGACACTGGCCTCAAACGGCCTCTGGACGTCCAGCATCCCCGACGCTTGGAGCTCACGATGCCTCGGGGGTCCACGATGCCTCGGGGGCCCCCGACGCCCAAAGCCCACAAGTGGTCGTTTGCAGATGCTCATTTCCGGCGTTGGGGGTCACTTTTTTGGGTTGTGTCGCGAAATGGCTGAGGAAAGAGGTTGCTGTATATAAGATATATGGCTCCAACACCTGCCTTACGACGCCGTTTTTTTTTTATTAAGCAAAACTGGGCACATGAGCAGTGTTGCTGCTCTGTTCTGTACGCTTTTGTATATCTTATTATATAGCATGTTATCTACCCTGTTCTATAGCACACAACACGCCAAGTATCTGTCGATAAGTGTCTTTGACTACTGGTTACCGCCGCTGTCCCCGCCGCCGCCGCCGCCGCCGCCGCCGCTGCTGCTGCTGCTGCTGATGCTGCCGCCGCCGCCGCCGCCGCTGCTGCTGATGCGCCGCCGCCGCCGCCGCTCGCTGCTTGCTGCTGCTGCCTGCTGCTGCTGCTGCGCCTCCGCCGCCGCCGCCGCAAACACACACACACACAGAATATGATTCATGTGCGTGAGAATGTGTACGTTAGTTCAAACTTTCGTGCGTGCATGTACGTTCATTCCTGCGTGTGCACTTGTGTGAGTGCGTGCGTGCACGTTACGAGTGTGGGAACTGGTAATCAACATTCTGGTCACGTGGCTAACTTTGCTCGCTGCCAACTTAGAGGCAAACAAAGTTACCTAAGTGGCCAGGCCTCATGTATTCATGTGGTTTATTAAGTTCTAAGTTTTTTTTTGGTTTAAGTTGGTGACTATTTTAGCTACAACTGAGGGAGACGCCGCCTCTCTGCTGACACACTGAGAGAAAGTGACAGAAAAAATGTATTAGTAGCATACGTAAGGTTAGGTTAGGTTAGGTTAGGTTAGGTTAGGTAGGTTAGGTTAGGTATAGGTTAGGTTAGGTTAGGTTAGGTTAGGTTAGGTAGGTAAGGTGTAGGTAGGTTAGGTAGTTAGGTTAGGTTAGGTTAGGTTAGGTTAGGTAAGGTTAGGTTAGGTTAGGTTAGGTTAAGTTGTAGGTTAGGTTAGGTTAGGTTAGGTAAGGTTAGGTTAGGTTAGGTTAGGTTAGGTTAGGTTAGGTTAAGGTTAGTTAGGTTAGGTTAGGTTAGGTTAGGTTAGGTTAGGTTAGGTTAGGTTAGGTAAGGTTAGGTTAGGTTAGGTTAGGTTAGGTTAGGTTAGGTTAGGTTAGGTTAGGTTAGGTTAGGTTAGGTGTTAGGTTTGTAGGTTAGGTTAGGTTAGTAAGGTTGTTACCTAAGTTAAGGTTTTTTAGGTTAGGTTAAGGTATATGGAGAGTTAGTTAGCTGAACTTTTCTAAAGATTAATGTAATAGTTATTGTTAGTTGTTATGGTTTAGGTAGGTTAGTATAGACGAAACCTCTTTATACCTAACCTTAGTATCACCTCACAACCTCTGGAACACTACAATTAGAGAATTATTTCACTAACTTTCACCTCAAAATATAACTATTTCACGCTCTTGATCACTGTTCTGTACGTATTAAGTATCACGTCACAGCCTCTAGTATCACCTCACAACCTCTAGTATCACCTCACAACCTCTAGTATCACCTCACAACCTCTAGTATCACCTCACAACCTCTAGTATCACCTCACAACCTCTAGTATCACCTCACAACCTCTAGTATCACCTCACACCTCTAGTATCACCTCACACCTCTAGTACACCTCACAACCTCTAGTATCACCTCACAGCCTCTAGTATCACCTCACAACCTCTAGTATCACCTCACAACCTCTAGTATCACCTCACAACCTCTAGTATCACCTCACACCTCTAGTATCACTCACACCTCTAGTATCACACGTCACAACCTCTAGTATCACCTCACAGCCTCTAGTATCACCTCACAGCCTCTAGTATCACGTCACAGCCTCTAGTATCACCTCACAGCCTCTAGTATCACCTCACAGCCTCTAGTATCACCTCACAACCTCTAGTATCACCTCACAGCCTCTAGTATCACCTCACAGCCTCTAGTATCACCTCACAGCCTCTAGTATCACCTCACAGCTTCTAGTATCACCTCACAGCTTCTAGTATCACCTCACAGCTTCTAGTATCACCTCACAGCCTCTAGTATCACGTCACAACCTCTAGTATCACCTCACAGCCTCTAGTATCACCTCACAGCCTCTAGTATCACCTCACAACCTCTAGTATCACGTCACAGCCTCTAGTATCACGTCACAGCCTCTAGTATCACCTCACAACCTCTAGTATCACCTCACAGCCTCTAGTATCACCTCACAGCCTCTAGTATCACCTCACAGCCTCTAGTATCACCTCACAGCCTCTAGTATACACTCACAGCCTCTAGTATCACCTCACAGCCTCTAGTATCACCTCACAGCTTCTAGTATCACCTCACAGCTTCTAGTATCACGTCACAGCCTCTAGTATCACCTCACAGCTTCTAGTATCACGTCACAGCCTCTAGTATCACCTCACAGCCTCTAGTATCACGTCACAGCTTCTAGTATCACCTCACAGCCTCTAGTATCACGTCACAGCCTCTAGTATCACGTCACAGCTTCTAGTATCACGTCACAGCCTCTAGTATCACCTCGCAGCTTCTAGTATCACCTCACAGCCTCTAGTATCACGTCACAGCTCTAGTATCACCTCACAGCTCTAGTATCACGTCACAGCTCTAGTATCACCTCACAGCCTCTAGTATCACGTCACAGCCTCTAGTATCACCTCACAGCCTCTAGTATCACGTCACAGCCTCTAGTATCACCTCACAGCCTCTAGTATCACCTCACAGCCTCTAGTATCACCTCACAGCCTCTAGTATCACCTCACAGCCTCTAGTATCACGTCCACAGCCTCTAGTATCACCTCACAGCCTCTAGTATCACCTCACAGCCTCTAGTATCACCTCACAGCCTCTAGTATCACCTCACAGCCTCTAGTATCACGTCACAGCTTCTAGTATCACCTCACAGCCTCTAGTATCACCTCACAGCCTCTAGTATCACGTCACAGCCTCTAGTATCACGTCACAGCCTCTAGTATCACCTCACAGCTTCTAGTATCACGTCACAGCCTCTAGTATCACGTCACAGCCTCTAGTATCACTCCACAGCTTCTAGTATCACGTCACAGCTCTAGTATCACCTCAAACCTCTAGTATCACTCACAGCCTCTAGTATCACGTCACAGCCTCTATATCACCTCACAGCCTCTTTTCACCTCACAGCTCTAGTATCACTCACAGCCTCTAGTATCACCTCACAGCCTCTAGTATCACGTCACAGCCATCTAGTATCACTCACAGCCCTAGTATCACCTCACAGCCTCTAGTATCACGTCACAGCCTCTAGTATCACGTCACAGCCTCTAGTATCACCTCACAGCCTCTAGTATCACGTCACAGCTTCTAGTATCACGTCACAGCCTCTAGTATCACGTCACAGCCTCTAGTATCACCTCACAGCCTCTAATATCACGTCACAGCCTCTAGTATCACCTCACAGCCTCTAGTATCACCTCACAGCCTCTAGTATCACCTCACAGCCTCTAGTATCACGTCACAGCTTCTAGTATCACCTCACAGCCACCAGTATCACCTTACAGCCTCTAGTATCACGTCACAGCTTCTAGTATCACGTCACAGCCTCTAGTATCACCTCACAGCCACCAGTATCACCTCACAGCCACCAGTGTCACCTCACAGCCACCATTTCACCTCCGCCACCAGTATCCCTCAAGCCCTAGTATCAGTCACCTTAGTATCACGTCACAGCTCTAGTATCACTTTCAACAGCGCTAGTACACAGTCAAGTTTAGTATCACGTCACAGCTCAGTATCACCTACACCCACCAGTACACCTCACAGCCTCGTGTCACTACAGTCCGTGGTCACTCCCTCCGCTCCAGGACTGATTTGGTTAATAGTTGCTTTGTCACCTTCTGACACGTCGCTGAAGAAGGAAATTGAAGGTGACACTTCTATATCGAGCAGCGGCAGCAGCTTATTTGAATATCATAACCTGCGACAAAATAAGCACGTCCCCAGGGAGTACTGGGGTCAGGAGGAAGTGGTGCAGGAGGAGAGTAGGAGAGTGTGCTGAGGTCAGGAGAGTGAGTTGTGCGGGACTTTGAGGTTCGGGGAAGAGTTAGGGGAGGAGACCTTTTGAGTGAGACGAGTGGAAGGTATGTGATGAAGATAAAATGGTGATGAGGTAAAAAGGCGAGAATGGGAGGAAAGAGCAAGGACATTGAAAGCTAGCTAGGTCCAACTAAATTTTTCTAAGGTTTCTGTGTTAACTAAGAGCAGAAAATGGGGAGGCTGTTCATCCATCTGTCGTTGCTGAGATGTTTATCATTGAAGGAATCAATAATACTTTACAAACACAGACGAGAGCTGGAAATAATGTATAGTACCCAAATCCCCTTCCCCTCCCCTCCCCTCCATTCCATCCTTACCTCTCTTACTCTTTCATTAACCGCCTTGCTCACGGCTCCCACAACCCACACACACACTTCGGAAAAACTTGGGGGAGGCAGTGTTGTATACGTAGACTACATGACTGAAAATAGTCAGAGATGTTCCGTTCTAGTATGTGAAACTAATGACGATAATACAAACAAGGTAGACTGGAAAGTACACAAAGGATCTGGACAAAATGCTGATAGATCTGACGTGCAATTAGAATTTAACCCCAGTGAATAAACAGTTTTGAAAATCAAGAGGGAAAAGTCCGGGAAATTGTAGAGGCTCAGGGGACAGAAGCTACAAACCTTCACTAAAGAGAAAGGATCTCGGGGTGAGCATAGTTTCCCAGCATCTCACCTTTAGACTCACATCAAGATGAAAAAACCTGCGTAATAAACACGAAAATATAGCAAATTTTAATGGTAGCTTTCGGGACTCAACAAGGAGCATTCACGACCCTATAACACAGCATGTGTCAGGCCTCCTGGAGTATGCAACCGCCATATGAAACCCACATCTGATAAAACAGCTAAGAAGCTGTAAAAAATGCAAAGGTTTGCAAGTGAGGACTAGTCCCAACCGAGATATGACTAGAGGAGTTAAACCTGACGACACTAGAGGACATGAAACCTTAGGTACATATTACAGCGTATATAAATATATTAGAGAAAGACGGTGGATGGTATTTTAGGTACAAGAGGATATATACATCCTTGTGACATCATACTGTCACAAGGATATTAGAAATATTCTTTAGCTTAGAAATAGGGGAATAGTGAACAATTAATAATATTTTATAGAATTATATATGATAGGGCTCAACAACAGCAGGGGAGAGTGAACCCAGTTTAACGGCCAGTATAAGGCGGGGCCAGGATGAAACTCGACCCCTGCAACCGTCAAATAGATTATACAAATAGGTGGGTACACAAATAAGGTGACAAGTGAGGCAACACCAAGTTGAATCAAGTTTCCTTATCTCCACAATACTTGAGGGTAATGATTATTATTATTATTTTTTAATTATTATATATTATTTTATTATTATTTTATTATGTTGGTATTATTAGTATTATTATTGTTGCTAATTATTAATATTGTGCTATTATTATATTGCATTATTGTTGCTGTTATTATTATTGCTATTATTATATTATTATTATTATTATTTGCTTATTATTATGTTATTATTATTATATTATATTATTATTGCTTTATTATTATTATATGCTATTATTATTTATTATTGCTATTATATTATTATTGCCATTATTATTGTTGCCATTATTATTGTTATTATTATTATTGTTGCTGTTATTACTGTTGTTATTGTTATTAATAATGTTGGGTGGTGGTTGTTGTGACACAACAACCAGGCAGTGTCACTTGTTAAGTGATGAAGTGTTATATTTAAATTTATATAAATTATAAAAAAAAAATATTCAGAAAGGATAACATTCACAAACATTACTTCGATGGGATGTAAGAATGTTTAGCACAGGAGGGTAAGGAAATTAGTTATAATTAATACTGTGACCTTACTACCAACACCGTAGCTCAGCCTTACCACTATAGCTCATCTCAGCCTCACCACTATAGCTCATCTCAGCTTTACCACTATAGCTCATCTCAGCTTCACCACCATAGCTCATCTCAGCTTCACTACCATTGCTCATCTCAGCCTCACCACCATAGCTCATCTTAGCCCCCACCGCCATCACCACCATCCCCACTTCTCAATCCGTCCTCATCACCAGCGCATGCACAGCCCATCCCTGCCTCACCACCATCAACACCACTAATACACAACCATAGCATCACCAGCGAGTGAGAGAAGGGGAAACAAAGGGGAAAGAGGAACCTCCTTATCTCTCATTTTTATCAGCGGCTTATCGTGGTGTGGCGCAGGGAACAGCCAGCCACAGTGACAAATGAAACTAACTTTTGCGGGGCAGGTTTGGCGCCGGCGTGGGGGATTATCACCAAGAAGAGCTCTCCTGGGAGCCGGCTTGCACTCCCCTGGGCCAGATACCCGCAGCTCCCAGACACCGCTTGGAATCGTCTAGGAATAAGCGCCCGGGAATAGTTTTGGAATGGCCACTCTGGGGAGATAGGGAGAGCCTCGAGACGCATCTGAGAATAGGCTCGGCGGAACAGTTTTAGGATAGCCACTTGAGGGAGATACCAAGAACGAGAGACAGAGTGAAATCTGCATCCTTGAAGAGGCAAGCTGAAGTGGCCGGTGATGAGTCCCCAGGGAGGAAGATAGTGAGCTAACTTCCTTCCCACCACACTCTTCCAACAAACAATTTTGCATAATATATTTATATTATATATATATATATATATATATATATATATAATATATATATATATATATATATATATAATTGTGTGTGTTATATAAAGTAGGATGTGTACACAACAAGCACCCAGGAAGGTGTTGTCCTACCAAATGAGAGAGAGATTGTTTTACACTCTGGTAATGGTGCTTATGTCTCTTCTCTTTGTTATCAACAGGTAAGGTGATAGGTACATAACTGGTTCATACTGTGCATGCCATTGTGTGTGTATATATATATATATATATATATATTATATATATATATATATATATATATATATATATATATATATATATATATATATGTATTATATATATATATATATATATATATATATATATATATATATATATATATATATATATATATATATATATAATGTACTGTAATGCACATCCTGCTGAGTTTCCTTCTAATTTCTTAAAAGTTCTTGTCCTTGTGGTGTATCTATTCATCTTCATGGACAAGTGGAGAAAAATACTTCCCCCGCAAGCCATACGTGTCGTAAAAATGCCGGGAATAAAGGGTTAGTAACCCCCTTCTCCTGTGTAAATTACTAAAATGAATTGATAAATTTTGAAATTGGGTTCTTTGAATGTGTGAGAGATGAGAAGGAAGAATTGACTGTTAATGTTATGAATAAAAAAGAAGCTGGATGTCCTATATCTAAGCGAAGAAAAGCTAAAGGAGGTAGGATAATTTCAGTGATTGGAGGGAGGGATTAAATGGGATAACTCGGGTCTGTCTGAGAGAACTAGAGCTAAGATGTACTTAAGAAGGAGGAGGGAGTATAGATGTTTGAATTCAGGAATTACGTGGATTTGAATAAAAGTGAAATGTGAGAAGTGGGTTATAGTAAGTGTTTATGTATCTGGAGAGGAAAGGTGTGCGGAGAGACAGAGATTTCTGAGAGCTGTTAAGGAGTATTTTAAGAGTGTTGAACCAAATGAGAAAAAAATTATTGTGGATGACCTAAGTGGTAGAAACTCTTGTAGATAATGTAGTAGGTAAGTTTGGAGTGTCGTGGATAAATGAAAATGGTGAGGCCTCTAATTGATAAAGAGGTAATGGGTATTTTAGGAAAACATAGGACAAATAAGTACACGATTACCATTGGTAGTGTTGCTGCCAGCTGTGTACTGTACTTAACCAGTACATCTGGTAGTGCTGCTGCCAGCTGTATGTTGTACTTATCCAGTAACACTGGTAGTGTTGCTGCCAGGTGTGCACTGTACTTATCCAGTAACACTGGTAGTGTTGCTGCCAGCTGTGCACTGTACTTATCCAGTAGCATTGGTAGTGTTGCTGCTAGCTGTGTACTGTACTTACACAATCAATACACACTCTTGCTACTGCACAAATTCCTCCCGCCACTTTACCAGCTGAATACTAAAATTTTTGTTGCTGGTGTCATTTGCACTGTAAGACACATAATAGTCTTAAGTATATGTCTGCCTGTTTTGTTCTTCCTCCCGGATTAAGTAATATAAACACAGGCGAACTTTGTGTGTGTTGCACTAGTTACCAGTTGTCAAAGGCTCTTCTCGGTAGACACTAGACCTGTGTGTGTGTGTGTGTGTGTGTGTGTGTGTGAAGAACTTACATAACATGCCTACTCGCCCATGACGTGCAGGTCGGTCTCAGATTCAGCTTCCACAACATTCTCCACCTGACTCTCCACACTGTATATACCCATGTATTCTTCATCCATGTATATACCTATGTATTCTTCATGTGTGGGAGAAACGTAGTCAATAAAGGATCGTATTATACATCATTTGTATTTATTTTTTCCGTTGTATTAATCTCCAAGGACACGCACTTTTACTAATGTACTGAAGCAGGTTTCAGTAATGTATGTATATATATATATATATATATATATATATATATATATATATATATATATATATATATGCCGTTTCCCACCAAGGCAGGGTGGCCCGAAAAAGAAAAACTTTCACCATTCCCTCCATCACTGTCTTGCCAGAGGCACGCTTACACTACAGTTATAAAACTGCAACATTAACACCCCTCCTTCAGAGTGCCGCCACTGTACTTCCCATCTCCAGGACTCAAGTCCGGCCTGCCGGTTTTCCTGAATCCCTTCATAAATATTACCCTGCTCACATTCCAACAGCACGTCAAGTCCTAAAAATCATTCGCTTCTATCTAACACGCTCACACATGCTTGCTGGAAGTCCAAGCCTCTCGCACACAAAACCTCCTTTACCCCGTCCCTCTAACCTTTCCTAGGCCGACCCCTACCCCGCCTTCCCTCCACTACAGATTTATACACTCTCGAAGTCATTCTTTGTTCGATCCTCTCTACATGTCCGATCCACCTCAATCCTCTGGATAATAGTTTTGGTAATCCTGCACCTCCTCCTAATTTCCAAACTACGAGTTCTCTGGATTATATTAACACCACACATTGCCCTCAGACACGACATCTCCACTGCTTCCAGCCTTCTCCTTGTTGCAACATTCACCACCCATGCTTCGAACTCATTAAATATATATATATATATATATAATATATATATATATATATATATGTGTGTGTGTGTGTGTGTGTGTGTGTGTGTGTGTGTGTTGTGTGTGTGTGTGTGTGTGTGTGATAAGGCTGAGATAATTGTTAAAGGAGGTGAAATAGGATTTAATACCACCGTAGGTTTCTTTGGTGTTATCAGAGACATCTGTGTTCAGTTGTTACTCTCCCTTGTTTAAGCTGTTCTTAAGACAGAGTTGTTCTCCCTTAAAAGCAATTTACTTTTTACTGGACACCATCTTACATCGTCTCTCTCACTCTCTCTCTCTCTCTCTCTCTCTCTCTCTCTCTCTCTCTCTCTCTCTCTCTCTCTCTCTCTCTCTCTCTCTCTTCTATCTATCTCTCTCTCTCTATCTATCTATCTATCTATCTATCTATCTATCTCTATCTATCAATCTTCTTCCTACTTACCTCCATCCCTTCTTACCTTCACCCCTTCTCTCTCATATCTCCACCCCTTCTCCCTCTTACGTCCACCCCTTCTCCCTCTTACGTCCACCCCTTCTCCCTCTTACGTCCACCCCTTCTCCCTCATAACTCCACCTCTCCCCTATCTTACCTCTTCACCTCAGCCCATGGCACTAAAATCAGCATTCCCCCCGCAACAGTTGTCCCGGGAATGGGCCAGGAATGGGCCAGGAATCCTGCCGTATCTCTGGCCCTGCCCGCGGATCTGGAATAGCCACGAAGATCTGGAATTGGCGGGCGTGAAATGGGCGGTCAGACGTGGGCTCTCTGGTCCAGACAGCGGCCACGCCCACACCGCCCACCCACCGAATTTTGGCTCAGCCGACCAAAAATTTTGACGAGGGGGTCAAACTGAGCGTATGGAGGACTTTTGATAAGTTTGGAAAGATCGACCGTCACTGCTTTTAACATCTCTTTTTTTTTTTACCTTTTTTTTAAATAACATTTACGTGGTTAAGGATTTTTTTTAATTCACTCTCCCAGGTTTTTTTTTTTATTTTTTTTTGCAAATTATGTTAGATATCAATGCAGTATTTTTTTTATTTTTTTCTTGGTTTCTTTCGATTATTTTATTTTATTTTATTTTTCATCTGGTTCATGACTGTTTTTTTTGTGTGTGTATGGTGATGGTGTTTGATGGTATAGTGTATAGTGATGGTGTTGGAAGGTACAGTGTATGGCGATGGTGTTTGCATGGTGTAGTGTATGGTAGTGTATGGTGTTTGGTATAGTGCATGGCGATAGTGTTCGATGGTATAGTGTATGGCGAGGGTGTTTGATGGTATAGTGTATGGTAATGTGTTTGATGGTATAGTGTATGGTGTTCGATGGTGTACTGTATGGTGATGGTGTTCGATGGTACGGTGTATGGTGGTAGAAGGTACAGTGTATAGTGATTGAAGGTACAGTGTATAGTGATGTTTGAAGGTACAGTGTATAGTGATGTTTGAAGGTACAGTGTATAGTGATGTTTGAAGGTACAGTGTATAGTGATGTTTGAAGGTGCAGTGTATAGTGATGTTTTAAGGTACAGTGTATAGTGATGTTTGAAGGTACAGTGTATAGTGATGTTTGAAGGTACAGTGTATAGTGATGTTTGAAGGTACAGTGTATAGTGATGTTTGAAGGTGCAGTGTATAGTGATGTTTTAAAGTACAGTGTATAGTGATGCTTGAAGGTACAGTGTATAGTGATGTTTGAAGGTACAGTGTATAGTGATGTTTGAAGGTACAGTGTATAGTGATGTTTGAAGGTACAGTGTATAGTGATGTTTGAAGGTACAGTGTTATAGTGATGTTTGAAGGTACAGTGTATAGTGATGTTTGAAGGTACAGTGTATAGCGATATTTGAAGGTACAGTGTATAGTGATGTTTAAAGGTACAGTGTATAGTGATGTGTTTGTGTGTGTGTGTGTGTGTGTGTGTGTTTGTGTGTGTGTGTGTGTGTGTTTTATTTGTATGTGTTTGTGTGTGTGTGTGTGTGTGTGTGTATGTATGTGTGTGTGTGTAGGTGTGTGTGTGTGTGTATGTATGTGTGTGTGTGTGTGTGTGTGTGTGTGTGTGTTATGATGTGTGTGTGTGTGTGTGTGTGTATGTGTGTGTATGTGTGTGTGTGTGTGTGTGTGTGGTGTGTGTGTGTGTATGTGTTTAGCGACAGAGGAGGGAGATGAGGTCGTTGTCTTCCCTTATATGTATCCTCTCCCCATTTCTCTCTTCTCTCCCCTGCCTGCTCCCTCCCCTCCTTCCCTTCCTCCCCTGTCCACCACTCCTCTCCTGCGGCACTCTAGGCATCACGGTGATTGGTGCCAGGGCGTCTTAGTGCCAGTTAATGTCACCAAGACGTGAGTAAGATGCATGGTGTTGTGTGTCTGCCTTACTGCCTGCCACACCCTCTCTCACGTGTCCATACGTGAGAGAGGTCTCTCCCTCTCTCCCTCCCCTCCCTCCCCTCCCCTCTTCTCTCCCTCCCCTCCCCTCTTTTCCCTTCCCCTCTCCCTCCCTCCGTCTACCCCTCTCCCCCCCTCTCCCTAGTCACTAAGCTCTTGTTCTAACAGGATAGTTATGGAGTGACTATCATCCACAGGATAGTTATGGGGCGACTACCCTCCACAGGATAGTTATGGGGTGCGTAATACAGAGGTAACTAAATATGGAGATAACCGAGATAATGGAGAGGTAAAAATGTAGTCAGAGAGGTAGTCAGTTCCTCAGCCATGAAGTAGTTCTGAGGTAGTCAGTCCCTCAGCCATGAAGTAGTTCTGAGGTAGTCAGTCCCTCAGCCATGAAGTAGTTCTGAGGTAGTCAGTCCCTCAGCCATGAGTTCTATACAGTGTTGAACAATGAGGGGTTAGAGTGTCAGTTACACGACTGCTACAGCGCAGACATTCCTGTATTCCCCCCTAAAAAAAATATGGAGGGACTCTTGCTTCATCCGTATTTCAGTACTGAAATCTGCTGAAATCTCTCTTGTCAAGTTCCGCATGCAAAATTCTCTCGTCTCACTCCCTCTGTATTAAGATATCCTTCATGGCAGATGTATGCCAAGGTGCTCTCTCTCTCTGATAACTGATATGTAACGCCGTGGGGGCGTTGACCCCCGAGACACACTCCAGGTATACTCCGGATATGTGTATATTATTTCCAGGTGTTTATATGATGTTTATGATGAAAATTTTGATATGTTACTGATGGTTTTTGGCTACTGCGTTACTGGTATATTATATAAACTCAAATATATCGGTACAAAATAAGGCCAAGTGCCAAATCTACACACAGTCATAACTTGATCAAAGGTCAGGTGTTAAATCTACCCATTATTATAACTTGATGGAGTGAGAGACATGGGAGGAAGTATGTAACAGTGTCAGTGAAGAGCAGGGGAACCATTGGTGCAGTAATGCAAAAACACAAAAATACATAGTCCTAAATTCTTTTGTAACCCCTATGTATGTTCATCTCTGTTGTAGGGATGATGGTGTGGACAGGAAGGTAACTGGAGATAGTACTCCCTTCCTGTAATCTTTTTCACCCTGAAATGTGTCCCTCTTCAGTGCAGGAAAGACTGTGCCATAACTTAAATTGCCAGGCACACCATCTAAAGGGGACAAAAAGATACATAACATCCAGGCCATGGGAAAACCTGGGTAGCCACAGCCACTCAAGAGGGAGAGGTTTTTTAGTGCCAGGAAGGAAAAAAATGGCAGGAAACGGCAGAAATCGTACGCCAAATCCAGTAATTTCTGGAGTGGAACCACAATCGATGGCCTCCATTCCAAACCTACAGATACAGATACTAGTGCCGGAAAAAAAGTCTTCCCCAGTACCACCAATACCACCAGCCGATGACATTCTTCTTTGCAAATATACAGGGTCTAAAGCCAGCAACGAGCAACAAAATACCTTTCATCCGTGGACTGCTTGCAGAGGCAAATGCAGTGTTCGCGGCTTTCACAGAGACCCACAAAAAGGATCACTTGGACAACGAAATATGTATCCCAGGTTACAACTTATACAGATGCGACAGAGTGAACAGGCAAAAGGGGGGGGGGGGGTTGGCCTGTATATCGCAGAGTCACTTGTTTGCACAGAACTACTTAATACCTCAAATGATGTAGTGGAAGTTTTAGCAGTAAAGATCGAGAACCAAAACCTAGTCATTGTGGTAGTCTACAAGCCTCCGGATGCAACGTCCCAGCAATTCGAGGAATAGCTGTTAAAAATTGCCACTGTCTGGAATATCTGCCAGCTCCTGCCCCCCAACATCTTGCTCCTGCGGGATTTCAACTTTAGGCACTTAAAATGGAGGAATATAGCAAATAATGTTGTTGCAGTAATAACACCAGGAGGCAGCTCTGACGAGAACTCACACACTCACACGAGCTTTTAAATCTCTGCACAAAATTCAACTTAAACCAGCAAATAATAGAGCCTACTAGACTGGAGAATACACTAGACCTCATCTTCACTAACAATGATAATCTGATACAAAATGTCACCATATCAAAAACAATATATACTCAGGTCACAACATAATCGAGGTTCAGACATGTATGCGCGGAGCCCCAGACCGACAAAATGAGACTAGTCACGAGGGAGCATTCACCAAATTCAACTTCAATAACAAAAACATAAAGTGGGACCAAGTAAACCAAGTCCTAAACGATATAAGCTGGGAAGATATACTAAGCAACACAGACCCCAACTTATGCCTAGAACAGATTAACTCGGTGGCACTCGATGTATGCTCAAGGCTTATTCCTTTAAGAAAAAGGAGGAGTAGATGTAAAATAGAAAGAGACTGGCGCTCCCTTTACAGGCGACGGAAAAGAATAACAGAGCGGCTAAAAGAGGTCAATATATCTGAAATGCGTAGGGAGTCACTGGTCAGAGAAATAGCAAACATCGAACTTAAGCTAAAGGAATCTTATAGGAGTCAGGAATCGCGGGAAGAACTAAAAGCCATTAATGAAATAGAAAGAAACCCAAAGTATTTCTTTTCTTATGCCAAATCAAAGTCGAGAACAACATCCAGTATTGGGCCCCTACTTAAACAAGATGGGTCCTACACAGATGACAGCAAGGAAATGAGTGAGCTACTCAAGTCCCAATATGACTCAGTTTTTAGCAAGCCGCTAACCAGACTGAGAGTCGAAGATCAAAATGAACTGTTTATGAGAGAGCCACAGAATTTGGTTAACACAAGCCTATCTGATGTTATCCTGACGGCAAATGACTTCGAACAGGCGATAAATGACATGCCTATGCACTCTGCCCCAGGGCCAGACTCATGGAACTCCGTGTTCATCAAGAACTGCAAGAAGCCCCTATCACGAGCTTTTACCATCCTATGGAGAGGGAGCATGGACACGGGGGTCGTTCCACAGTTACTAAAAACAACAGACATAGCCCCTCTCCACAAAGGGGGCAGTAAAGCAATAGCAAAGAACTACAGACCGATAGCACTAACATCCCATATAAAAATCTTTGAAAGGGTCCTAAGAAGCAAGATCACCACCCATCTAGATACCCATCAATTACACAACCCAGGGCAACATGGGTTTAGAGCAGGTCGCTCCTGTCTCAACTACTGGATCACTACAACAAGGTCCTAGATGCACAAGAAGACAAAAAGAAGAATGCAGTTGTATATTTACAGACCTTCGCTAAAGCTTTCGACAAGTTGGCCCATGGCCGTATTAGCGCCACTAAATGCGCGTGCTAAAGGACTAACAGGAATGTTGGTAGAGGGAATCTATAATTTCCTCATAAGCAGAACAAAGAGTATTAGTCAAAAGAGTAAAGTTGAGGCGGCTTCGGTATGTATAGCTCTGTTCCACCAGGCACAGTACTCGCTCCCCCATCTTGTTTCTCATCCTCATATCTGACATAGACAAGGATGTCAGCCAACTGCATCCGTGTCTTCCTTTGCAGATGACACCCGAATCTGCATGACAAGTGTCTTCCATTGCAGACACTGCAAGGCTCCAGGCGGACATCAACCGAATCTTTCAGTGGGCTGCAGAAAACAATATGAAGTTCAACGATGAGAAATTTCAATTACTCCGATATGGTAAACACGAGGAAATTAAAACTTCATCAGAACACAAAACAAATTCCGTCCACAAAATAGAGCGAAAAACCAACGTCAAAGACCTGGGAGTGATCATGTCGTAGATTCTCACCTCCAAGGACCATAACATTGTATCAATCGCATCTGCTAGAAAAATGACAGGATGGATAATGAGAACCTTCAAAACTAGGGATGCCAAGCCCATGATGATACTCTTCAGGTCGCTTGTTCTATCTAGGCTGGAATATTGCTGCACACTAACAGCACCTTTCAAGGCAGGTGAAATTGCCGACCTAGAAAATGTACAGAGAACCTTCACGGCGCGCATAACGGAAATAAAAAAAAACCTCAATTACTGGGAGCGCTTGAAGTTCCTGAACCTGTACTCCCTGGAACTCAGGCGGGAGAGATACATGATTATATACACCTGGAAAATCCTAGAGGGACTGGTACCGAACTTGCACACGAAAATTTCTCACTACGAAAGCAAAAGACTTGGCAGACGATGCAACATCCCGCCAATGAAAAGCAGGGGTGTCACTAGCACGTTAAGAGACAATACAATAAGTGTCAGGGGCCCGAGACTGTTCAACTGCCTCCCAGCATACGTAAGGGGGATTACCAGTAGACCCCTGGCTGTCTTCAAGCAGGCACTGGACAAGCACCTAAAGTCGGTACCTGACCAGCCGGGCTGTGGCTCGTACATTGGATTGCGTGCAGCCAGCAGTAACACCCTGGTTGATCAGGCTCTGATCCACCAGGAGGCCTGGTCACAGACCGGGCCGAGGGGGCGTTTATCCCCAGAACTCTCTCCAGGTAAACTCTATCTTCCTTATCTTCACTGGTACTATCTCCAGTTACCTTCCTTATCTACACTATCAGACTACTGGAACTATCTCCAGTTACCTTCCTTATCTTCACTATCAGACTACTGGTACTATCTCCAGTTACCTTCCTTAATCTACACTACAGACTAGTGGTGGCTATCCATTACTTCCTTTCTACACTATCAGACTACGGTACTATCTCAAGTCCTCCTTGTCTACTTATCAGCTACTGGTCTATCTCCAGTTACCTTCCTTGTCTACATTATCAGACTCGGTGCTATCTCTTACCTTCCTTGTCTACATTATCAGACTACTGGTACTATCTCAAGTTACCTTCCTTATCTACACTATCAGACTAGTGGTGCTATCTCCAGTTACCTTCCTTATCTACACTATCAGACTACTGGTACTATCTCCAGTTACCTTCCTTGTCTACATTATCAGACTACTGGTGCTATCTCCAGTTACCTTCCTTGTCTACATTATCAGACCACTGGTACTATCTCCAGTTACCTTCCTTGTCTACATTATCAGACTACTGGTACTATCTCCAGTTACCTTATCTACACTATGAGACTACTGGTACTATCTCAAGTTACCTTCCTTGTCTACATTATCAGACTACTGGTGCTATCTCCAGTTACCTTCCTTGTCTACATTATCAGACTACTGGTACTATCTCAAGTTACCTTCCTTGTCTACATTATCAGACCACTGGTACTATCTCCAGTTACCTTCCTTGTCTACATTATCAGACTACTGGTACTATCTCCAGTTACCTTATCTACACTATGAGACTACTGGTACTATCTCCAGTTACCTTCCTTATCTACACTATCAGACTGGTGCTATCTCCAGTTACCTTCCTTATCTACACTATCAGACTACTGGTACTATCTCCAGTTATCTTCCTTATCTTCACTACCAAACTACTAGCAGTATATCTACTTATCTCCCCCCTTGTCTACACTGCCACTTTACTAATTCTATCTCTACCTACACTCCTGTCTCTCTCATGAGTTCTCTTATTTATAGAAGTCATATCGCTGCTCCACTGGTGCTCTAAATCTCTGTTTAGAGCACTTTTTTGGGCCTCGACAACAGCCATAACAAAAGCATTAGTTTCTATCACCTACATAAAAAAAATTCCGAATAAACCGCCTTACCTATTACATTTTTCATATTTCATCTCCCTTAAAAATCTATTAGAAAATCATTAAAAACTTGTAAGTTTTTAAGGAAGTTTTAGTCTGGAAATGTAATTGGTGAAATGGTTTATCATAAATTATTTATATCAAGATTGAAACCCTGGTATATTATATGGTTTACCTAAAAAAATAATTGTAATGTTAGGTTTTTGAAAACCCAGATAAACCAGAGGGAGTTGGGATTACGATTTAGATATTGGAGAATTGATTTTTTCCTCAAAGACGACTGGAGACTTGAGGGCTGTTGAGATAGTGATCCAAGGTAGCTGTAGTGTAGGTGCACACACACACACACACACACACACACACACACACACACACACACACACACACACAACACACACACACACACACTCACACTCACACTCACAACAGGTCAAGTGTCTTGCTACAAGTGCTTATGATATATGGTAAACAAAACACCCGATCAAGGACCCACCCACCGATTTTTAAACGATTGGAAGAAACCGCACAGATGTTTTAAACACAGCCTTGGTTTTCCGACGGTGCTTGCGGTTTCTAACTGCTTCAATCACATTATTTTAATTGGTATAAACCTTGGTAATTAATACCGACAAGTTAAAAAAGACACGTCAGCAAAAACTAGCACATACTAGGAAACGTTTTGGTCCTGTGACCCTGATCAAGGTCCCAGGATCGAAACGTTTTCTAAAACGTCCTAGTGTTTGCTTAAGTGTTTTTATACATTACATTACTGTAGGTTCGACTGAGAAGACACTTCATGGAGGTAAACTGTGGAAAGTCATTATTCTCCTCATTGGCAAAACTAGACTTTCATTTACACGTTTTAATGTTTGTTTACAAATGCACGATTCCTCTGGAGGACGACTTGTACTCTTAGTAGCGAGAAACGAGGAACTGGTCAGCGGTATCAACATGAAGTACCAGGACTGACAGGTACTGCTCGGGTTTCAAGAACATCTTGAAGATTGGTTCTTAACCAGTGGTAGTCAACAAGAAGTACAGGTACTATCAGGTACTTCTCAAATTTCAGCAACTTCCTGAAAGTCAGTTCTTAACTAGTGGTTGTATGGTATTTTATGTAATTGATAAAATTAACTACATCAGCAGGCCGCTGTTATCCTGTTTTATGGTAGTTTCTGCTGCTCCTGCTTCCTCTCTGCTGTATCTGCTGCTTCCGCGAGTGAGGTACTGCTGATTTTCCTCTTGGACGGGGTGGGGGGAGTAGTAACTGCTTGGCGCCGTGTAGGGGTGAGGGAAAGAGAGTGTCGCATAGCAATGAGGGGAGGCTCAGCTGGCACACTTTCCCCTTCATCTGATACAGTGTCGCCTGACCTGCTGTGTTACTGTGACTGACCTGCTGTGTCAGAGTGAACAGCAAAAGGAGGGGAAGGGGTTGGCCTGTATACGCCAGACAGGTCATTGTTTGCACAGAACTTACTTAATACCTCAAATGATGTAGTGAAGTTTTAAGCCAGTAAAGATCGAGAACCAAAACCTAGTCATTGTGTAGTCACAAGCCTCCGATGCAACGCCAGCAATTCGAGGAATACTGGTAAAATTGCCACGTCTGGAATATCTGCCAGCTCCCTGCCCCCCAACATCTTGCTCCTGCGATTCAACTTTAGACACCTAAAATGAAGGATATAGCAAATTATGTTTGTTGCAGTGATAACACCAGAGGCAGCTCTGACGAGAACTCACACTCACACACGAGCTTTTAAATCCTCGGCAACAAAATTCACTTAAACCAGTCAATAATAGAGCCTACTAGACTGGAGAATACACTAGAAACCTCATTTCAACTAACATTGATAATCTGATACCAAATGACACCATATCAAAAACAATATATACTCAGGTCACAACATAAATCGAGGTCAACATGTATGCGCGGACCCCAACCGACAAAAATGAATTAGTCCACAGGGAGCCTTCACCAAATTCAACTTCAATAACAAAACAGAAAGTGGGACCCAAGTAAAAACCCAGTCTAAACGTATAAGCTGGGAAGATATACTAAGCAACACAGACCCCAACTTATGCCTAGAACAGATTAACTCCTTTAAGAAAAAGGAGGAGTAGATGTAAAATAGAGACTGGCGCTCCCTTTACAGGCACGCAAAAAATAACAGAGCGGCTAAAAGATTCAATATATCTGAAGTGCGAAGGGAGTCACTGTCAGAGAAATAGCAAACATCGAACTTAACTAAAGGAATCTAATAGGAGTCAGGAATCGCGGGAAGAACTAAAAGCCATTAATGAAATAGAAAGAAACCCAAAGTATTTCTTTTCTATGCCAAATCAAAGTCGAGAACAACATCCGTATTGGGCCCCTACTTAAACAGATGGGTCCTTGAGGCATGCAAAGAGTACTAACCTTTATTCGGCGCAGGACACACCCTCTTTACAGGCTATCTCCCCCAACCAGCGAAACCAGGTTTGCTAAAGTTTGATGAGGGGCCCCATCGTTCACTAGTGACCAGGATCTAGCAAAAATAAGTAAGGTGGGGATTGACAATCGCAGAGGTTTGTGGATTACGCTCTCCTGTCTGCCCTTGTCATTCCCACTCTAGAGCTGGTTGAAGGCACGGTGTTCTATCTGTGTCTTCTATTACTGCCTTGGCTTACCGTGGAGTGCACTATATTTATCACTGTAAATAGTGTTCATATTGCGTTCTAAAATTGTGAAGATAATATAAGTCTAAACTTTTCTTCTGTGTTTTATTGCTCCATAACAACCGGGATAACAGGCCATTTGAAATCCTAGGTTGAAATATGGGTAGCCTGTCCGAGAGCTGAACTTAGAGAACGGTTGAGCTTAGGGTGAAGCTTGTAGCAGGAACATTGTGTAGCTTGCTGTTTCGCTTCGGCTTTAATAATTTTGCGTGACAGTTGCTTATGAATCACCTTGCTATTGTGTGATCGTCAACAGCTCGCTACAAGCTTGGTTCAGGTAGTGCTCGCTTCGCTACGGTCAATCTGTTGCAGTCTCGCTTTGCTTTGTATGCGTATACGCACTCGTACCTGTGCATAGCTAAGCGTGTTCGCAATTAACGTGTGACGTTTGGGGTATTCGAACTGTGCATACGAATATACTTATGCACCGCTAGTCGAGTCAGACGCCTGTGTCGGCATATACTTTGCAGAACTACCTAATTTGTCTCTACAAGCGTTGTTGCAAATTGCTCGTTTCCATTGTGCATTTTTTGTCTTTCCCCCTATAAAACGCACTCTTACAGCTGCCAACTGCGTCTCACTTATTGATGCCTACTATTGAAGAAGAGAAGGCACCTGCAAACATCCGTCCCTCTACGGGAGCTAGGGCAAAAACTACTATTTCTCGCAGGAGGATAATGATATCCTACGGACAAATGGTCATATAGTGCAGCTGGGTTGTCTCAGGTGAATCAGCGTCGTTGGCACTTGAGCTGCAAAAATCAATCGTGACAAACTAGGGAACAGAGAGGCATTCGCAAGAAGAATTTGATTAGGGAAAGAGAAAGGTGGCAGTTTTCGCGCATTCTGTAAACGATTTCAGTGCAACAAAGCAGTACAAGCTTGATCCCCCGCTTCAGATGAGGCCGAACCAGAGCTAGTTTTCGAAAGCTTCCGAAAATCCAGCTCGACCTGAGGTGGCCGGATCAGCACTGGGCAGCGTGGTTCATACAGCATTATTGGTAAGGCACAGAATTACGGTCGTATTAACTGACGCTGAATTCTCTGAGTATCAAGTATGAAGACCACAGTGTTGGAGCAATACATGTATCACCAGCTAATATCGTAAGACCTTCAAATTACAGGCGGCAGCTTTGGTCAATCCCTGTGGACTTGTGAGACAGCAAACCAAAGCTTTTACCAGCTGGTTATAAAGCGAGTGGTGGTCTCTAACTTTGAGGTGCTGGTGCAGCTTATTCTGATTATAACCTGCTGGAGTCTGTGGGACCAAGGTTCGTGTCTTTCTGCAGATCGTGACTTAACACTCATTGGCGGCGCCAGTTGGCTGATACCTTCGCAACGGAACCGCCTTGTCCGAGCGGTCCTGTCTCTTTTCAACAGTCTGCTGAGCAAGACGACAACATTGGAGAATGAAGTGCCACAGGAGGGAGAGCGTCTACGTCATCCAATTAATCACCTTGAAGCCACGCTTCTCAACATATGGTTCCCCACTGCGAGATGCAAACTACTTATGGAGCATCTCGACAACAATATCCAAGAGGGCACACCAGAACGACACCCCACTTGCAACGTCATCAGGGAGTAAAGGGCAAGCCATCGCTGCTTCAGATGCAATAAAGTAGGGCACATCATTCCAACGGCCCTCAAAAACCTTCAACCCATCGGGAAAATCTCTAATATCCCTATTAACATGTCCCCTAGAGAAGTAAAAAAAGGTAATGGCCCCTTATTATTGCGAAAGTCTTATTCCCTTCAGGTAAAAACCAGAACCAACTAAAGTAAATACCTTTAGTGATACTGGAGCATATTGCTCACTTGTCAGAGAAGACTATTACCTTAAACCCCTTTCAGAGAATCCTTCCAGAATTCCTTCAGTTTTAATTGGAAGCTTACGGAGAGCTATATATTCAGTTCCTTTGCATAAAATTATGTACATCCAAATATTACACTGGGTACTGACTGTAGTACTCAAAAGGAATTCCCAGAAAAATGCATGTTATTACTGGGTAATAACAGTACTACTGATACTTCGTGTCCTGAACCAATAATGATTAATCGTCTCCATGTTTGGCCCATAACGCGGGCAACATCCCAAGGTTGTCCTGGGAGAATGTTACCTATCCTTGGACGACGCCGATCTCGGAATAGCCTCGTTGTTTATGAGACACATTAACCGGCCGGAGTCTCCGTAAATCAAGTGAACAACCCCCGATCAGCTTCCTATTCCACAGTTGCAGATTCCAGATTTCTCTGTTTCCATGCCCGAAGGACTGTCCTTCCGGAGAACAACGAAAGGACCCGTCTTTAAAATTCGCTTTTGAGGCAGCCATGTAAATCCTCTTTGGGTCATCCATTCAAGTATGAAGTTAAAAATGATTATTTGGTATCACTGGAGACGTAAGGAGAAAGCCCATTAATACGACAGGGTATGGTTGCCAACCAGTAAAGACCACATATATTAATATAGCTCATAATACTCATTAGAGTCACTAATTACAAAAACCTGTATAGAATCACAAAAGAATTTAATTGGCAAAATTAAAGAAATAGGAAAACATATTAGGTGTTGCCGAGAATGTCAGCAAGTGGGAAACCTGGACATTTCATAAACCTGCACCTCTCCAACCCATACCTGCTGAAGAGAACCTTTTCAGATTTAATTATAATTGTGTAGGTCCACTACCTAAGTCAAAGTACGAAATCAGTATTTATTTACAATTATGGATAAAGTAACCAGATATCCTGAAGCAATCCCTTGCGAGTATCAATACTACACTATTCTCAAAGCATTAACAAAAGTCAGTTTCGTGTTTGGGCAGTCTAAAACTATACAAAGTGATCAAGGATACTAACTTCACTGCCAAAGCTTTAGGAAGTATAACTAGGTTAGGGATAATTCACAACTTAATCCCCTGCCCTATCACCCTCAGTCCCAAGGCCGCCTTGGCAAGATTCCACCAAACATTCATAACAATGATGAGAAGTTTTTGCATCACTTTCCGACAGATTGGATGAATCTCTACCGTTGTTGCGATTCTCAGTACAAGACGGGTGCAAGATCTACAGTAAAGTCCGTTTGAGCAGATCTTTGGCACAATGTAAGTCCTCTTCGGGTGCTCAAAGAAGATGGATGGGAGAAGACGTAAGCTCAGCACTCTACAAACCCTCTTCAAGGTTGCAGGTGCACGTGAGTTAGCCACTGCTAACCTAAAGATAGTCCATAGTAAAGATGAAACAGAGGTAATGACAAAAGGTGCAACAATTCCGCTCCTTCCATTCCAGGAGACAAGGTGTTGGGCAGAACCTATACCTGGCCACACCTTGAAAGCTAGATTTTACGGGACCTATGCAGATAGTAATAGAATATCTGAGTTTATTATTGGTAGCTCCATTGGTAGACCTCAAAACAAAAACTTTACCACATTAATCATATCAAGGCCTTTCATTACACCAGATAAATTTCCCAGTAATGACTGCTGTCCCCTCTACCTCTGAGGACGACTCTGACTCTTTGCACTCTATCTCTGACATTAATACTAAACTTTCCATTCTGTCCTCCTCAGGATCCCTACCCCTTTAAAGGATGATATCTAAATACAAGCAACCAATATTAACTGAGCATCTACAGTCCATATTCCTAAATTTTTTTTCGGATGTGCCGAAAAAATGTAACGTTAAGGTTACCATGATGTAGATTGGGAAAATCTAAACCATAACTCTCCCCCTACAAGCTAATCCTGACAAGCTAAGCTACTTCAGCAGGATGTAAACTTCTTGTTAGAACATGGTTTATGGAGGAGTCATCTAGTCCATGGGCTTCACCGTGCATCCTAGTAAAGAAGGCGATGACGGTTTCCGTATGTGCACGAGACCTATCCCGTAAAGTGAACGAGTCACAATTGCAGATGCTTTACCCTCTCCTCTCTGGGATGACGTAATTGACTTTGTGTAAAGGCTACTTTGGTGTCGCAAATTAGATTCTCCTTAAAGGTTACTATCAGTACCTTTGACAGATAAGCAAGGAAATCTCGGCCTTCGTAAGTCCAGAGGTCATTATCATTATACAGTTACCACCCTTCGTAATGAAAAATTCCCCCTCTTCAGTCCAAAACTCATCCTCAGGCTATTAAAAGGGACTTGAAGGCACGGCAGCATACCTAAGATATTGTTGTGGTGTCCTGATATTGGGATCAACACCTACTTAGACTTAAAGCTTTAAAAAGCTCTGTGTGAGACCTTTTAATATTCCCAATAACAGTTAATTTATCTAATCTTCCTTTTGGCCCCACTATCACTTTTCTAGCCATGAAGTAGTTGTGTTAAGTTTGCATACCTAAAACTTGCTACAAGTTCTTTCGATAAAGATTGGCCAGTTCCCAAGAGAGGAAAACTCTTCAACGTTTCCTAGGCAGATAGGATTTTACAGAAGAATCTGTAAGAATTTCTCATATAAAGTAGCCCTCTTAACCTCTCTTACACATAAAGTTCCCTTAATGGACGTCAGATTGTACACCTTTTAATAAAGCAAAAGGATTAATGTGCTTCTGCACCCCATTCTCCTGTCTCCAGACTTCTCCAAACCTTTTTCATTACAGGTTGATGCTTTTAGTCTGGGGTTGGGGCCGGTACTATTACAAATCGGGAACAAGGGTTGCAGCCTGTACATACTTTTCAGCCAATTCCAGCCACATCAGAGAGCTTACGCTCCCATTGAAAAAGAAGCCCTGCGTGCTGGTACTGGCTTTGGAACATTTTCGATGTTTAATGTAGGGGCCAGACAACGCAGGTGGTCACAGTCTACAGTGATCACAACCCGTTATCATTCTTCAGCCATGAAATTCACAACACTAGCGTATGCGTTGACGCCCCAGGCGCAGGCCCTACAATTCCAAAATTCCATAACATTGCCGGCAAAGAAAATGTGGTTGGCAGAACTCTTTGTCAGAGCTAGATTAATATTATTTAGGTTAAGATGTATTTGTTGGTAACCCCCCTTTCAGCTCTTTTTTTTATCACCTTGATGTGGGGGTTTTTTTTTTGTAGGGATAAACGGGCTAACCGTCCCTGTATCTGGACCTATGTTGGCGCTATCTACTGCTGTCTCACTCTGAGTTTAGGGTTTTGGCTTTTGGTCCACTAGAAAGCCGAGTCTCTATCTAAGATGGATGGTGTGAGAGATAGGCGGTCCCATTTATTTGTGCCCTGGGCGGCACGGTTTACCACAGGAGGTGGCAGCCCTAACCCTGAAGCCTTCTCGGGGTGGGGGTGGAGGCATGCAAAGAGTACGTAACCGTTATTCGCGCATGACACGACCCTCATTTACAGGCTAATCTCCCCCACCAGCGAACCAGGTTGCTAAGAGTTGATGATGGGGCCCCATCGTTCACTAGTGAACCAGTTTCTAAGCCAATAAGAAGGTGGGATTGACAATCGCAGAAGGTTATGTGGATACCGCTTCTCACTTCCCTTTCTGCCCATGTCCTTCCCACTCTAGACTTGGTTGAACACGTGTGCCTATCTTGTGGCTTCTATTTCTGCTGCCTTGCTTACCGTGGAGGCACTATATTTATCACTGTAAATATGGTACATATTCTGTTCTAAATTGGTGAAGTATAATATAAGCTAAACTTTTTCTAACTTGTTTTATTTGCTCCCATACACCTGGGATAACAGCCATTAGAAATCTAGGTGTAATATCCTACACGCTGAACAGCAAGGAAATGAGTGTGCTCCTCAAGTCCAATATGACTCCAGTTTTTAGCAACCGCTAACCAGACTGAGAGGTCGAAGATCAAATGAACTGTTTTAAGAAGAGCACAGATTTGGTTCACACAAGCCTATCTGATGTTATTCCTGACGCCAAAGGACTTACAGGCGATAAATTGACAGGCCCATGCACTCTGCCCCAGGCCAGACGTCATGGTACTCCGGTTCATCAAGAACTGCAAGAGAAGCCCCCTATCACGAGCTTTTACCATCTATGGAGAAAGGGAGCATGACACGGGTCGTTCCACAGTTACCTAAAACAACAGACATAGCCCCTCTCCACAAAGGGGGCAGTAAAAGCCAATAGCAAAGAACTACAGACGATAGCACTAACTTCCCATAAAAAAATCGTTGAAATGTCCCTAAGAAGCAAGATCACCACCCATCCTAGATACCCATCATACACAACCCAGGGCAACATGGGTTTAGAGCAGTCCGCTCCTGTCTCAACACTGGATTCTACAATACAAGGGCCTAGATTGCCACAAGAAGACTAAAATAATGCAGATGTAATATATACAGACTTTGCAAAACATTCGACAATTGTGCATGGCGTAATACGCACAAAATGCGTGCTAAAGGAAAACAGGAAAGTGGTAGATGGATGCTATAATTTCCTAAAGCAAACACAAAAGAGTAGTAGTCACGAGTAAAGTCCGAGCAGCTACGGTGAAAAGCTCTGTTCCACCAAGGCACAGTACTCGCTCCCATCTTGTTTCTCAGCCTCATAACGGACATAGAACAGGATGTCAGCCACAGCAACCGTGTCGTTTCCTTTTTGCAGATGACACCCAAACTGCATTGACAAGTGCCTTCCATTCAACACTGCGATGGCAAGGCCGTCCCAGGCGGACATCACCGAATCTTTCAGTGGGCTGTGCAGAAACAATATTAAGTTCAAAGATGAGAAATTTTCAATTATCCGATATGGTACACACGAGGAAATTAAAACTCATGCAGAACACAAAACAAATTCCTCCACAAAATAGAGCGAAAAACCATCCGTCAAAAGACCCTGGGAGTGACACATGTCGTAGATTCTCACCTCCAAGGACCATAACATTGTATCAATCGCATCTGCCTAGAAAAATGACAGGATGGATAATGAGAACCTTCAAAACTAGGGATGCCAAGCCCATGATGAACTCTTCAGTCGCTTGTTCTATCTAGCTGGAATATTGCTGCACACTAACAGCACATTTCAAGCAGGTGAAATTGCCGACCTAGAAAAATTACAGAGAAACCTTCTACGGCGCGCATAACGAAATAAAAAAACCCAATTACTGGAAGCGCATGAATTCCTGAACCTTACATCCTGGAACCAGGCGGGAGAGATAACATATTATATACACCTGGAAAATCCTAGAGGACTGGTACCGAACTTGCACATCGAAAATTTCCTCACTACGAAAGCAAAAGACTTGGCAGACGATGGCAACTTCCCGCCAATGGAAAAGCAGGGGTGTCACTAGCCACGTTTTAAGAGACAATAAAATAAGTGACAGGGGCCCAGACTGTTCAACTTGCCTCCCAGCATACTAAGGGGGATTACCAGGTAGACACCTGGCTGCTTCAAGCAGCACTGACAAGCACCTAAAGTCGTACCAGGACCGTCCGGCTTGTGCGCGTACATTGGATTGCGTGCAGCCAGCAGTAACACCCGGTTGATCAGGCTCCTGAGCCACCAGAGGCCTGGTCACAACCGGGCCGAGGGGGCGTTTATCCCCAGAACTCTCTCCAGGTAAACTCTATCTTCCTTATCCTTCACTGGTACAATCTCCAGTTTACCTCCCTTCCTTTATCTACACATCAGACTAGATGATACTATCTCCAGTTACATCCTTAGCTACACTATCAGACACTGGTCACTATCTCCAGTTACCTTCCTTATCATCACTATCAGACTACGGGTACTATCTCCAGTTACCTTCCTTATCTACCTTCAGACCTATGGTGCTATCTCAGTTTACCTGCCTTAACTACACTATCAAACTACTTACTGGTACTATCTCAGTACCTTCCTTGTCGACATTACAGACTGTACCGGTGCCTATCTCCTTACCTTCCTTGTCCTACATTATCAGACGACTGTACATTCTCAAGTTACCTTCCATGTCTACATTATCAGACCACTGGTACTATCTCCAGTACCTTTCTTGTCCTATCATTATCAGACTACTGTACTATCTCCCAGTTACCAGTATCTACACTATGAGACTACTGGTAACCTCCAGTTACCTTCCTTATCTTACACTATCAGACTACAGTACTATCTCCAGTACCTTGCCTTATCTTCACTATCAGACTACTGTACATCTCCAGTTACCTACCTTATCCTTCACTACCAAACTACTAGCATATATCTACGTATCTCCCCCCTTGCTACACTGCCACTTACTAATTCTATACCTCTACCTACACTCCTGTCTCTCGCAGAGGTCTTCTATTTATAGAAGTCATATCCGCGGCTCCACGGTGCTCTAAAATCCTGGTTAAGAGCACTTTTTTGGCCTCGACAACACCATAACAAAAGCATTATTTTCTATATCACCTACATAAAAAAAAGTCCGAATAACCCGACTATACCTATTACATATTCATATTTCATCTCCCGTAAAAATCTATTAGAGAAAACATAAAAACTTGTAAGTTTTTAAGAAGTTTTAGTCTGAAATGCACTTGTGAAATGGTTATCATAATTAATTATATCAAGATTGAAACCCTGGAATATTATATGGTTTACCCAAAAAAATAATTTGTAATGTTAGGTTTTTTGAAAACACAGATAAACCAGAGGAGTTGGGATTACGATTAGATATTGGAGAATTTGATTTTTTTTCCTCGAACACTGGAGACTTGAGGCTGTTGAGATAGTATATCCAAGGACGGCTGTAGTGTAGGGCACACACACACACACACACACATCACAACACACCACACACAGCACACACTCACAACAGTCAAGTTCTTGCTACAAGTGCTATGACAATGGTAAACAAAACACCCGATCAAGGACCCACCCACTCGATTTTTTAAACGATAGGAAGAAACCTGCACAAGAATAATTTAAACACAGGTTGGTTTTCCGACGGTTGCTTGCGGGTTTCTAACGGCTTCAATCACATTATTTTTAATTGTATAAACCTGGGTAATTAATACCGACAAGTTAAAAAAAGACACGTCAGCAAAAACTATCACATACAGGAAAACGTTTTTTTGGTCCTGTGACCCTGATCAAGTCCCAGGATCGAACTTTGTCTAAAACGTCCTATGTTGCTTAAGTGTTTGTTATACATTACATTACTGTAGTCGACTGAGAAGACACTTCATGGAGGTAAACTGTGAAAGTCATTATTCTCCTCATGCAAAACTAGTCTTTCATTTTACGAGCACGATTTAATGTTGGTTTACAATGCAATGCACGATTCCCTGAGGACGCCTTGTACCTTAGTACGAGAAAACGAGGAACTGGTCACGGTAATCAACATGAAGTACCAGGACTGACAGGTACAGCTTCCGGTTTTCTAGAACATCTTGAAGATTTGTTCTTAACCAGTGGTGTCCAACAAGAAGTACAGGTACTATCAGGTACTTCTCAAATTTCAGCAACTTCCTGAAAGCAGTTCTTAACTATGGTTGTAATGTAATTTATGTAATTAATAAAATTAACTACATCAGCAGGCCGCTGTGTCCTGTTTTTATGTAGTTCTGCTGCTCCTGCTTCCTCTCCTGCTGTATCTGACTGCGTTTCCGCGATGAGGTACTGCTGATTTTTCTCTGGACGGGTGGGGAGTAGTAACTGCGTGGCGCCGTGTAGGGTGAGAAAAGAGGTGTCGCATAGCAATGAGGGGAGGATCAGCTGGCACACTTTCCCTTCATCTGATACAGTGTCGCCTGAGACCTGCTGTGTTCTGTGACTGGGACCTGCTGTGTTGCTGTGGCTGACCTGCTGTGTTGCTGTGACTGACCTGCGGCGACCTGTTTTGTGTTGCGTGACTGAACCTGATGTTTTGGCAGGTGGCTGACCTGCTGTGTTTGCTGTGACTGACCTGCATTGTTGTTGTGGCTGGCCTGCCTTGTGACTGACCTGCCCTGTGTTGCTGTGAGCTGACGCTGCTGTGTTGCTGTGGCTGACCGGCTGTGTTTACTGTGACCCTGCCTGTGTTTACTGTGCCAGACCTGCTGTTTGCTGTGACTGACCTGCTGGTTGCTGACGTGATGCAGCTTACTACCTACCAATATTGTTTGGCTTACATGCGTTTACTTGTAGTTGATGTTTTTTGCTGTGTGTTTTGTGTTGTGGCTTTGTTCTGTGGTTGTGGCTTTGTTCTGTGTTGTGGCTTACTGTTCTGTGTTGTGGTTTGTGTTCTGTGTTGTGCGTGTGCTGTTGTGGATGTGTTGTGTTGTGGCTGTACGCTGTTCCTAGATTCTGTTTGGGTTTGTGTTCCTGCCTTGTAGCTGTGTCCTGCATTGAGTGGCTGCTATGTTGCCGTTGTTTACCACAGTAAAGCTAGCGCCTAACACCTGTCATTCCTTCGTTACCATAGAATTCCATCTCCCTGTATCATGATCTTCCTTTCATCCCCGCAGTTAAGAGGTCAGCGGAGGACGAGACGACTTTCTTCTCTTCTCTTTCCAGAGGTGGTGAGTAAATAAGTTATTCAAGTACATATGGGAAAATTATTAATGGTTACGAAAAGACTTTTCACCTCTCAGTTTTTAAAGTCTTTTTTGTGTGTAATTGGTAAATTGTTGCTTAGTATATTGTTTGTGTTAAGACTGGTAAATTAATGAAGTGGGGGGGAGCGAGGGAGGGACGGCACTCATTTGAGAGCTTCTGGGTTAGTCTCGTGGAGGTTTTCCTGAGTCTCCGCTGTGACATCCGGTGTGGGGAATTTTTACGCTGCCTAGGCCCAAGTAAATTTACTGACAGAGTTGAAAAAAAGTACTGTCTCTAAAATAATGTCCAAAGGAGGCTGCAGTCATCCCCAGTCTACTACCTTCCATCAGAGAACGTGTCCGGTGGGGGGGTTCCCAAGCGTTAAATATGTATATGTTCTTATGAAGTGAACAATAAAGGCAACTTGCCAGGAATTCCTGTTGTAGTTTAGTACCAGTATTTTGTATAGGTGATTCACTCTTGAAACCACTCAGACCTGTACTTAACATATTAACTCTTTCTACCTACTTGGGCTAATCACTCTAAGATTGTAATCATTCGAAATTGGAACACCCAAAGAATGACAGGACTTGATCTACCTGGTATACATCAGTGATGAAAGTGTTGTCTTGAGAACATTGTGGGTGCCTGTGTTCCAGGGTCGTTATCCAAGTTACACTGGGATGTTAGGACTTAAACGTAATGATCATCGGCGAGCACTGAATATTTTCCAGTTCTTACTGATCACTTGCTGTTGGTAATGTTGTGTGCTGCGGTCTGCTTGCGCTGAAGGACCACTAGCGAACTCTGGGCGACAGTAAATCAGTCAGTTCGATTTTAAATCAGGGAATCAGTGAAGGCTTGAACCTGTTGGTGAGTGAATTCTAAAATTCGCAGGTCCAGACTCATTTGTTATGGGTTCAAAGTCTCGCACGTTTCCTGTGATTTGTTTGGCAATTGTTTTATTACGATTCATAGTCAGTTTCGATTTCTATAAATAGCTGGATTATCTAAAGTGCCTACACAGTAACACATAACGGCTACTGTACATTTGTATGATTGATGACCCCACGCACCAGCCCGAGTCCTTTCTCATGAGAGGTGGCACTCGAGAGCCTACTCTGTCTAACTCCGCATCAGATGGACGAAGAAGGCTTCCCCTCTGTTTCACGAATTATTTGCCTCTCTCGAGGGGGTGGGGAAACCATCCTGCCAGTAGTTCATACAAAAAAATCTCCCCTCCCACCGTATAATGGTTTCCTACAACAGGTCTGCACTAAACCTGTTTCCGGGTCCGTGCACACCTGCCAACCTGCTTATGGCTGCGGTCTTTGCGAAGGATGGGAAGAAGGGAAGCACCGTCTTGGTGAGACTTCCATTGTCGTTTGATGTTCACATGCGGCCCCCCTCAGCTTGGAATATGGTCTTTGTTCTGTGATCAGACATACAGAGTGCCTTTCTGACGGTCCTTAGCGCGTCCTATTGTAGACATGAGATCCCCTTCAGTGTCAGAGCCCCGGTGAGGACCTTGGCTGACTTCATGGAGCATGAATATAAAGTTTCATGCTTCAAGGGTAAAGGTCTTTACTAACGGGTCAGAGAACGAGGGTGTGTTTGGCTTTGCTGTGATCGCCATGAAGATTCGTATTGTGCACAGTAACCAAGCAAGTATTTGTGTTCACCGCCAAGCTTCCACATAATGCTCAACTGCTCTCGTCCTTATAGCTGGATTAGTCAGTTGTATGTCGGATCACCGGTACTTTGATTGCCAGTGTGCTGTTTGAACCTAAGCCCAGTGTACTTCCTCAACACTGTGGTCCAAGAGATACATGAGTGCTCATCTAAGGGGCTCACAATTCATATGGATTTTCTGTTGGTACCCTGCTGCCATTTAGTGGACCCGGGCAAGTGAGCGGGCAGATGTCGAACCCACTTTTGTTATGGAACTTACGCCTTCAACAGTCCCCATGGGCGCAGTCCCACAAATTGTCCCCTTGGGAGTGGCGGGCTGGTGTCTTGCAAACGTAGCCAATAAGTTATAGAGGTTCAGCACAGTTAACGGGGTGTTTGGTGGGGCGCTCTTTTCCTTCAAGAGGAAATCACCACTTTGGGAACAATATATGCGACTGAAGATCAGACACGCACATCCACCCATGACTACCTGTCTGCAGGTGTGTGTTCCCTTTTGTAGCTTGTGACATACAGCAAATATTGTCATATTTTTACAGTTTGTCCCACCTTAGGACAATTCTGATGTCATCGTGTTTTTTTTTTTAATTACTGAGGGTCCTGTAAGACCTCGAGGAAATTTTAGCAGTCTTTTGATATTAATAATTAATGTGTTTTTTCTAACTGATGCTAGTTCTTTTAACTTGGTATGATAGGATTGTGTTGTATTCTGTCATGTTTGGTATTAATCCATTATTAAATTTGTCTTTGTTCTAATCCAGTGTGTGTTATAAATAATTTTTAAATCCTAATAGGTGGAATAATCTATGTTGTCAAGCGTTCTTCAAATACGAAATCACTTACTAGTGGCCGGACACTCACACCACACGACACACACACAACACACACAGCACACACACACACAAGCCTACACACCCACACAAATAAATCAAATTACGGGACCCGGTAAAAGGGCCCCCTACCCCAAAAACCAAAAACCAAACTTCTCAACCCCCAGGACAGCCACAAACCCCTTAAAACCCCTTCAAACCCCAAAAAACGGGGCCAAAATACCCAACCCACCCCCCCCAAAACACCAAAATTCCCCCAAAATTAAAAAACCCCCAATTAACCTCGCAAGCATTTTTAAAAGACAACAAAAACCCTTAAATTTCCCACCAGACAAAACCGGAAATAAACCAGCAATTTAAACTGGAAACAGATGACAAAAAAGCCAAGACTAACGGCTAAGAATTGAGAAACCAGTAAAAAAAAAACTGTCAACCGGGATTTTAAATTTTTTAAACCCAAAGGGGTAACTACAACACCCCAAAAAAAAACGCGACAAAACCACGCCCAAACACCACACACAACACACAACAAACAAACCCCAAAAACCCCAACAAAACAGCAACATAACCTCAAGACAAAAAATCAAACATCAAACAATAACAAGCAAACAAATTAACCCCCAAAAACCCCAAAACGCACCAAAAGGCAACCATTTCATCAAACGTAAACACCTACAAAAAAAAACAAATCAAAGAACAAAAAGGGAAACCCAATAAATTTCCCCAACAACACACAACAAACACAACAAAAAACCAACAAAAAGGACAACGAAACCAAAACAATTACAAAAACAATAAAATAACAACAATAAAAACAAACAAACAAAAATTTCACAAAACCCGAAAACAGAAAAATTTAACAAAACCAGACAAACAGAACAAAGCAAACTAAAACAGAACCCCGGCTGAAACGGGGGCCCCAAACGCAACGGGAAACAACACCAAACCCCAATAAACTCAACCAAAACCCAATCAAACAATTTTCCCAAACAGAATGGATTAAAACCCGTATCAGGGTAAAGGGGCAAAAAGGAAAGAGTTAATCCAATTAAAACAGCAAAGTAAGGAGAATAAAATAAACAAAAAGGGCAGGAAGTAAGGGAAATTAAGTGGGAAATAATTTAAAAGA
>NC_069482.1:23833555-23958555 GCF_026875155.1 Cherax quadricarinatus
GGATGGCGGGTGGGGGAGGAGGGGGGAGGCTGAGTGGGGAGGATGTGGGGAGGCGGGGGGGAGGATGGGGAGGCTGGTGGGGGAATTGGGGGTGGGGGGGGGATGTGGGGAGGTGAGTGGGAGGGGGGGAGGTGGGTGGGGAGGAGTGGGGAGGTGAGTGGGGGGGATGTGGGGAGGCTGGTGGGGGAGGGAGTGAGGGGAGGTGGGGGGTGAGTGGGGGAGGGTGGGGGGGGAGTGGGAGGAGTGGAGGCTGATGGGGGAGGATGTGGGGAGGCTGAGTGGGGGAGAGGTGGGGAGGCTGGTGGGGGAGGAGGTGGGAGAAGTGGGGAGGATGTGGGGTGGGGGGGGAGGAGTGGGAGGGAGTGGGGAGGCTGGGGGGGGGATGTGGGGGGTGGTGGGGGGGGTGGGAGGCTGAGGGGAGGAGTGGGGAGGTGAGTGGGGGGGATGTGGGAGGTGGGGGGGGGGATGGGGGAGGCGATGGGGGGGGGAGGCTGGTGGGGGAGGATGTGGGGGGGGGGGGGGAGGGGTGGGGAGGAGTGGGGCTGGGGGGGAGGATGTGGGAGTGGTGGGGGATTGGGGAGCTGGGTGGGAGGAGTGGGAGGTGATGGGGGGGGTGGGGAGGCCGCTGGGGGGGAGGTGGGGGCTGAGTGGGGGAGGATGTGGGGAGGCTGAGTGGGGGAGGATGTGGGAGGCTGGTGGGGGAGGTGTGGGGGGGCGGGTGGGGGAGGCTGAGTGAGGGAGGAGGTGGGGGCTGAGTGGGGGAGGATGTGGGAGGCTGAGTGGGGGAGGATGTGGGGAGGCTGGGTGGGGGAGGAGGTGGGAGGCTGAGTGGGGGAGGTGGGGAGGCTGAGTGGGGGAGGATGTGGGGAGGTTGAGTGGGGGAGGATGTGGGGAGGCTGGAGTGGGGGGGATGTGGGGAGGCTGAGTGAGGGAGGAGGTGGGGAGGCTGAGTGGGGGAGGGGTGGGGAGGCTGAGTGGGGGAGGATGTGGGGAGCTGGTGGGGGAGGATGTGGGGAGGCTGGTGGGGAGGATGTGGGGAGGTGAGTGGGGGTGAGGAGTGGGGAGCTGAGTGGGGGAGGTGAGTGGGGGAGGTGTGGGGAGGGTGGGGGAGGATGTGGGGAGGGTGGGTGGGGAGGAGGTGGGAGGCTGGTGGGGGAGGATGTGGGGAAGCTGAGTGGGGAGGGTGGGAGGTGAGTGGGGGAGGAGGTGGGGAGGCTGGGTGGGGGAGGAGGGGGGGAGGCTGGGTGGGGGAGGAGTGGGGAGGCTGAGTGGGGGAGGATGTGGGTAGGCTGGGTGGGGAGGATGTGGGGAGGCTGAGGTGGGGGAGGAGGTGGGGAGGCTGAGTGGGGGAGGATGTGGGGAGGCTGGAGTGGGGAGGATGTGGGGAGGCTGAGTGGGGGAGGAGGTGGGGAGGCTGAGTGGGGGAGGAGGTGGGGGAGGCTGGGTGGGGGAGGATGTGGGGAGGCTGGGTGGGGGAGGATGTGGGGAGCCTGAGTGGGGGAGGAGGTGGGGAGGCTGAGTGGGGAGGAGGTGGGGAGGCTGAGTGGGGGAGGAGATGGGGAGGCTGAGTGGGGGAGGAGGTGGGAGCTGAGTGGGGGAGGAGTGGGGAGGCTGAGTGGGGGAGGAGCCTGAGTGGGGGAGGGGGTGGGGAGGCTGGGGGAGGAGGTGGGGAGGCTGAGTGGGGGAGGAGGTGGGGAGCCTGAGTGGGGAGGAGATGGGGAGGCTGAGGGGGGGGAATGTTGGGGAGGTGGGGTAGGGGTGGGGGGCAGGAGGGGAGGCTGAGTGGGGGAGGAGGTGGGGAGGTGGGTGGGGGAGGATGTGGCGAGGTTGGGTGGGGGAGGTGTGGGGAGGCCGTGGGGGGGGGGGGAGGCGGGGGGAGGGAGTGTGGGAGTGATGGGGAGGGGCGTGAGGCTGGGGGAGGAGGTGGGAGCTGAGTGGGGGAGGAGGTGGGAGCCTGAGTGGGGGAGGAGATGGGGAGGCTGAGTGGGGAGGATGTGGGGAGCCTGAGTGGGGGAGGAGGTTGGGGAGGCTGGGGGAGGATGGTGGGGAGGCTGAGTGGGGGAGGAGGTGGGGAGGCTGAGTGTTGAGGAGGTGGGGAGGCTGATGGGGGAGGATTGTGGGGAGGCTGAGTGGGGGGGAGGTGGGGAGGCTGAGTGGGAGGAGGGTGGGGGCTGAGTGGGGGAGGAGGTGGGGAGGTGAGTGGGGGAGGAGGTGGGGAGGCTGAGTGGGGGGTGGTGGGGGAGGAGTGGGGAGAGCGAGTGGGGAGGCTGAGTGGGGTGGAGGTGGGGAGCCTGAGTGGGGGAGGAGGTGGGTAGGCTGAGTGGAGGGGGTGGGGAGGCTGAGTGGGAGAGGAGTGGGGAGGCTGAGTGGGGAGGAGGTGGGGAGGCTGAGTGGGGAGGGGTTAGGGGAGGCCTGAGTAGGGGAGGAGGTGGAGGTGGGGGAATAGGCTATGGGTAGGTGGTGGGGAGACTGTGGGGAGGAGGTGGGGGGAATGTTGTGGGGGGGAGAGGAGGCCCTGTTAATGTTATAAAGTTTTATAGTTCTAGTTCTACATCATTTGTTCTTCAAGAATGTATATTTTATACCATTTGTTCTTCATACATATAGCACCAAATGTTTCAGTATATGTTCTTGTTCTTAATTAGTCGTGTTTTAAGTGTTTTCTGCTCTCTCTTTCTCTTCTTCACCTCACTCACTTTCTCTTTTCTCTCTCTCTCTCTCTTCTCTCTTCTCTCTCTCTCTCTCTCTCTCTCTCTCTCTCTCTCTCTCTCTTACTCTCGCTCGTTCTAGCTAGGTGAGTACATTTAACAAGCGTGTGTATCTTATTGTTACTGGACTGGGGATCTAGCATCTACCAGTCCTTGAGCTCAAATTACATGTTATTTACCACTTCTCCTAAGTGCAGTATCCCTTTCATCCCTCCTCTCCCATATAGGAATTAATTCTGGAATAAAAACGCCAGTCCTCCCCACCAGCACTCCACCAGGTAAATCCCCGATAATCCTCATTACCTGCCGCGATTGGCACTCGTTTAAGTGTAATATCCTCGTTACTGGTGTGTTCGCTTGGCGGCTGTCACCTGGCGGCTTCTGAGGTTACCCTGGCTTGGGCTTACCTGGGGATACACTGGCTTGGGCTTACCTGGGGATCAATGGCTTGGGTTACCTGGGGTTACACTGGCTTGGGCTTCTTACCTCGGAAGATAAACTGGCTTGGGCTTACCTGGGGATACACTGGCTTGGGCTTGCCTGGGGATACACTGGCTTGGGCTTACCTGGGGATACACTGGCTTGGGCTTACCTGGGGATTACATGGCGTGGGCTTACCTGGGGCTACACTGGTTGGGCTTAACTGGGGAGTACTGGCTTGGGCTTATTGGGGATACACTGGCCGGTGGTGTGATCATGAAATTAGTGATACAAGCTGGGGAGAGCTGAACGTGGGTCCTGTGTGTGTACTAGTGTGGTCAGTGTGAGATGACTGGTGTGTGGTCAGTGATGGTTGTGACCAGTGTTGATGATCTGGTGGTGTGGTTCAGTGTTGGTTGTGACAGTGTTGATGATCTGGTGGTGTGCGTTGGTGGTGTGGTCAGTGATGGTGTGACAGTGACGATGGTCTGGTTGGTGGTGTGGTCGTGGTGGGGTGTGACAGTGTTATGATTGGTGGTGTGGTCAGTGATGGTTGTGACAGTGTTGTGACTGGTGGTGTGGTCAGTGCTGGCTGTGACGTGTGGATGATCTTGGTGTGTGGTCAGTGATGGTGTGACAGTGTGATGATCTGGTGGTTGGGTCGTGTCGTGTGAAGTGTTGATGATCTGGTGGTGTGGTCAGTGATGGTGTGACAGTGTTGATGGTCTGGTGGTGGTGTGGTCAGTGGTGGTGTGACAGTGTTGATGATCTGGTGGTGTGGTCAGTGATGGTGTGATAGTGTTGATGATCTGGTGGTGTGGTCAGTGATAGTGTGACAGTGTTGCTGATCTGGTGGGTGGGGCAGTGTTGAAGATCTGGTGGTGTGGTCAGTGATGGTGTTGCAGTGTTGATGATCTGGTGTTGTGCGTCAGTGATGGTGTGACATGTTGTGGTCTGGTAGAGGTGGTGAATGTGGTCCGTGATGGTGTGTGACAGTGTTGTGAGTTATGGTGGTGATGTCAGTGGATGGTGTGTGACAGTGTTGATTGGTCTAGGTAGAGGTGGTGATGTGGTCAGTGATGTGTGACAGTGTTATAGTTGGTAGAGGTGGGTGATGTGGTTCAGTGATGGTTTTGTGACAGTGTTGATGATCTGGTGGTGTGGTCAGTGTGGTGTGACAGGTGTGATGATATGGGGGTGTGGGCAGTGCTGGTAGGACCGTGTTGCTGATCTGGTGGTATGTGGTCAGTGATGGGTGTGACAGTGTTTGATGATAGGTGGGTTGTGGTCAGTGATGGTGTGACAGTGTTGATGATTTGGTGTGTGGTCCGTGATGGTGTGACGTGTTGATGGTCTGGTGGAGGTGGTGGTGATGGTTCAGTGGTGGTGTTGACAGTGTTGATGATCTGGTGGTGTGGTCAGTGATGGTTTGTGTTGAGACAGTGTTGATGATCTGGTGGTGTGGTCAGTGTGAAGGTTTGACAGTGTTGATGGTCTGGTGGAGGTGGTGGTTGTGGTCAGTGGAGGTGTGGACAGTGTTGATGATTGGTGGTTGTGGCAGTGATGGTTGTGACAGTGTTGATGATTCTGGTGTGTGGTCAGTGATGGTGATGTGACCGTGTTGATGGTCTGGTGGTGTGTGGTCAGTGGTGGTGTGTGACAGTGTTTGATGATTGGTGGTGTGGTCAGTGATGGTTGTGTGCAGTGTTGATGCTCTGGTGGTGTGGTCAGTGATGGTGTGACAGTGTTGATGGTCTGGTAGAGGTGGTGATGTGGTCAGTGATGGTGTGACAGTGTTGATGATCTGGTGGTGGTCAGTGGTGTGACAGTGTTGATGGTATGGTGGAGTGTGGTGTGTGGTCAGTGAAGGTGTTGAAATGATGATGGTTGGTTTGGTGTGGTCAGTGATGTTTTTTGACAATGTTGATGGTCTGGTAGAGGTTGTGATGTGGTCAGTGATGGGTGATGTCGACAGTGTTGATGGTCCTGGTGGTTGTGGTCAGTGATGTATGACACGGTTGATGGTCTGGTTAGGTGGTTGTGTGGTCAGCTGATGAGTGACGAGTTGATGGTTGTTGGGAGGAGGTGGTTGGCTGTGGTCAGTGGTGGATGGTGGTGACAGTGTAGTGGCTGGTGGAGGTCGGTGGAGTTGGTCAGTGGATGGTGTGACAGTGTGGTGGTGTGGTCGGTGTGGTGTGACAGTGTGGTGGTGTGGTCAGAAGACCTCAGACTTGAAGATACTCATATAAAGTAAAAATTTTAATTACACTTACGAATTGTTAAATTGATACATAAAATACCATTTTTTCCAAACATAAATAAACATGAGGTAGCCACAAGTGAGATTTAAACTATAAGGAGAACGAACATCTCGGCGCACAGTGGATTCTTGAATGGTGAAATAGTCGCTGACTACCACCATCCAGAGATTGTCGACAGAAACGTGCTCAGCGCCGAGAGAAACGTGCTCAGCGTGCAAACTAATGTGCCACAATTTAGAGATTGTCTGCATAGGACCTCGTGGTCGTGGTTACTAATGGAGAGATCCCCAGATGGACCACCCAGTCGTGACTGTAGAGTGCGTGGACACCCAACGTTACTGTCGAGTGGTGGACACCCAAGTTAACTGTTGGAGTGGTGGAGACCCCCAAGTTGACTGTAGAATGGTGGAGACCCCAAGTTAACTGTAGAGTGGTGGAGACCCCAAGTTAACTGTAGAGTGGTGGAGACCCCAAGTTGACTGTAGAGTGGTGGACACCCCAAGTTAACTGTAGAGTGGTGGACACCCCAAGTTAACTGTAGAGTGGTGGAGACCCCAAGTTAACTGTAGAGTGGTGGAGACCCCAAGTTGCCTGTAGAATCGGTGGAGACCCCAAGTTAAACTGTAGCGTGGTGGGAGGCCCACGTTAACTGTAGAGTGGTGAGGACCCCCAAGTTGGACTGTAGAGTGGTGGACACCCCAGTTAACTGTTAGAGTGGTGGACACCCCAAGTTAACCGTAGAGTGGTTGGTGACCCCAAGTTGGATGTAGAGTGGTGGAGACCCCACCGTTGACTGGTCGAGTGGTGGGTGGAGACCCAAGTTGGACCGTTTTAGAGTGGGATGGAAGGTCATCCTCCGACTCAAACTGAAGTTAGTGGCGTTGTCAGCTACAGAAAAAACTGTACTTTGCCAGAATCGTCTTTTATGTAACAAGTAACCTTAAGAGCCCCGGAAAGTGCATACGTCCACTTCAGGAAGCAACAGATAAGTGGCATACGTCCATCAGGAGCACAGATAAGTTGCATCGTCCATCAGGAGCACAGATAAGTTGCATCGTCACTCAGGAGCATCAAATAAGTGCATACGTCCACTCTGGAGCACAGATAAGTGCATACGTCCACCAGGCGCACAGATACGTGATACGTCCATCAGGAGCACAGATAAGTTGCACAAGTTCCAACTGTGAACAGTCAAACAACCAGGCAGTTTCATTGATAAGTGATGAAGTGTTTATATGTTAAGAATTTATATAAATTATAAAAAAAAAATATTCAAAAGGATAAATCACGTTCCCCAAATACATTACTTCGATGGATGTCAGCATGTTTAGCCACAAGGAGGGTAATGGACAATTAGTTATAATTCATACTGTGACCTTATACCACACCGTAGTCAGCCCTTACGCACGATAGCTCATCTCAGCCTCACCACTATAGCCTCTTCTCAGCTTTACCACTATAGCTCCTCTCAGCTTCACACACAATCAGGCTCATCTCAGCTTCACTACTATTGCTCATTCAGCCTCACCACATGCTCATCTTAGCCCCACCGCCTTCACCCTCCATCCCCACTTCTCAATCCGTCTATACCAGCGCATGCACAGCCCATCCCTGCCTCCCCACCCTCATACACCAGTAATTACACAACGCCATAGCAGCACCAGCGAGTGAAGCGAAGGGGGAAACAAATGGGGAGAAGAGGAACCTCCTTATCTCTCATTTTTAGAGCGGTCTTATCGTGGTGTGGCGCAGGGAACAGCCGCAGCCACAGATGACAAATGAAAACTCACCTTTTGCGGGGCAGTGTTTGGCGCCGGCGCGGCGTGGGGGATTATCACCAAGAAGAGCTCTCCTGGGAGCCGGCTTGCACTCCCCTGGGCCAGCTACCCGCAGCTCCCAGACACCGCTTGGACTCCGTCTAGGAATCCGCGCCCGGGATATCTAGTTTTGGAATGGCCACTCTGGGAGGATAGGGAGCGCCTCGAGAGGACGATCTGAGAATAGCTCGGCGGATCAGATTTTAGCTCAGCCACTTGAGGGAGATACCAAGAACGATAGACAGAGTGAAACTGCTCCCTTGAAGAGCAAGCTGAAGTGGCCCGGTGATGCAGTCCCAGGGAGGAAGATAGTTGAGCTACTTCCTTCGCACCACACTCTTCAACAACAAATTTGCAGCATATCTATTATATATAGTCTATATATTATTATATCTATAGATATTTATATCTATATATATATATATATTATTATATATATGTGTGTGTGATGGGTGTGTTATATAAAGTCGGATGTGTGTACACAAGTGTAGCACCCAGGAAGGTGTTGTTCTGCCAAATGAGAGGAGAGTTGTTTTTACACTCTGGTAATGGTGTGGTGTCTCTTCTCTCTGTTATCAAAAGGTAGGTGCTAGGTCCATACCTGGTTATACGTTTGCATGCCTAGTGTGAGAGTATCTATATATATATATATATCTATATTATATAATATATTAGTATATATTATATATATATATCTATATACTATATATACTCTCTATATATATATATATATATATATATATTATATATATCTAGTATATATATATATAGATTATATATATACTGTAATGGCAGACATCCTGTGGTTTTTCCTTCTAATTTCTTAAAAGTTCTTGTCTCTTGTGGTGTATCTATTCATCTTCATGGACAAGTGGAGAAAAATTACTTCCCCCGCAGCTCTACGTGTCCGTAAAAATGCGGGAATAAAGGGTTAGGTAACCCCCTTCGTTCTGTTGTAAATTCCTCCAACATGAATTGATAAATTTTGAAATTGGGTTCTTTTGAAAGTGTGGAGAGTGAGACAGGAAAAGAATTGACTTGTATGTTAAGACCTCTAAAAAAGGAAGCTGGATGACCTATATCTAAGCGAAAGGAAAAAACTAAAGGATGGGAAGGTATAATTTCCGTGATTGGAAGGGAGGGATTTTATATTAAATGGGATAACTCGGGTTCTGTCTGCCGCGAACTAGAGCTAAGCTGATACTTACGAAGGAGGAGGGGAGTTATAGATGTTTGAAATTCAGGAATTCCGTGGATTTGAAAAAAAGTGAAAATGTGAGAAGTGGGTTATAGTAAGTGTTAGTGTTTATGTATCTGGAGGAGGAATAAGAGTCGTGCGGAGAAGAGACAGAGATTTCTGAGTAGCTGTTTTAGGAGTATTTTAGAAGGAGTGTTTGGAACCAACATGAGGAAAAAATTTTTGTGGATGACCTAAGTGGTTGAAATTCTTGTAGATAATGTAGTAGGTATGTTTGGAGGTGTCGTGGATAAATGGATGAAAGGTGAGGCCTCTAATGTAAGAGGTAATGGGTTAAATTTTAGGGGAAAACGATAGGTCACATAAGTACACGATTACCTTGGTAGTGTTTGTCTGCCAGCTGTTGTATGTACTTTAACCAGTACATCTGGGTACGTGCTGCTTCTGCCAGCAGTGAGGTTGTTACTTATCCAGTAGACACTGTGTATGTGTTGTGCCAGCTGGGCAGTTGTACGTATCAGTAACACTGGTAGTGTTGCTGCTGCTGGGCATGGATTATCCGCTGAGTAATACTGGTAGTGTGTGCTGCAGTGTATGTTGTACTTATCCAGTAAAACACTGGTTAGTGTTGCTGTAGCTGTGCACTGTACTTATCCAGTAACACTGGTTAGTGTGCTGGCCAGCTGTGCACTGGTACTTGTCCAGGTAACATGTAGTGTTGCTGCCAGGTGTGCACTGACTTATTCCAGTAGCATTGGTTAGTGTTGCTGCTAGCTGTGTTACTGTTACTTACACATCAATACACACTCTTGTACTGCACCATTCCTGCCGCCCATTCACCAGGCTGTGATACTAAAATGTTTTGTGTTGCTTGGGTGTTGTTTTGCACTGGTAAGACACATAATTAGTCTTAAGTATATGTTGCCTGTTTTGTTTTCCACCCGGATTAGTAATATAAACACAGGCGAACTTTGTGTGTGTGTTGCACTAGTTACCAGTTGTCAAAGGCTCTTTCTCGATAGTAACTAGACCTGATTGTGTGTGTGTGTGTGTGTGTTGTGTGTGTGTGTGTGTTATGTGTGAGTGTGTGTGTGTGTGTGTGTGTGTTTGTGTAGTGTGTGGTGTGTGTGTGTGTGTGTGTGTGTGTTTGTGAAGAACTTACAAACAAGCTACTCGCCCATGACGTGCAGGTCTGGTCTCAGGATTCAGCTTCGCACGACATTCTCCACATGCCTCTCCACACTAGTATATGCCCATGTATTGTCTTCCATGGTATGTATACCTATGTATTCTTCAGTGTGTGGGAGAAACGTAAGTCATAAAGGATCGTATTATACATCATTTGTATTTATTTTTTCCGTTGTATTAATCTCCAAGGACACGCCATTTTACTAATGTATACTGAAGCAGGTTTCAGTAAGTGTATGTATATATATATATATATATATATATATATTATATGATATATATATATATTATATATTATATATATATATATATATATATATTATTATATATATGGCCGTTTCCCACCAAGGCAGGGTTGCCCGAAAAAAAAAAGAAAAACTTTACCATTCCCTCCATCACTGTCTTGCCAGAGGCACGCTTACCCACTTACGCAGGGGGTTCCAATACTGCAACATTTAACACCCCTCCTTCAGAGTGCCGCCACTGTACTTCCCAATCTCCAGGACTCCAGTCCGGACTGCCGGTTTTCCTGAATCCCTTCATAAATATTACTCCTGCTCAATTTTTTTTTTTCCAACAGACGTCAAGTCCTCAAAAATCATTCGCTTCTATCTAACACGCGCTCACACATGCTTGCTGAGAGTCCAAGCTCTCGCACACAAACCCGCTGCCTTTACCCGTCCTCTAACCTTACCTAGGCCGACCTACCCCGCCTTCCCTCCACTACAGATTTATACACTCTCGAAAGTCATTCTTTGTTCGATCCTTATACATGTCCGATTCCACCTCCATCTTGGATAATAGTTTTGTAATCCTGCACCTCTCCTAATTTCCAAACTACGTGTTCTTATGGAATATATTAAACACACAAATTGCCTCAGACCCGACGACATCTCCATGACAGATCCAGCTTCTCTGGTTGCAACATACACCACCATGCTTCGAACTCATAAATATATATATATATATGATATATATGTATATTTATATATATCTTATTATAGATATATAATTATAGATATATATGTGTGTTGACTGTGTGTGTGTGTGATAAGGTGAGATAAATTGTTTTAAAGGAGGTTGAAATAGGATTTAACCCACGTAGGTTTCTTTGGTGGTATCAAGAATCTGTGTTCAGATGTACTCTCCCTTGTTTACGCTGTTCTTAAGACAGAGTTGTTCTCCCTTAGAAGCGCATTTACGTTTTACTGTGACACCATCTTAATGTTTCTCTCTCACTCTCTCTCTCTCCACTCTCTCTCTCTCACTTCTCTTCTCTTCTCTCTCTCTCTATCTATCTATCTCTCTCGCTGTTATCTATCTAGTAATTATCTATCTCTATCTATCAATCTTCTTCCTTTCTTACCTCCATGCCTTTTACCTTCACCCTTCTTCTCATATCTCCACCGCATCTTCCATCTTACGTCCAGCCCCTTTCTCCTCTTAGTTCCAGCCCCTTTCCTTCTACGTCACCCTTCTCCCTCTTCGTCCACCCCTTCTCCCTCTAACTCCACCGTTCCCTGATTCTTCCTCTTCACATCAGCCATGGCACTAAAATCTAGCATTCCCCGAACGTTGTCCCGGGAAGGGCCAGGAATGGGCCAGGATCCTGCGTATCTCTGGCCTGCCCGCGCGGAATCTGGAATATGCACGAAGATCTGGAATGGCGGGCGTGAAAGATGGCGGTCAGACCGTGGGCTCTCTGGCAGACAGGACGGCCACGCCCACACCGACCAACACACGAATTTTGGCTCAGGCCGCAAAATTTTTGACGAGGGGTCATACTGAAGCGTTTTATGGAGAGGACTTTTGATAAGCTTTGGAAGATCGCGTCCACTGCTTTTAACATTCTCTTTTTTTTACCTTTTTTTTAAATACATTACGTGGTTAAGGATTTTTTTAAGTCACTCTCCCAGGTTTTTTTTTTTGATTTTTAATTTTTGTGCAAATTATGTTAGATATCATAATGCAGTTATTTTTTTTATTTTTTTTCTGGTTCTTTCGATTTTTTTCTTTTATTTTATTTTCATCTGGTTCATGCCAGTGTTTTTTTTGTGTGTGTTATGGTTGATGGTGTTTGAGGTATAGTGTATGGTGATGTTGTTTGAAGTATAGAGTATGGTGATGGTGTTTGATGGTATGTGTAGGGTGTTGGAGGTACATGTATGTCGATGGTGTTTGCATGGTGTAGTGTATGGTACAGTGTTATGGTGTTTGTATGTAGTGCATGCGTTAGTGTTCGAGGTGAGTGGTTGTTGGCGCGGGTGTTTGATGGTATAGTTGTATGGTAATGTGTTTGATGGTATATGTGTTATGGTGGTCGTATGGTTGATACTGTTGTATTGGTGATGGTGTTCGATGGTATGGTGTTTTATTGAGGTGGTGTAGAAGGATACAGAGTATAGTGATGATTGAAGGTACTGTGTATAGTGCTGTTTGAAGGGCAGTGTATGTGATGGTTTTTAAGGTACAGTGTATAGTGATGTTTGAAGGTGCAGTGTCTAGTGATGTTTGACGGTGCAGTGTTCTAGTGGATGTTTTAAGGTACAGTGATATAGTGATGTTTGAAGGTCCAGTGTTAGTTGATGTTTGAAGGTAAGTGTATAGTGATGTTTTGAATGGGGCAGTGTATTGTGATGTTTGAAGGTGCATGCAGTGTATAGTGCAGTTTTTAAGGTAGACAGTGTATTAGTGATGTTTGAAGGTACAGTGTATAGTGATGTTTGAAGGTACAGTGTATAGTGGATGGTTGCAGTACAGTGTTATAGAATAACTTTTAATCGAGTGGTTTGAAGGTGCAGTGTCTAGATGATGTTTTAAGGTAGCAGTGTATGAGTGATGTATTGAAGGTACAGTGTTTATAGTGCTGTTTGAAGGTACAGGGTTAGTGATGTTTGATGGTACAGTTGTATATGTGATGTTTGAAGGTTGCTGTGTATAGTGCTGTTTTAATGGTCAGTGTATAGTGATGCATGAAGGTAGTCAGTGTTATAGTGATGTTTGAAGGTACAGTTTTATAGTGATGTTTGAGGGTTCCCAGTGTATAGTGATGTTGGAAGGTACAGTGTATGTATAGTGGATGTTTGACGTACGTTGTATAGTGTGTTTTTGAAGGTACAGAGTATAGTTGTCATGTTTGAAGGTACAGTGTAGTATAGCGCATTTGAAGGTACAGAGTATAGTTGATGTTTAAGAGTACAGTGTATAGTGTTGTTAAAGGTAGCAGTGTATAATGATTGAAGGCTATAGTGTATCGTGTGAGTGTGAGTATCAGTGTATAGTGATTTGGTTTGTGTGTGTGTGTGGAGTGTGTGTGTGTGTTTGTGTGTGTGTGTGTGTTTTGTTGTTTATTGTATGTGTTTGTGTGTAGTGGGTGTGTGTGTGTGTGATATGTATTTTTTGTGTTGTGGTGTGTAATGTGTGTGTAGTGATGTTGTGTGTATGTGTGTTGTTGTGTGTGTGTGTGTGTGTGTGTATTGGGTGTGTGTGTGTGTGTATGTATGTTGTGTGTGTGTGTGTGTTGTGTATGTGTGTGTGTTGTATGTGGAGTGCTGTGTGTGTTGTGTGTGTTGGTGTGTGTGTATGTGTTAGGCCGTGACAGAGGAGGGAGATGAGGGTCGTTGTCTTCCTTCTATGTTATCGTCCTTCCATTTCTCTCTTCTCTCCCCTGCTGCTCCTCCTCTTCCCTTCTCTGCTCCCTGTCACACCTCCTTCCTGGCGGCACTTAGGCATATCACGGTGATTGGAGCCAGGGCGTCTTAGTGCAGTTTAATGTTCCCAAGAGGACGTGCGTAGATGCATGGTGTTGTGTGGTCTGCCTTACTGCCTGCCACACCCCTCTCCACGTTGTGTCCATAGGTGAGAGAGGTCTCTTCCTCCTCTCACGCCCCTCCCTCCCCTGCCCTTCCCCTCTTCTCCCCTCTTCTCTCCCTCCCCTCTTCTGCTCCTCCCTCCCTCTTCTCTCCCTTTCCCCTCTCCCCCCCCCCTCGCCGTGTACTAAGCTCTTGATCTAAAACAGGATGAGCTATGGGAGTTGACTATGCATTCCACAGGATAGTTAGGGGCGGAGCTACCGCCTCCACGGATATGTTTGGGACGTGCGTAAATACAGATGGTGACTAAAAATGGAGATAACCGAGATAATGAGAGTGTAAAACATGTACAGTCGAGCGAGGTAGTCGTTCCTCAGCATTGGAAGTAGTTCTGTGGTAGTCAGTCCCTCAGGCCATGAAGTAGTCTGAGGTAGTCAGTCCCCTCAGCCATGAGTTCTATACGTGTTGATACATGAGGGGGTAGAGTGTCAAGTTACACGAGCAGTCTGCAGCGCGCAGACCTTCCTGACTTCCCCCCTAAAGAAAAAATTTGGAAGGGGCTCTTGCATATCGTATTTCAGTCCTGGAAATCTGTTGAAATCTCTCTTGTCACGATCCGCATGCAATATTTCTCTCGTCTCACTCCTCTGTATTACGATATCTTTCATGGCAGATGATGCCAAGGTGCTCTCTCTCTCTCATAACTGCTATGTTCACGCCGTATTGGGGCGTGACCCAGAGACACCACTCCAGGGTATACTCGGCTATGAGGTACTTATTTCCAGGTGTTTATATAGCAAGTTTATGATGAAAATTTTGCTATGTTATGATGGTTTTTGGCTACGCGTTACTGGTCTATTATATAAATCAAATATATCGGTACAAAATAGGCCCAAGTGCCAAATCTTACAGCACAGTATAACATGATCAAGGTCAGGTGTTAATCTACCCATTATTATAACTTGAATGGAGGAGAGACATGGGAGGAAGTATTGTAAACAGTGTCCAGAGAAGAGAGGGGACCTTGGTGCAGAACTGCGTCAAAACACAAAACTTACTAGTCCTTCAATTCTTTAGAAACCCTCCTATGTCTGTTTCATCTCTGTTGAGGGTGATGTGTTGGGGACAGGAAGAGTAACTGGAGTAGTACTCCCTTCGTTAATCTTTTTCTACCCTGACATGTGGTCCTCTCTTCAGTGTCAGGTAAAGACTGTGCATAACTTAACTAGCTAGGCCCACCATCTAAAGGGGACAAAAAAGATCCATACACATCCAGGCCATGGGAACCCCTGGGTAGCCACAGCCACTCAAGAGGGAGCTGTTTTTTAGTGCCTCGGAACGGAAAAAAAAATGGCAGGGAAACGTATTTAACGCACCACCACACCACACAAAAACCCCCACCCCCCCCACCCCCTGACCCCCCCCCCCCCCCCCATCCGCTCCCCACCCCCCCCCCCCCCCCCCCCCCCCCCCCCACACTCCCCCACACGGTCCCCCCCCCCACCCCGCAGAAAATGTACGCCAAATCCAAGTACTTTTGAGTAACCACATGATCGATGGCCTCACACTCCAAAAACTACAGATTACTCGTGCCGGAATAGAAAAAGTTTCCCCAAGTACCACCATAGGACAGCCGATGACTTCTCTTTGCAAATTACGGTCTAAAGAATGCCAGCAACGAGCAACAACAATACCTTTCACTTCCGTTTGGATGCTTGCAGAGGCAAATGCTGTGTACGCGGCTTTTCACAGAGACCCCCAAAAAGGATCATTGGACGCAACGAAATAGTTATCCCGAGTTACAACTTATACAGATGGACAGAGTGAACAGCAAAAGGAGTGGGCAGGGTTGGCCTTTATATCGCAGAAGTAATGTTTGCACAGACTACTTAATTACCTCAAATGATGTTGTGGAAGTATTTAGCAGTAAAGCTTTTTTTTTTTTTTCGAGGGAACCAAAACCTAGTCATTGTGGTAGTCTACAAGCCTCCGGATGACAGTCCCAGCCAATTGAAGGGAATAGCAGTTAAAAATTGCACTTGTCGGAATATCTGCCAGCTCCTGCCCCCAACATCTTGCTCCTGCGGGATTTCAACCTTTAGGACCTAAAATGGAGGAATATCGCAAATAATGTTGTTGCAGTGATAAACACATGAGCAGCATACGAGAACTCACACACACAACGAGCTTTTAACTCTCTGCACAAAATGTCGAACTTTACAACCGTAGAATCATAGAGCCTACTAGACTGGAAAATACACTAGACCTCATCTTCACTAACATGATAATCTGATACAAATGTCACCATCTCAAACACAATATATACTAGGTCAAACATAATCGAGGTTCGACTGTATGGACGGAGCCCCAGACCGACGAAATGCGAATAGTCACGAGGCGCTTCACCTAACTTCAACTTGCGCAATAACACAACATCAAGTGGGACCAAGTAAACCAGTCCTCAACGATATAAAGCTGGGAGGATTTTACTCACGCAACCCCAGACCCCCAAACTTATGCCTAGAAACAGATTTAACTCCTTTAGAAAAAAGGAGGGTCGATGTAACTATGAGACTGGCGCTCCCTTTACAGGCGACGGAAACAAGAATACAGAAGCGGGCCTAAATAGAGGTCATATATCTGAAATGCGTAGGGAGTCACTGGTCAGAGAAATAGCAAACATCGAAACTTACGCTAAAGGAATCTTATAGGAGTCAGGAATGCGAGGGAAGAACTAAAAGCCATTAATGAAAATTAGAAAGAAACCAAGTATGTTTCTTTTTCTTATGCCAAGTCTCAAGTCGGAGACAGCAACATCCAGTATGGCCCCTCTTAAAACACGATGGGCGTCTTGTGGGCATGCAAAGAGTACGTAACATTATTCGGCGCATGGACACACCTCATTTACAGGCTATCTCCCCCAACCCGCGAACCAGGTTCTAAGAGATTGATGATGGGGCCCCCATCGTTCAATAGTGTGACCAGGTCTCGCCCATATGAAGGTGGGATTGACAATCGAGGGTTTGTGGATACCGTCTGTTCCTGTCTGCCCTTGTCATTCCATCGTAGAGCTGGTTGAAGCACGGAGTGTGCAATCTTGTGGGCTTCTATTTCTGCCTTGCTTACCGTTGGGAGGTGCATTATAATTATCACTGTATTAGTGTACATATTGCTGTTCTAAATTGAGTGTGAAGGTTACTATAAAGTTCTAAACTGTTTCGCTACTGTGTTTTTCATTTGCTCCCATTACACTCTGGATTAACAGGCCATTTGAAATCCTTGAGGTGTATATGGGTCGCCTGTCCGAGGAGTGAACTTAGAGACACGTTGAGCTTCGGGTGAAGCTTGTAGCAAGGACATTGTGTTAGCTTGCCTGTTTTCGTTCGCTTTTAAAAATTTGTGCGGTTGTCAGTGTCTTATGGATCAGTTGCTATTGTAGTGCATGTTCAACAGCTCGCTTACTAGCTTTGTTCCGTGTGCTCGCTTCGCTACGGTCAGTCAATCGTGTGTGTTGCAGTTCGGCTTTGCTTTCTGTGTTATGCGTATTCTGCAATCGTTTACAGTGCATAGTCTAAGGTTGTTCTGCAAATTAACGTGTTATAAGTTGGGGTATTCGTATCTGTGCCTTCGCGGAATAACGATATGCCCCCTAGACGAGTCATGACTGTCCTGGGTGTCGAGTCGCATATTGATTTGCTATAAAACCTACCTAAAAGTGTCTCTACAGCGTTGTTGGCAAATTGTCGTTCAATGGCATTCCTATGTAAGATCGCACTGTTACCGGCTGCGCAACTGCGTTCGTTTCTTGCTGAGCATCCTTAATTGAAGAAGAGTGATGCACATCAAACTCCTCCTCTACGGTGCTTAAGGGCAAAAACTACTAATGTTTTCTCGCCGGAGGCAGATGATATACCCTACGGAGCACAAATTGTACCGTGTATGAGTTGCCGCAGGTGGGTTTGTCTGACTCAGGTGCTTGAGGTGAATCAGCGTTCGTTGGCACTTGAGCTGGCAAAAATCAATCTTGAGCAAACTAGGGTAACAGAGGAGGCCTTCGCAAGGGAAAGAATTTAGATAGGGAAAGGAAAGGAGGCAGTTTTTCGCATTCTGGTAAACGATTTCAGTTTACAAAAAGCAGTACAGCTTGTTCCCACTTCAATGAGGCCGAACCAGAGCCATTTTCGAAAGCTTCGAAAATCAGGCTCGAGCTTGAGATGCCGAACAGCTGGGCAGCGTTGGTTCGATACAGCATTATTGGGTAAGGCACAGGAATTTACGTCGGTATTAACTGACGCTGAATATCTCTGATTATCAAGATAGGTGAAGACCAAGTGTTGGGGCATTATACGTGTATCCCAGACTAAATTATCGTAAGGTAAGAGCCGTTCCAATTGAAAGGCGGCAGCTCTGGTCAACCCTGGTGGACTTCGTGAGCCGCAAACCACAGCTTTTACCAAGCTGGTATAGAAGGAGTGGTTGTCTCTAACTTTGAGGAGTGGTGCAGGCTATTTGATTGATAACCTGTCTGGAGTCTGTCTGGGACAGAGGTTCGTGTGATTTCTGGAAGGATCGTGACTTAACCACTGCACTGTGGAGGCGGCCAGGTTGGTGATACCTTCGAACGAACGATCCTTGTGTGTCGCCGAGGCGGGTCCGTGTCTCTTTCTTCAACAGTCTGGCGTGAGCAGAGATCGACACATTGTGAGAATGGAAGTGCCAGCAGTCAGGAGGGGTGTGGAGAGCGTCTTGACGTAGTCCAACTAAGTCATCCTGGTGAGCCACGACTTTCTCAAACATATGGTCCCCCCTGCGTAGAGGCAAAACAATCTTCTCTTGGGAGTCCATCTCGACCCATCAATATCCAGAGAGGGCACCCGCCAGGCACGACACACTTGCAAACCGTCATCAGGGATGTAAGTTTTGTTGTTGTTTTGTTCCAGTGTTATGTGTATACGTGTTGTTCGGGCCGTGGCGGCAAGCGGCAGCCTGTCGTTGCTTCAGTGCAATTAACAGTAGGTCACTATCAGTTCGCGTCACTTGCCCTCAAGAACTTAACGCACGGAAAATTCTAATATCTTTAGTAACATGTCCCCTAGAGAAGTAAGAAAGGTATTTATGGCCTTATTATTGCGAAAGTCTTATTTCCCTTCAGGCCAACCTCAGCAAACCAACTAAGAAGTAAATACCTTTAGAAGATATGGAGCATATTGCTCACTTGTCAGAGAAGGGAATATTACCCTTTCAGGTGGAATACTTTCCTTGGAATTCCTCAATTTTCTTAGGAAGCTTACGGAGGAGCTATATATTCAGTTCCCTTTGATAATGATTTCTGTTTACAGTGCAATTTACACTGGGTACTTGATGTAGGAATTCAAAGGGATCTGTGTAGGGGGAGGAGTTGGGGAGGGCTGAGTAGGGGAGGAGGTGGAGGTGGGAAGGCTATGAGGTAGGTGTGGGGACTGAGGGTGAGGAGGTTGGTGAGGATGTTGTGGTGGGAGAGGAGGCCCATGTTCATGTTATAAAGTTTTAAGTTCTCGTTCCTACATTCCTTTGTTTTCTTCAAGATGTTATGTTAACCCTGTTCTTCATACTCCATACGCACATGTTAGTCTATGTTCTTGTTTTAATCGTGTGTTAAGTGTCTCTCCTTCTTCTCTCTACTCACTCACTTTCTCTCTCTTCTCTCTCTCTCTCTCTCTCTTCTCTCTCTCTCTCTCTCCTCTCTCTTCTCTCTCTCTCTCTTACTCTCGCTCGTTCTAGCTAGGTGAGTACATGTAACAAGCGTGTGTATCTTTTGTAACTGGACTGGGGATCTAGCATCTACCAGTTCCTTGAAGCTCAAATTACATGTTATTTACCACTTCTCCTAAGTGCAGTATCCCTTTCATCCCTCCTCTCCCATATAGGAATTAATTCTGGAATAAAAACGCCAGTCCTCCCCACCAGCACTCCACCAGGTAAATCCCATAATCTCATTACTGCCGCGATTGGCACTCGTTTAAGTGTAATATTCGTTATGGTCTGTGGTCCGCTTGGCGGCCTGTCACCTGGCGGCTTCTGAGGTTACCCTGGCTTGGGCTTACCTGGGGATAACTGGCTTGGGCTACCTGGGGATCAATGGCTTGGGTTACCTGGGGTTACACTGGCTTGGGCTTCTTACCTCGGAAGATAAACTGGTTGGGCTTTACCTGGGGATACACTGGCTTGGGTTGCCTGGGGATACACTGGCTTGGGCTTACCTGGGGTGATACACTGGTTGGGTTACCTGGGGATTACATGGCGTGGGCTTACCTGGGGCTACACTGGTTGGGCTTAACTGGGGAGTACTGGCTTGGGCTTATTGGGGATACACTGGCCGGTGGTGTGATCATGAAATTAGTGATACAAGCTGGGGAGAGCTGAACGTGGGTCCTGTGTGTGTACTAGTGTGGTCAGTGTGAGATGACTGGTGTGTGGTCAGTGATGGTTGTGACCAGTGTTGATGATCTGGTGGTGTGGTTCAGTGTTGGTTGTGACAGTGTTGATGATCTGGTGGTGTGCGTTGGTGGTGTGGTCAGTGATGGTGTGACAGTGACGATGGTCTGGTTGGTGGTGTGGTCGTGGTGGGGTGTGACAGTGTTATGATTGGTGGTGTGGTCAGTGATGGTTGTGACAGTGTTGTGACTGGTGGTGTGGTCAGTGCTGGCTGTGACGTGTGGATGATCTTGGTGTGTGGTCAGTGATGGTGTGACAGTGTGATGATCTGGTGGTTGGGTCGTGTCGTGTGAAGTGTTGATGATCTCGTGGGTTTGTGGTCAGTGATGGTGTGACAGTGTTGATGATCTGGTGGTGTGGTCAGTGGTGGTGTGACAGTGTTGATGATCTGGTGGTGTGGTCAGTGATGGTGTGACAGTGTTGATGATCTGGTGGTGTGGTCAGTGATGGTGTGACAGTGTTGATGATCTGGTGGGTGGGGCAGTGTTGAAGATCTGGTGGTGTGGTCAGTGATGGTGTTGCAGTGTTGATGATCTGGTGTTGTGCGTCAGTGATGGTGTGACATGTTGTGGTCTGGTAGAGGTGGTGAATGTGGTCCGTGATGGTGTGTGACAGTGTTGTGAGTTATGGTGGTGATGTCAGTGGATGGTGTGTGACAGTGTTGATTGGTCTAGGTAGAGGTGGTGATGTGGTCAGTGATGTGTGACAGTGTTATAGTTGGTAGAGGTGGGTGATGTGGTTCAGTGATGGTTTTGTGACAGTGTTGATGATCTGGTGGTGTGGTCAGTGTGGTGTGACAGGTGTGATGATATGGGGGTGTGGGCAGTGCTGGTAGGACCGTGTTGCTGATCTGGTGGTATGTGGTCAGTGATGGGTGTGACAGTGTTTGATGATAGGTGGGTTGTGGTCAGTGATGGTGTGACAGTGTTGATGATTTGGTGTGTGGTCCGTGATGGTGTGACGTGTTGATGGTCTGGTGGAGGTGGTGGTGATGGTTCAGTGGTGGTGTTGACAGTGTTGATGATCTGGTGGTGTGGTCAGTGATGGTTTGTGTTGAGACAGTGTTGATGATCTGGTGGTGTGGTCAGTGTGAAGGTTTGACAGTGTTGATGGTCTGGTGGAGGTGGTGGTTGTGGTCAGTGGAGGTGTGGACAGTGTTGATGATTGGTGGTTGTGGCAGTGATGGTTGTGACAGTGTTGATGATTCTGGTGTGTGGTCAGTGATGGTGATGTGACCGTGTTGATGGTCTGGTGGTGTGTGGTCAGTGGTGGTGTGTGACAGTGTTTGATGATTGGTGGTGTGGTCAGTGATGGTTGTGTGCAGTGTTGATGCTCTGGTGTTGTGGTCAGTGATGGTGTGACAGTGTTGATGGTCTGGTAGAGGTGGTGATGTGGTCAGTGATGGTTTGACAGTGTTGATGATCTGGTGGTGGTCAGTGGTGTGACAGTGTTGATGGTATGGTGGAGTGTGGTGTGTGGTCAGTGAAGGTGTTGAAATGATGATGGTTGGTTTGGTGTGGTCAGTGATGTTTTTTGACAATGTTGATGGTCTGGTAGAGGTTGTGATGTGGTCAGTGATGGGTGATGTCGACAGTGTTGATGGTCCTGGTGGTTGTGGTCAGTGATGTATGACACGGTTGATGGTCTGGTTAGGTGGTTGTGTGGTCAGCTGATGAGTGACGAGTTGATGGTTGTTGGGAGGAGGTGGTTGGCTGTGGTCAGTGGTGGATGGTGGTGACAGTGTAGTGGCTGGTGGAGGTCGGTGGAGTTGGTCAGTGGATGGTGTGACAGTGTGGTGGTGTGGTCGGTGTGGTGTGACAGTGTGGTGGTGTGGTCAGAGACCTCAGACTCTGAAGTTACTCATATAAGTACAAATTTTAATTACACTTACGAATTGTTAAATTGATACATAAAATACCATTTTTTCCAAACATAAATAAACATGAAGGTAAACACAAGTGAGACTCTTAAAACTATAAGAGAACGCACATCTCGGCGCACAGTGGATTCTTGAATGGTGAAATAGTCGCTGACTACCACCATCCAGAGATTGTCGACAGAAACGTGCTCAGCCCCGAGAGAAACGTGCTCAGCGTGCAAACTAATGTGCCACAATTTAGAGATGTCTGCATAGACATCGTGGTCGTGGTTACTAGATGGAGATCCCAGATGGACACCCCAGTCGTGACTGTAGAGTGCGTGGACACCCAACGTTACTGTCGAGTGGTGGACACCCAAGTTAACTGTTGGAGTGGTGGAGACCCCCAAGTTGACTGTAGAATGGTGGAGACCCCAAGTTAACTGTAGAGTGGTGGAGTCCCCAAGTTAACTGTAGAGTGGTGGAGACCCCAAGTTGACTGTAGAGTGGTGGACACCCCAAGTTAACTGTAGAGTGGTGGACACCCCAAGTTAACTGTAGAGTGGTGGAGACCCCAAGTTAACTGTAGAGTGGTGGAGACCCCAAGTTGACTGTAGAATGGTGGAGACCCCAAGTTAAACTGTAGCGTGGTGGGAGGCCCACGTTAACTGTAGAGTGGTGAGGACCCCCAAGTTGGACTGTAGAGTGGTGGACACCCCAGTTAACTGTTAGAGTGGTGGACACCCCAAGTTAACCGTAGAGTGGTTGGTGACCCCAAGTTGGATGTAGAGTGGTGGAGACCCCACCGTTGACTGGTCGAGTGGTGGGTGGAGACCCAAGTTGGACCGTTTTAGAGTGGGATGGAAGGTCATCCTCCGACTCAAACTGAAGTTAGTGGCGTTGTCAGCTACAGAAAAAACTGTACTTTGCCAGAATCGTCTTTTATGTAACAAGTAACCTTAAGAGCCCCGGAAAGTGCATACGTCCACTTCAGGAAGCAACAGATAAGTGGCATACGTCCATCAGGAGCACAGATAAGTTGCATCGTCCATCAGGAGCACAGATAAGTTGCATCGTCACTCAGGAGCATCAAATAAGTGCATACGTCCACTCTGGAGCACAGATAAGTGCATACGTCCACCAGGCGCACAGATACGTGATACGTCCATCAGGAGCACAGATAAGTTGCACAAGTTCCAACTGTGAACAGTCAAACAACCAGGCAGTTTCATTGATAAGTGATGAAGTGTTTATATGTTAAGAATTTATATAAATTATAAAAAAAAAATATTCAAAAGGATAAATCACGTTCCCCAAATACATTACTTCGATGGATGTCAGCATGTTTAGCCACAAGGAGGGTAATGGACAATTAGTTATAATTCATACTGTGACCTTATACCACACCGTAGTCAGCCCTTACGCACGATAGCTCATCTCAGCCTCACCACTATAGCCTCTTCTCAGCTTTACCACTATAGCTCCTCTCAGCTTCACACACAATCAGGCTCATCTCAGCTTCACTACTATTGCTCATTCAGCCTCACCACATGCTCATCTTAGCCCCACCGCCTTCACCCTCCATCCCCACTTCTCAATCCGTCTATACCAGCGCATGCACAGCCCATCCCTGCCTCCCCACCCTCATACACCAGTAATTACACAACGCCATAGCAGCACCAGCGAGTGAAGCGAAGGGGGAAACAAATGGGGAGAAGAGGAACCTCCTTATCTCTCATTTTTAGAGCGGTCTTATCGTGGTGTGGCGCAGGGAACAGCCGCAGCCACAGATGACAAATGAAAACTCACCTTTTGCGGGGCAGTGTTTGGCGCCGGCGCGGCGTGGGGGATTATCACCAAGAAGAGCTCTCCTGGGAGCCGGCTTGCACTCCCCTGGGCCAGCTACCCGCAGCTCCCAGACACCGCTTGGACTCCGTCTAGGAATCCGCGCCCGGGATATCTAGTTTTGGAATGGCCACTCTGGGAGGATAGGGAGCGCCTCGAGAGGACGATCTGAGAATAGCTCGGCGGATCAGATTTTAGCTCAGCCACTTGAGGGAGATACCAAGAACGATAGACAGAGTGAAACTGCTCCCTTGAAGAGCAAGCTGAAGTGGCCCGGTGATGCAGTCCCAGGGAGGAAGATAGTTGAGCTACTTCCTTCGCACCACACTCTTCAACAACAAATTTGCAGCATATCTATTATATATAGTCTATATATTATTATATCTATAGATATTTATATCTATATATATATATATATTATTATATATATGTGTGTGTGATGGGTGTGTTATATAAAGTCGGATGTGTGTACACAAGTGTAGCACCCAGGAAGGTGTTGTTCTGCCAAATGAGAGGAGAGTTGTTTTTACACTCTGGTAATGGTGTGGTGTCTCTTCTCTCTGTTATCAAAAGGTAGGTGCTAGGTCCATACCTGGTTATACGTTTGCATGCCTAGTGTGAGAGTATCTATATATATATATATATCTATATTATATAATATATTAGTATATATTATATATATATATCTATATACTATATATACTCTCTATATATATATATATATATATATATATTATATATATCTAGTATATATATATATAGATTATATATATACTGTAATGGCAGACATCCTGTGGTTTTTCCTTCTAATTTCTTAAAAGTTCTTGTCTCTTGTGGTGTATCTATTCATCTTCATGGACAAGTGGAGAAAAATTACTTCCCCCGCAGCTCTACGTGTCCGTAAAAATGCGGGAATAAAGGGTTAGGTAACCCCCTTCGTTCTGTTGTAAATTCCTCCAACATGAATTGATAAATTTTGAAATTGGGTTCTTTTGAAAGTGTGGAGAGTGAGACAGGAAAAGAATTGACTTGTATGTTAAGACCTCTAAAAAAGGAAGCTGGATGACCTATATCTAAGCGAAAGGAAAAAACTAAAGGATGGGAAGGTATAATTTCCGTGATTGGAAGGGAGGGATTTTATATTAAATGGGATAACTCGGGTTCTGTCTGCCGCGAACTAGAGCTAAGCTGATACTTACGAAGGAGGAGGGGAGTTATAGATGTTTGAAATTCAGGAATTCCGTGGATTTGAAAAAAAGTGAAAATGTGAGAAGTGGGTTATAGTAAGTGTTAGTGTTTATGTATCTGGAGGAGGAATAAGAGTCGTGCGGAGAAGAGACAGAGATTTCTGAGTAGCTGTTTTAGGAGTATTTTAGAAGGAGTGTTTGGAACCAACATGAGGAAAAAATTTTTGTGGATGACCTAAGTGGTTGAAATTCTTGTAGATAATGTAGTAGGTATGTTTGGAGGTGTCGTGGATAAATGGATGAAAGGTGAGGCCTCTAATGTAAGAGGTAATGGGTTAAATTTTAGGGGAAAACGATAGGTCACATAAGTACACGATTACCTTGGTAGTGTTTGTCTGCCAGCTGTTGTATGTACTTTAACCAGTACATCTGGGTACGTGCTGCTTCTGCCAGCAGTGAGGTTGTTACTTATCCAGTAGACACTGTGTATGTGTTGTGCCAGCTGGGCAGTTGTACGTATCAGTAACACTGGTAGTGTTGCTGCTGCTGGGCATGGATTATCCGCTGAGTAATACTGGTAGTGTGTGCTGCAGTGTATGTTGTACTTATCCAGTAAAACACTGGTTAGTGTTGCTGTAGCTGTGCACTGTACTTAGGGTTTGATCAGGCTCTGATCCCCAGGGGGGCCTGGTCACAGCCGGGGCCGAGGGGGCTTTTATCCCCAAAAACTCTCCCCCAGGAAAAACTCTATTTTCCCTTATCTTTCACGGGTTTACTATCTCCATTCCCCTTCTTATCTACAATCAGATTTACTGTACTACTCCAGTTACCTTCCTTATTCTACACTATCAGACTACTGGTACTATCTCCAGTTACCTTCCTTATCTTCACTATCAGACTACTGGTACTATCTCCAGTTACCTTCCTTATCTACACTATCAGACTAGTGGTGCTATCTCCAGTTACCTTCCTTATCTACACTATCAGACTACTGGTACTATCTCAAGTTACCTTTCCTTGTCTACATTATCAGACTACTGGTGCTATCTCCAGTTACCTTCCTTGTCTACATTATCAGACTACTGGTACTATCTCAAGTTACCTTCCTTGTCTACATTATCAGACCACTGGTACTATCTCCAGTTACCTTCCTTGTCTACATTATCAGACTACTGGAAACTATCTCCAGTTACCTTATCTACACTAGACTACTGGTACTATCCCCAGTTACCTTCCTTATCTACACTATCAGACTACTGGTACTATCTCCAGTTACCTTCCTTATCTTCACTATCAGACTACTGGTACTATCTCCAGTTACCTTCCTTATCTTCACTACCAAACTACTGCAGTAATCTACGTATCTCCCCCCTTTTACACTCCCATTTTAAACTAATTCTAATCTCTACCTACACTCCTGTCTCTCTATGAGTTCTCTTATTTATAGAAGTCATATCGCTGCTCCACTGGTGCTCTAAATCTCTGTTTAGAGCACTTTTTTGGGCCTCGACAACAGCCATAACAAAAGCATTAGTTTCTATCACCTACATAAAAAAAATTCCGATAAACCGCCTTACCTATTACATTTTTCATATTTCATCTCCCTTAAAAATCTATTAGAAAATCATTAAAAACTTGTAAGTTTTTAAGGAAGTTTTAGTCTGGAAATGTAATTGGTGAAATGGTTTATCATAAATTATTTATATCAAGATTAAAACCCCTGGTAAAATTTATAGGGTTTTTACCTAAAAAAAATAATTGTAATGTTAGGTTTTTGAAAACCCAGATAAACCAGAGGGAGTTGGGATTACGATTTAGATATTGGAGAATTGATTTTTTCCTCAAAGACGACTGGAGACTTGAGGGCTGTTGAAGATAGTGATCCAAGGTAGCTGTAGTGTAGGTGCACACACACACACACACACACACACACACACACACACACACACACTCACAACAGGTCAAGTGTCTTGCTACAAGTGCTTATGACATATGGTAAACAAAACACCCGATCAAGGACCCACCCACCGATTTTTTAAACGATTGGAAGAAACCGCACAGTATTTTAAACACAGCGTTTGGTTTTCCGACGGTGCTTGCGGTTTCTAACTGCTTCAATCACTTTAATTTTAATTGGTATAAACCTTGGTAATTAAAAACCGACAATTTTAAAAAAGCCCAGGGTCAGCCAAAAAACTAGCACATACTAGGAAACTTTTTGGGTCCTGGACCCTGATCAAGGTCCCAGGATGGGAAACGTTTTCTAAAACGTCCTAGTGTTTGCTTAAGTGTTTTTATACATTACATTACTGTAGGTTCGACTTGAGAAGACACTTCATGGAGGTAAACTGTGGAAAGTCATTATTCCCCTCATTGGGCAAAACTAGACTTTCATTTACACGTTTTAATTTTTGTTTACAAATGCACGATTCCTCTGGAGGACGACTTGTACTCTTAGTAGCGAGAAACGAGGAACTGGTCAGCGGTATCAACATGAAGTACCGGGAAACTGACAGGAAACTGCTCGGGTTTCAGAACATCTTGAAGATTGTTCTTAAACCAGTGGTGGTCAACAAGAAGTACAGGTACTATCAGGTACTTCTCAAATTTCAGCAACTTCCTGAAAGTCAGTTCTTAACTAGTGGTTGTATGGTATTTTATGTAATTGATAAAATTAACTACATCAGCAGGCCGCTGGTGTCCTGTTTTATGGTAGTTTCTGCTGCTCCTGCTTCCTCTCTGCTGTATCTGCTGCTTCCGCGAGTGAGGTACTGCTGATTTTTCTCTTGGACGGGGTGGGGGGAGTAGTAACTGCTTGGCGCCGTGTAGGGGTGAGGGAAAGAGAGTGTCGCATAGCAATGAGGGGAGGATCAGCTGGCACACTTTCCCCTTCATCTGATACAGTGTCGCCTGACCTGCTGTGTTACTGTGACTGACCTGCTGTGTTGCTGTTGCTGACCTGCTGTGTTGCTGTGACTGACCTGCTGTGGCTGACCTGTTGTGTTGCTGTGACTGACCTGATGTGTTGCTGTGGCTGACCTGCTGTGTTGCTGTGACTGACCTGCTTTGTTGTTGTGGCTGGCCTGCTGTGACTGACCTGCTGTGTTGCTGTGGCTGACCTGCTGTGTTGCTGTGGCTGACCTGCTGTGTTACTGTGACCTGCTGTGTTACTGTGACTGACCTGCTGTGTTGCTGTGACTGACCTGCTGTGTTGCTGACGTGATGCAGCTTACTACATTACCATATTGTTTGGCTTACATGTCGTTGACTTGTAGTTGATGTTGTTTGTGTTGTGTGTTTTGTGTTGTGGCTTTGTTCTGTGTTGTGGCTTTGTTCTGTGTTGTGGCTTTGTTCTGTGTTGTGGTTGTGTTCTGTGTTGTGGCTGTGTTCTGTGTTGTGGTTGTGTTGTGTTGTGGCTGTACTCTGTTCCTATATTCTGTTGTGGTTGTGTTCTGCCTTGTAGCTGTGTCCTGCATTGCAGGTGGCTGCTATGTTGCCGTTGTTACCACAGTGAAAGCTAGCTCTAACACCTGTCATTCCTTCGTTACCATAGACATTCCATCTCTGTATCACTGATCTCTTTCATCTCCCGCAGGTAAGAGGTCAGCGGAGGACGAGACGACTTCTTCTCTTTCATGGATGTGGTGAGTAAATAATTTATTCAGTACATATGGGAAAAATATTAATGGTTACGAAAAGAACTTTTCACCTCTCAGTTTTAAAGTTCTTTTTTGTGTGTATTGGTAAATTGTTGCATTAGTTATTGTTTGTGTTAAGGACTGGTAAATTATGAAGCGTGGAGGGAGGGACGGACTCATTTTGAGAGCTTCTGGGTTGAGTTCGTGGAGGTTTTCCTGAGTCTCCGCTGTGAATAGCTGGTGTGGGGAATTTTACCTGCCTAGGCAAAGGTAAATTACATGACTAGAGTTGAAATAGAGTACTGTCTCTAAAATAATGTCATTGGAGGCTGCAGTCATCCCCAGATCTACCTTCCATCAGAGAACGTGTCGTGTTTCCCAGCGTTATATATGTATATGTTATTATGAAGTGAACAATAATGGCAACTTGCCAGGTATTTCCTGTGTAGTTTGTACCAGGTTATTTTGTATTGGTGATTCACTCTTTTGAAACCCACCAGACCTGTACTCTTAAACATATTATAAACTCTTCTCCTACTTGGGCTAATCACTCTAAGATTGTAATCATTCGAAATTGGAACACCCAAAGAATGACAGGACTTGATCTGCCTGGGTATACATCTGTGATTGAAAGTGGTTGTCTTGAGAACAGTTGTGGTGACTGTGTTCCAGGGTCGTTATCCAAGTTACACTGGGATGTTAGGACTTAAACGTAATGATCATCGGCGAGCACTGAATATTTTCCAGTTCTTACTGATCACTTGCTGTTGGTAATGTTGTGTGCTCTGTCTGCTTGCTCTGAAGGACAACTAGAGAACTCTGGGCGAAGGTAAATCAGTCAGTTCGATTTAAATCAGGGAATAATCGTGAGGCTAGAACTTGAGTTGGTTGGAGTGAACTTCTAAAAATTCGCAGCAGCCAGGTCCAGGGACTCATTTGTTATGGGTTCAAGTCTCGCACGTTCTGTGATTTGTTTGCAATTGTGTTATTACGATTTCATGAGTCAGTTCGATTTCTATAAATAGCTGGGATTATCTAAGTGCACTACACAGGTACACAGTAACGCTACTGGTACATTTGTATGATTGATGACCCACGCAACCAGCCCGGTCTTTATCATGAGAGGTGGCACTTCGTAGAGGCCTACTGGTCTGAACTCCGCATCAGATGGACAGGTAGAGGCTTCCTCTGTTTCACGAATTATTTGCCTCTCTCGAGGGGTGGGGAAACCATCCTGCCAGGTAGTTCATACAAAAAATCCCACCGTATATTGGGTTTCCTGACAACAGGGTCTGCAATACCTGTTCCGGGGTCCCGGTTGTGCACACTGCCAACCTGGCCCTTTTTTTTTTTTATGCTGCGGTTCTTTGCGAAGGATGGGGAAGAAGAAAGCACCGTGCTTGTTGTGAGGACTTTCCATGTCGTTTGATGTTCACATGCGGCCCCCCCCTCTTCTCTTGAATATGTCTTGTGTCTGTTGATCAGACATTCTGAGTGCCTTTCTTGGACGGTGCCTTTGGCTCGTTCTTTGTTGACGTGTGAGATCCTTTCAGTGTCGGAGCCCCGGTTGAGGGACCTGACGCGACTTCATTTGGGAGCATGATATCGTTCATGCTTCAAGGGTAAAGGTCTTTACTAACGGGTCAGAGAACGAGGGTGGTGTTGGCTTTGCTGTGATCGCCATGAAGATTCGTATTGTGCACAGCTACCAAGCAAGTACTTTGTGTTCACCGCCAAGCTCCACATAATGCTCACTGCTCTCGTCCTGATAGCTGGCTTAGTTGTATGTCGGTTCACCGTGTACTTTGATTCCCAGTGTGCTGTTTGACCTAGCCCAGTGTACTTCCCTCAACACTGTGGTCCAAGAGATACATGAGTGCTCATCTAAGGTGCAGCACAATCATATGGAGTTCTGTTGGTACCCTGGCCATGTTAGTGTCCCGGGCAGTGAGCGGGCAGATGTCGAACCCACTTTGTAGGAACATCTGCCTTACAGTCCATGGGCGCTGTCCACAGATATGTCCTTGGGAAGTGGCGGGCCTGGTGGGTCTTGCAAACTAGCAATAAGTTATAGAGGTTCAGCAGAACGTGGGTGTTTGGCGCTCTTCCTTCAAGAGGAATCACCACTTTGGGAACAATATATGCGGACTGAAGATCAGACACGCACATCTCACCCATGACTACCTGTCTGCAGGTGGTGTGTTCCTTTTGTAGCTTGTGACATACAGCAAAATATTGGTCATATTTTTACAGTTTGTCCACGGCTTAGGACATTCTGATTTCATCGTGTTTTTTTTTAATTACTGAGGGGTCTGTAAGGGACCTCGAGGAAATTTTAGCAGTCTTTTGATATTAATAATTTAATGTGTTTTTTTAACTGATGCTAGTTATTTTAACTTGGTATGATAGTATTTGTGTTGTATTCTGTTCATGTTGGTAGTTTAATACATTATTAATTTTGTCTTTGTTCTATCCAGTGTGTGTTATATATAATTTTTAAATCCTAGATTGGTGAATAATCTATGTTGTCAAAGCGGTCTTCAAATATCGAAATCACTTACTAGTGGACGGACAAACACACACACACCACACACACACACACACACACACACACACAACACACACACACACACACACACACACACACACACACACACACACACACAGAAAAAACAGGCAACATTTCTAACCTGTGCACTGCTAAGGACTAATGGACTGGCTCTTCGTCTTCATTCTCCCTCACACACCACCATGAATATCAAAGTGCAAACATCCATTGTCTCACTCTCAGCAACACTGCAACACTGCTGACCTTCACTCTGACACTGACACAGTGTGTTCCATGAACAACTGATACTGCAACAACTACACAACTAATTATAGAACAACTGGTACTGCAACAACTGCACAACTGATACAACAGCTACACAACTTATACTACACCAACTATGCAACTGATACTACAACTACACAACTGATACTACAACTACACAACTGATACTACAACTACACAACTGATACTACAACTACACAACTGATACTACAACAACTACATAACTAATAGTACAACAACTACACAATTGATACAACAACTACACGACAAGTAATACATGAACATACAGAGAACAGTTCAATGTATTGTGTGACAAGATGAACATTCCGTGAAGGAACTGTTGACCTTCGAGTTTTGTGAACGATTTTTACTGTTCTTAGTTATACATCAAGGGATGTATGCATAAGTGAATAAGTGCGTGAGTGAATGAATGCTTGAATACACGAGTGCGTGAGTATACGAGTGAAGGAGTGCGTGAGTACACGAGTACGTGAGTGAATGAGTACATGAGTACACGAGTGCGTGAGTGAATGTTTGAATACACGAGTGAGTGCGTGAGTACATGAGTGAATGAGTGCGTGAGTACACGAGTGAATGAGTGCGTGAGTACACGAGTGAATGCGTGAGTGAATGAGTGCGTGAGTACACGAGTGAATGCGTGAGTGAATGAGTGCGTGAATACACGAGTGTGTGAGCACATTCTCTAATATACTGTCATCAGTGTAGAGCAGTGGACCTCAACCTTCCTACACAGGTCTGCCACAACTGATGGTCATGTGTGTGTGATGATGGCCGTACGGTTCTGTTGACACTGTGTAGTGTGCAACCTAGTTTCATAGTTTCATGGCCCTTGGGGACCCCTGTAACTCATAGTTTCATGGCCCTTGGGGACCCCTGATCTTGAATATTCTTTTCCACAGCTGGTATGCCATCTTCAGCTTACTTGAAAGGCCGGCGCTAAAATATTTTGCCACCCATCCCAGGATGCCACCCATATCATTCCAGGATGTCACCCATATCATCCCCGGCTGCCACCCATATCCCAGGATGCCACCCATATCATCCCCGGCTGCCACCCATATTACAACCTAGGATTTCAAATGGCCTGTTATCCCAGGTGTAATGGGAGCAAATAAACACAGTAGAAAAAGTTTAGACTTATATTATCCTTCACCAATTATAACAGCAATATGTACACTATGTACAGTGATAAATATAGTGCACTCCACGGTAAGCAAGGCAGAAATAGAAGCCACAAGATAGCAGACCGTGCTTCAACCAGCTCTAGAATGGGAATGACAAGGGCAGACAGGAGAGCGGTATCCACATAACCTCTGCGATTGTCAATCCCACCTTCTTATTGGCTAGAACCTGGTCACTAGTTAAAACGATGGGGCCCCATCATCAACTCTTAGCAACCTGGTTCGCGGGTTTGGGGGGAGATAGCCTGTAAATGAGGGTGTGTCCATGCGCCGAATAAAGGTTACGTACTTTTTGCATCCCACATCCCCCCCCCCGGGAGAAGGCTCGGGATTAGGCTGCCACCTCCCAGTGGTAACCGTGCCGCCATGGCACCAAATAATGGGACCGCCTATCCTCTCCACCATCCAACTCTTAGATAGAGCTCAGCTTTCCTAGTGACCAAAAGCCAAACCCTAAATCAGAGTGAGACAGCAGTCAGATAGGCCAATAGGTCCAAGATACAAGCGGACGGTAGCCCGTATCCCCTCACTAAAAAAAACCCCAAAATCAGGGGATAAAAAAAAGAGCTTGAAAGGGGGGTTACCAAAAATACATCCTAACCTAAATAAAATATTAAACTAGACTTTTGACAAAGAGTCTGCCAAACATTTTCTTTGCCGGCAATAAAATTATTTTTAGGTTGTAGGGCTGCAGCCTGAGCGTCCAACGCATAAGCCTTGTGTTGTGATTCTTCATGGCTTGGAGATAGACTAAGGGGTTTTGTGATCACTGTAGACTGTGACCACCTGCGATGTCTGGCCCACATAAACATCGAAATGTTCCAAACCCATTACCAGCGCGGGGCTTTTTTTTCAATGGTAGAGTAAGCTCTCTGATGTGGCTGGACTTAGCTGAAAAGTATGCGTTTGGCTGCAGCTCCTTGTTCCCGATTTGTAATAGTCCCGCCCCAACCCAGACTCACAAGCATCAACCTGTAATGAAAAAGGTTTGGAGAAGTCTGGAGACAGGAGAATGGGTGCAGAGCACAATAATCTTTTTGCTTTATTAAAAGCAGTGTTACAATCTGACGCCCAATTAAAGGGAATTTTTATGACTGGTAAGAGAGGTAAGAGGGGCTACAATATCTGAGAAATTCTTACAGAATCTTCTGTAAAATCCTATCATGCCTAGGAAACTTTTGAAGAGATTTCCTATCATGAGGAACTGGATAACTTTAATCGAAAGAACTAGCAATTTTAGGTGCAACATTACCACTCCCTACTTCATGCCTAGAAAAGTGATAGGGGCCCGGGCCCAAAGGGGAAGATTTAGATAAATTAACTTTTAAATTTGGGGAATTCTTAAAAGGTCTCAAACAGAGCTTTAAGTCTAAGTAGGTGTTGATCCCAAGTATCAGACACCACAACAATCATCTAGGTATGCTCCCGTGCCTTAAAAGTCCTTTAATAGCCTGATGGATGGTTTCTGGAATGAAGAGGGGGAATTTTTATTCCGAAGGGGGGTAACTGTAAAAGGGATAATGACCTCCTGGAATCACAAAGGCAGAGATTTCCTTCGCCTTATCGGGTCAAAGGTACCTGATAGTAACCTTTAAGGAGATCTAATTTGGACACAAAAGTAGCCTTACCCAAAAAGTCAATTACGTCATCCAGACGAGGAAGAGGGTAAGCTTCTGTGATTGTGACCTCGTTCATTTTACGGTAGTCTGTGCACATACGAAACCCTCCATCAGCCTTTTTTACTAGGATGCAGGGTTTGAAGCCCATGGACTAGATGACCCCTCCACTAAACCATGTTCTAACAAGAAGTCTACTTCCTGCTGAAGTAGCCTTTGCTTTTCAGGATTAGCTCTGTAGGGGGGGGGGTTTAAATTTGGTTTAGATTTTCCCACATCTACATCAGGTAACCTAACGTACATTTTTTCGGCACATCCGAAAAAATATTAGGATATGACTGTAGAAGCTCAGTTAAATTGGTTGCTTGTTTCAGATAATCCATCCATTAACGGGCTAGGATCCTTGAGGAGGACAGAATTGGAAAGTTTAGTATTAATTTCAGAGATAGAGTGCAAAGAGTCAGGAGTCGTCCTCAGAGGTAGAGGACAGAGTCATTACTGGGACTTTATCTGGTGTATGAAAGGCCTTGATTTGTTTTAATGTGGTAAGTTTTTGTTTTGAGGTCTTATCAATGGGAGCTACCACATAATTTAAAATCAGATAATCTACTTACAATCTGCATAGGTCCCGTATATCTAGCTTTCAAGGTGTGGCCAGGTATAGGTTCCTGCACCAACACCTTGTCTCCTGGATGGAAGGAGCGGAATTGTGCACTTTTGTCATACCTCTGTTTCATCTTACTTTGAGCTATCTTTAGGTTAGCCGGGGCTAACTCACGTGCCACCTGCAACCTTGAAGAGGGTTGTAGAGTGCTGAGCTTACGTCTTCTCCCATCCATCCTTCTTTGAGCACCCGAAGGGAGGACCTCGTACTTTGTGCCCAAAGATCAGCTCAAACGGACTAAAACCCTGTGACTCTTGCACCACTTCTCTCTTTACTGAGAACAGCAAAAACGGTAGAGATTCATCCCAAATCTGTCGGAAAGTGCATGCAAAAACTTCTCATCATTGTTTTTAAGTTTGGTGGAATCTTTCCAAGGCGCCTTGGGACTGAGGGTGATAGGCAGTGGATAAGTTGTGAATTATCCCTAACCTAGTTAATATTCCCTAAATGCTTTGGCAGTGAAGTTAGTACCTTGATCACTTTGTATAGTTTTGGGAATGCCAAAACAAGAAAGAATTTTGTTAAAGCTTTGAGAATAGCTTTAGTATTGATACTACGCATTGGGATCGCTTCAGGATATCGGGTTACTTTATCCATAATTGAAAAATAAATACTGATTTCCGACTTGACTTAGGTAGTGGACCTACACAATCTATAATTAAATCGGGCAAAAGGTTCTCCATCAGCAGGTATGGGTTGGAGAGGTGCAGGTTTTTAAGGGAATGTCCAGGTTTTCCAACTTGCTGACATTCTCGGCAACACCTAATATGATTCTTCACATCTTTCTTTAATTTTGGCCAATAAATTCTTTTGTGATTCTATACAAGGTTTTTGTAATTCCTAAGTGACCTCTGATGACATATTATGAGCTATATTTAATATTGAGGTCTATACTTGGTTGGAACCACAAACCCTGTCGTATAATTGCCGGCCCCTTTCCCCTTACCAGTCTCAGTGAAAACCCAAAATAATCATTTTTAACTTCATACTTGACTGGATGACCCAAGAGGATTTACCCAAAGGCTGCCTGAAAAGCGAATTTTAAAGAAGGGTCCTTTCGTTGTTCCTCCGGAAGGACAGTCCCTCGGGCATGGAAACAGAGACATCTGGCAATCCTGAAACCCTGGGAATAGGAAGGTTGATCGGGGTCTGTTCACTTGATTTACGGACCCCGGGCCCGGGTGTGTCTCATAAAACAACGGGGCTATTCCGAGATCGGGAGTGGTCCAAGGATAGGTCAACATTCTCCCAGACACCCTTGGGATGTTGCCCGAGTTATGGCCAACACTGGAGAAGCATTAATCATTATAGGTTCAGGACACGAAGTAACAGTAGTAATGTTATTACCCAGTAATAACATGGCATTTTTCATGGGAAACCCTTTTGAGATACCTACAGTCAAGTACCCAGTGTAATATTTGCACTGTACAAAAATTTTTATGCAAAGGAACTGAATATATAGCTCCTCCATAGGCTTCCAATAAAACTGAGGAATTAAAGGGAAGTATTCTCTGAAAGGGGTAATATTCCTTCTCTGACAAGTGAGCAATATGCCCCAGTATCTTAAAGGTATTTACTTTAGTTGGTTCTGATTTTTCCTGAAGGGAAATACGACTTTCGCAATAATAAGGGGCCATACCTTTTTCTACTTCTTAGGGGACATGTTACTAGGGATATTAGAGATTTTCCGATTGGGTTGAGGTTTTTGGGGGCAGTTGGAATGAGTGACCACTTTATTGCCCCTGAAGCAGACGACAGGCTTGCCCTTTTACTCCCTGATGACGTTGCAAGTGGTGTCGTTCTGGCTGGTGCCTCTCTGGATATTGTTGTCGAGTTTGCTCCATAAGTAGTTTGCCTCTCCGCAGGGGGACCATATTTTGAGAAGCGGCTCACCAGGTGACTTGTTGGATGACGTAGCGCTCCCCCTCGGCTGGCACTTCATTCCCCAAATTTTTGTCGATCTCTGCTCACGCCAGACTGTTAAAAAAGAGAGACGGGACCGCTCGGACAAGGAGCGGTTCGTTTCGAAGGTATCACCCAAACCCGGGCCGCCTCCAATGCAGTGGTTAAGTCACGATCCTGCAGAAAGACACGAACCTCTGGTCCCCACAGACCCCCACAGGTTATCAATCAGAATAAGCTGCACCAGCTCCTCAAAGTTAGAGACACCACTCGCTTTATACCAGCTGGTAAAAGCTTTGGTTTGCTGTCTCACAAAGTCCACCAGGGATTGCCAAGCTGCCGCCTGTTCAATTTGAAGGTCTTACGATATTTGGCTGGGATACATGTATATGCTCCAACACTGTGGTCTTCACTCTTGATAATCAGGGGAATTCAGCGTCAGTTTAAAACCGACGTAAATTTCCCGTGCCTTACCCAATAATGCTGTATGAACCAACGCTGCCCAGTGCTGTTCCGGCCACCTCAAGGCTCGAGCCTGATTTCGAAGCTTTCGAAAAATTGCTCTGGTTCGGCCTCATTGAAGCGGGAACAAGCTGTACTGCTTTTTGTAAACTGAAATCGTTTACAGAATGCGAAAACTGCCTCTCTTTCCCCTTTCCCTATCAAATTCTTCCCTTGCGAATGCTCTCTGTTCCCTAGTTTGCTCCAGCGTGATTTTTGCCAGCTCAAGTGCCAACGACGCTGATTCACCTCGAGACAACCCAGCTGCACCATACTGACCATTTGCTCCGTAGGTGTATCATCTTCCTCATGCGAGAACATAAGAGTTTTTTCCCTAGCTCCCCTAGAGGGAGGAGGGTTTTATGTGCCATCTCTTCTTCAATAAGTATGTCAGCAATAAGTGAACGCAGTTGCGCAGCTGTGAGAGTACGTTTATAGGGAATGCCAATGGAACGAGCAATTTGCCAACAACGCTGTAGGGACAATTTAGGTAGGTTATGCAAAGTATATGCCGACACCAGGCGTCTGACTCGTCTAGGTGGCATTAAGTTATTCGCTATGCACAGTACGAATACCCCCAACGTAACACGTTAATTTGCAAAGAACACATTTAGCTATGCACAGTACGATTGCAGAATTTCGCATACAAGCAAAAGCCGACTGCACACAAGATTGACCGTTTGCGAAGCGAGCACATGAACAAGCTAGTAGCGAGCTGTTGAAACTATCACACAATAGCAAGGCTGATCATAAAACAACTGACACGCAAAATTTTTTAAAGCGAAGCGAAACAGCAAGTACACAATGTTCCTGCTACAAGCTTACCCTAAGCTAACCGTTTCTCTAAGTCCAGCTCCCGGACAGGCCCCCATATTACAACCTAGGATTTCAAATGGCCTGTTATCCCCGGTGTAAAGGGAGCAAATAAACACAGTAGAAAAAGTTTAGACTTATATTATCCTTCACCAATTATAACAGCAATATGTACACTATGTACAGTGATAAATATAGTGCACTCCACGGTAAGCAAGGCAGAAATAGAAGCCACAAGATAGCAGACCGTGCTTCAACCAGCTCTAGAATGGGAATGACAAGGGCAGACAGGAGAGCGGTATCCACATAACCTCTGCGATTGTCAATCCCACCTTCTTATTGGCTACAACCTGGTCACTAGTTGAACGATGGGGCCCCATCATCAACTCTTAGCAACCTGGTTCGCTGGTTGGGGGAGATAGCCTGTAAATGAGGGTGTGTCCATGCGCCGAATAAAGGTTACGTACTCTTTGCATGCCACAACCCATATCCCAGGATGCCACCCATATCATCCCCGGCTGCCACCCATATCCCAGGATGCCACCCATATCATCCCCGGCTGCCACCCATATCCCAGGATGCCACCCATATCACCCCAGGATGCCACCCATATCCTAGGATGTCACCCATATCCCAGGATGCCACCCATATCATCACAGAATACCACCAACATCATCCCAGAATGTCACCCTCATCATCCCAGAATACTACCAATATCATTCCACGATGCCACCCACAAAAGTCGACTAACGCCCAGGTACATACTGCTGGTGTAAGAACACTTGCCTTTGGGACTTGCCTCGCTTGGGAATCGAGCTGAGGTCTTTTGGGTTGTGAATCGCGTTGTCTACCACGAGTAGATTCCTGGAGAGTTTGATCGTGGGTGCTGGAAGGTGTGTGTGTGTGTGTGTGTGTGTGTGTGTGTGTGTGTGTGTGTGTGTGTGTGTGTGTGTGTATGTGTGTGTGTGTGTGTATGTGTGTGTATGTGTGTGTATGTGTTGTGTATGTGTGTGTTTTGTGTGTGTGTGTGTGTGTGTGTGTGTGTGTGTGGTGTGGTGATAGGTCAACAAGACTGACACGGGTGTCAGTCTTTGCTGTTTCACAGCTTAGTTTTTGCCGTTGCACAGCACAGTCCATTTTACACAGCTTAGTATTTGTTGTTGCACAGCATAATTCTTGATGTTGCACAGCTCATTGCTTGAAGCTGTAGTATTTTGCTGGACTGAACTGACTTACTGGACTGGCTGACTAACTGACTGGACTTACTGAACTGACTCAGTAACTCACTGACTAACTCGACTGACTCAGTGACTCGCTGAGTGACTCACTGACTGACTCACTGACTCACTGACTGACTCACTGACTCACTGAGTGACTCACTGGCTCACTGACTGACTCGCTGAGTGACTGACTCACTGACTGACTCACTGGCTCACTGACTGACTCACTGGCTCACTGACTGACTCACTGACTGACTCACTGACTCACTCACTGACTCACTCACTGACTCACTCACTGACTCACTAACTCACTCACTGACTCACTGACTGACTCACTGACTGACTCACTCACTGACTCACTGACTCACTCACTGACTCACTGACTCACTCACTGACTCACTCACTGACTCACTCACTGACTGACTCACTGACTGACTCACTGACTCACTCACTGACTCACTCACTGACTCACTCACTGACTCACTGACTCACTCACTGACTCACTCACTGACTCACTGACTCACTCACTGACTCACTGCTCACTGACCTGACTCACTCCCGACTCACTGACTCACTCACTGACTCACTCACTGACTCACTCACTGACTCACTGACTCACTCACTGACTCACTCACTCACTCACTGACTCACTGACTCACTGACTCACTCACTGACTCACTGACTCACTCACTGACTCACTGACTCACTCACTGACTCACTGACTCACTCACTGACTCACTGACTCACTCACTGACTCACTCACTGACTCACTGACTCACTGACTCACTCACTGACTCACTGACTGACTCACTGACTCACTGACTCACTCACTGACTCACTGACTCACTCACTGACTGACTCACTCACTCACTGACTCACTCACTCACTTACTGACTCACTCACTGACTCACTCACTCACTCACTGACTCACTCACTGACTCACTGACTCACTCACTCCCACCACTCACTGACTCACTCACTCACTCATGACTCATCACTGACTCCACTCACTCACTGACTCACCACTCACTCACTTTACTCACTCACTGACTCACTGACTCACTGACCTCACTGACTCCACTCACATGACTCACTGACTCACTCACTGACTCACTCACTGACTCACTCACTGACTCACTGACTCACTCACTGACTCACTCACTGACTCACTCACTCACTGACTCACTCACTGACTCATCACTGACTCACTGACTCACTCACTGACTCACTCCCCTGATCACTGACTCACTCACTGACTCACTCACTGACTCACTCACTGACTCACTGACTCACTCACTGACTCACTCACTGACTCACTCACTCACTGACTCACTCACTGACTCACTCACTGACTCACTGACTCACTCACTGACTCACTCACTCACTCACTCACTGACTCACTCACTGACTCACTCACTGACTCACTCACTGACTCACTGACTCACTCACTCACTCACTGACTCACTCACTCACTCACTGACTCACTCACTGACTCACTCACTCACTCACTCACTACTCACTGAAATCACTCACTGACTCACTCACTGACTCACTTTACTCACTGACTCACTCACTCACTCACTCAAATCACCCCATTTACTCACTCATGACTCACTCACTGAACTTTACGATCACTACTACTGACTACTCACTGACTCACTGACTCAGCTCATCTGATCACTGACTCACTCACTCCTGACTCACTGACTCACTGACTCACTGACTCACTGACTCACTGACTCACTCACTGACTCACTGACTCACTGCTGTCATTGTCTCTTGAAACTTTTTGATGGAAAACTTTGTTTATGTGAAAACTTGACAGATTTTATTTATAGTTGAATTTTTGTCTCACATTGAAAACTGTCTCTTCTACCACTGTCTCTTCTACCACTGTCTCTTCTACCACTGTCTCTTCTACCACTGTCTCTTCTACCACTGTCTCTTCTACCACTGTCTCTTCTACCACTGTCTCTTCTACCACTGTCTCTTCTACCACTGTCTCTTTCCACTGTTCTTTACCACGTCTCCTTCTACCACTGTCTCTTCTCTGTCTCACACTGAAGGCTGTTTTCTTCTACCACTGTCTCTTCCCTGTGTCACCCCTGAAGGCTGTCTCTTTACCACTGTCTCTTCCCTGTGTCACACTGAAGCTGTCTCTTCTACCACTGTCTCTTCCTGTCTCACACTGAAGGCTGTCTCTTCTACCCCTTTCTCTTCTCTGTCTCACACTGAAAGGGTGTCTCTTCTACCACTGTCTCTTCTCTGTCTCACACTGAAGGCTGTCTCGTCTACCACTGTCTCTTCCCTGTGTCACACTGAAGGCTGTCTCTTCTACCACTGTCTCTTCTCTGTCTCACACTGAAGGCTGTCTCTTCTACCACTGTCTCTTCTCTGTCTCACACTGAAGGCTGTCTCCTCTACCACTGTCTCTTCCCTGTGTCACACTGAAGGCTGTCTCTTCTACCACTGTCTCTTCCCTGTGTCACACTGAAGGCTGTCTCTTCTACCACTGTCTCTTCTTTGTCTCACACTGAAGGCTGTCTCTTCTACCACTGTCTCTTCTCTGTCTCACACTGAAGGCTTTCTCTTCTACCACTGTCTCTTCCCTGTGTCACACTGAAGGCAGCCTCTTCTACCACTGTCTCTTCTTTGTCTGACACTGAAGGCTGTCTCTTCTACCACTGTCTCTTCTCTGTCTCACACTGAAGGCTTTGTCTTCTACCACTGTCTCTTCCCTGTCTCACACTGAAGACTGTCTCATCTACCAGTGTCTCATACACTGACGACCATCTCCTCTATCCCTGTCTCACAGAGTCAAGACTGTCTCCTCTACCTCCCTTGGAGCGGTGGCGGCTTGAGTCTTCGTCCCACAACTGAGAAAGACGCTAACTATGTAGTCCACAATTTCCCAACCACTCGTTGCCCTTACTACACTACGCTTACATTATTATCAATATCACATTCTCCAGCTGTGAAATAAACGTATAAATAAATGGACATAAATACATAAATCGGAGAGAGAGAGAGAGAGAGAGAGAGACCAAGAAAGAGGAAGAGGGAGAAGGGTGCCACTTTCTCTGTTTCCAGAACAAACAAGTCTGACTCAAGTGTGCAATACCGGTGGACCGTGCGGTCCATTCCGCCATTTTCACCCGGTCCTCAGCGATGCTCTTCTCTTTTATTACTTCTTCTTCCTCTCGTGAAAACAAAAAAAAATAAATCTTCCCCTATACTGTATATGGTTGACCTGTCGCTTCGTTCACTCCTCCAGCCGGTGCTCTAGTACTCGACTTCCCTGCTCTCGTGGACTTCGAACTTACGAATCAAACATCTCGGGTCACTGGCTGTTCGTAAAACACAAATATACATGTGACTGGGGAGGTATGATGATACTGACGTTAGGTAAACACACTTATGCACAGTTGAAGACATTTATTGGGGAAATTTGTCGCCACAAATGGCTTCTTCACTAGGCGAAGTGTTTTCTTGGGAAATGTCTTGAAGTGTGCGTGTGTGTCTGTGTCAGCAAGTGTGTCATGGTTGTGGTATCACGGCTTCGGTATTGTGGCTTCGGTTTTACGGATCAGTTATCGCTAATACAGTGTCGCCACCAAGATATTGTGTCCTCGGTATTGTGGCCTCAGTATTGTGGCGTCAGTATTGAGGCTTCAATATTGTGGCCTCAGTATTGTGGCTTCAGTATTATGGCCTCAGTATTGTATCTTCTGTATTGTGGCCTCAGTATTGTATCTTCAGTATTGCGGCTTCGGTATCGTTAATTCGGTATGCCGGTTTCAGTATTACGGCTTCAGAGTTACTGCTTCGATTCAGTCTCGTGTTTACACTCCTCTAAGTCTCGCAGATTTTTGCCTACTGAAGTACCATGTCCAGAATGTTTCTTGGTCCTGATCAAAGTCGCATATCTAAGAGTTACATAGTCCCTCGTTCTTCATCGCCGTGTCTGGACTACGGTGTTGGCCCCATAATCAGTGGAGCACGAATATAAGATCCGTAATCCACTGAGCCCAGACTTGTCCCAGATAAGCGGACATGCGGGTCCATTCACCTTCGTCTCCTCAGGGCCGTATTGTTACTTTCACAACCTGGTGCTCCTTGAAGGCTTCCTCAAGATCTCTCCTTTCTTCTCTGGCAACCTTTGCGAGATATTTGATTCATTTGTATTGAACTAGCTAAAGCACAGATAACCCGCACATAGAGAGAAGCTTGTAGCAACGTTTCTGTCCGACTTGGACCATTAACTAGTCACACTAACACACGAAGGTGAGGGAACCAGGATATATATAGGAGAGCTAGCTAAGTTTGGCAGGGGGTTGTGCTCTAGCTCTTGCGTGCACGCATTTTTTTTCTGATGGCTGACGCGATCAGTGTCGCATTTTCTAGTAAATTATTTAATAATTCTAGCCTCTAGTGTTTCTCTAGTTCCTTCCACTTCATTATTACCGTGACGTTAACTAAATAATTTGACTCATTTGTGTGTTCACTTTGTTCATCCTGTATATATTTCAGAGTATTTTTTATGTGTAGTGAATAGTGAATATCCGTCAAACTAGGATTAAAAAAAACACGTGTAGTAGAGGTTTATATTAAATAGGGCTTTATTAGGTCTATACAGACCTTCCACACACAACCCTCGTGTTTATAGTGATCTTGAAGAGCCTGGTCAGGCGGGGAAGGGGTCGGTAAGTAGCTGAGGACTGAGGAGCCCTGCAGTAGGCCTACTGGAATATCTAAGGTGGGATTTCGGTGGGTTGGTCGAGCAGGATTTTGTGTATGTAGTATTTAGAGTAGAGGAAATGTGCAAGTAGAGGAACAATCTGGAATGATCCTATGTTCTGTTCAGTGGTAGTATTGGACTGTGTAGCAGCCGCTTCTGAACGTTTCCGTCTATTTCTGTTGTTTTTCAGGCATGATGAGGCCAGCTGTATCAGCACCTGGGATGGTCACATTTGTATCTGTTTACACTGCTGTTATTAAGGCTGTGTACTCTTCAGGCATGTGTATTTTTTTTCTATATTATAGTTTACACAAGACGATAGTTTCAGCAACATAGACGGTGGCAGTACTGATGCAAGGCGGTGTGAGTTAGTCCATGACCCTGTTCTTACTCCAGATGAGGTACAGATTTATGATTGAGGGACTGACTACCTCATCTACCACTGTTTTCCTTCTATAATGTTTATAATGAATTGAAAAATGTACTGACTGACGAAACGTTTCCAAAATAAAAATACCCAGGTGTTATACATGTGTGTAATTCATTGCATTATACTGCATTTGTGTCCATTTTTCTATCTTGTCGGTATTATATACCATTTATCTCCACCCATTTATATGCTTCATTGATGTCTCCTCTCATTCTGCTGTAGTTTATGTGGATTTCATTTCAATACATTCTGTAAATTGAGTATCTTAAGGCTATCCGTTTCACTGGCATTCTTCCCCTTAACAACACCTAGCTTAGATATATGGACCACAACTGACCACTCCCCGGAGCTGCAAAGTGCACACACAAGATATCCTTAACAGAATGGTCCCCTCCATTCAGGTCACTGTGGAAGAAGAAAAACATGGCGTCCTCTCTTCGATGTTCTTATGAAACATGAGAATGAACTTAACTCAGAAAAGTGTATAGGAAGCCTGGTAAGAGAGACAACTTTATACACTTGGTTCTGACACCACGATGTCAGAACCAAGAGAGACATTATCATAAGATTCCTCTCACCGGCTTTGTGAATCTGTGGCAGCAGCTTCCTCCAGGATGAATGACAGTCATTCCAGATGTCAGTACTCCAGTGATAGTGAAGGAAAAATAGTGTTATACCTCCAATGATAGTGAAGGAAAGACAGTGTTATACCTCCAGTGATAGTGAAGGAAAGATAGTGTTATGCCTCCAGTGATAGTGAAGGAAAGACAGTGTTACACTCCAGTGATAGTGAAGGAAAGATAGTGTTATGCCTCCAGTGATAGTGAAGGAAAGACAGTGTTACACCTCCAGTGATAGTGAAGGAAAGATAGTGTTATGCCTCCAGTGATAGTGAAGGAAAGACAGTGTTACACCTCCAGTGATAGTGAAGGAAAGACAGTGTTACACCTCCAGTGATAATGAAGGAAAGATAGTGTTATACCTCCAGTGATAGTGAAGGAAAGATAGTGTTATTCCCCTAGTGATAGTGAAGGAAAGACAGTGTTACACCTCCAGTGATAGTGAAGGAAAGACAGTGTTACACCTCCAGTGATAGTGAAGGAAAGACAGTGTTACACCTCCAGTGATAGTGAAGGAAAGACAGTGTTACACCTCCAGTGATAGTGAAGGAAAGACAGTGTTACACCTCCAGTGATAGTGAAGGAAAGACAGTGTTACACCTCCAGTGATAGTGAAGGAAAGATAGTGTTATACCTCCAGTGATAGTGAAGGAAAGACAGTGTTATTCCCCTAGTGATAGTGAAGGAAAGACAGTGTTATTCCCCTAGTGATAGTGAAGGAAAGACAGTGTTATTCCCCTAGTGATAGTGAAGGAAAGACAGTGTTATTCCCCTAGTGATAGTGAAGGAAAGAGAGAGAGAGTCATACCTCCAGTAATAGTGAAGGAAATACAATGTTATACCTCCAGTAACAGTGAACAAAATAACATTGTATGAAGAAAGAGTTTTATTGGGAAAACGTAGCTGTATTTCAATATTTTTAACAGATCATACAGATTGCAAATACATGTATACTGTTAGAGGAAGAAGAGTTGAGGCGAGTCATGGGTTCGTGGAGCACTGCAGGAGGTACACTGGACTGTTATGTGGAAATACGTTTTGGTATGTGGATGGCATACATAAGATCTGTTCCAGTTACAGCTTTATTGCCAAGACTATCCCTGTACCATGGCATATAGTAGTGGGTAGAGATCAGACTTATTAGGCAGCAGTCCTAATATGAACACATTCCCTGCTCGACACATGTTGATAGTGACGTATTGAACAGGCAAATTAAAGCCTCAATAAGTTCCATCTTAAACTCTTTAAGCAATCTTGAAATAAAAATTAGTTGTACCGGAACCTGTTGTGCTTAGATCGGTCTATTAGTTCCCGAGAAAATGATCTACGCTTAGGTAAGTGTTGAGGGACTGCAGTCACCAACATCATCTCACAACACCCCAGTTGCTGGAACATTTCCAATGATTATATAAATATAATCATGGAAATTATATTATTATTATAAATATATAATATATATATATATATATATATATATATATATAAAATAAATAATATTAATATATATATATATATATATATTATAATCATTGGAAAGGGAGAGAGAGAGAAGAATCACTAACTTTGCTGTTGCATCCTGACCTTCAGTCTTGACGGGTAAAGCCAGGTCAAATTGCTCACCACATTGCTACACTCTGACGAGGGCATCTCTCTCACATCCTGTGCGACACTAAATCCCCAACACTTAGGATAAGAGCGCCGCCCTTACGGAGATTGATGCTACCCATTATATTGCCCCCAATACCCCTGTCTGACCCTCAACCGTCCAAGGTTCCACCAAATTTTCTCACTTTATTTCGCAAAAATAAAGAGAGAACATTATGTGATACTTTATTAGTCTCGTTCTTTACTCTCTTCGTGGACGAAATAAGGTACGTTAACCTGCCGGCTGCTAGCAGTAACAGCTGGTTGATTTGGCAGTCAGTAAGTGGGCCACAGGCTAGACACCATGGGTTGAACCCTTGACCATGTCAAGGCCTGGTCACAGACCGGGCCGCGGGGGCGTTGACCCCCCGAACCTTCTCCAGGTATACTGCAGGTAAGGTTATGTCTGGTAGTTGTACTCTCCTTGGGATAATCCTAGGGTCGAGTCTCGGCTCCTATACCCCCCACTTCCCTTTCTCTCTTAACTGAGTACGTGCGTTTACTCAGGTGTAGTTACCTTGTTGTAGTTGCAGGGGTTGATTCATAGCTCCTGGCCTTCGCGTCTTCATCCAGCAGTATTGCAGTTTCTCATTCAGATAATTTTTCATTTTCTCTCACACCCAACACACCACACACCACACCACACACACACACACACACACACACACACACACACACACACACACACACACACCAGAGTACTGGGGGCAGGGAGGCCGCATGTTCCCGCAGCTCAGTCTTTTCCTCCATCTGCGGCAGAACACTAAAGGAAGGAGAGAAAAAAGGTTGATTACCGAGGGTGAGGCATCACAAGCCGGCTTCTACCACATTAAGGCTTCCAACACACCATACACCAAGCCAAGAATATATTGAGCAAATTGTTTCCTGTGCTTTGTTGGTGAGGCCAAGACACGAGTCCTAGTGAGGGGGTGGAAGAGGGAGAGAGAGGGGGGGGGGGGAGGGAGGGAGAGAGAGAGAGAGAGGGTGTGCGCGTGTGTAGCTACTAGTAGTGTATGTGTGTTTGTGTGTATCCACGGTGGGGGTTGAGTCTCATTTCCTGGCCCCGCCTCTTAAACTACAGTCTCCAGCATTATTGTTTCCTGTCTGTAGTGTACATACGTCGAGTACATTATTTGACGGGCGTCAGACACACCATTTGGATACTAGGTAGTAACTATTTTGTGTTTTGAGAGCTGCCAGTCAGGGTGAGGTGGAGAGCCTCAGGGTAGGCTACCTTGTAACTAGGGGCAGCACAGGAGCTTCAGTCTCTGACGAGCCTCGAGCTAATTAAATACTTAACAACAGGGAGGGGACATTACTTAAAATTTTTGCCAATACCCATACCGGTACTCACTTTTAGGCCGATACCTGCCGATATGAAAGCGGTAATTTAGTGCACTCTCACTTGTAAATAAATTTGATAGTGGTAATATAGAGTTATTGAAATACTAACAATAGGATGTATGGTCTGTTCCTCATTCTCTGGATTACTTTAATGCTCGCAGCTACACTGGTGTCTTGTACCGTACAACAGGCAATTTTAAAAACTTGTTCGTCATACTGGACTCGTGAGCCCTATCATACCTAGTCTTGAAATTGTGTATTGAATTTGCAGCAACCACTATGTTAGTTACCCCTTGTCAAAGGCACTTGTTGATAGACTCAAGGCTTGGTGTGTGTGTGTGTGTGTGTGTGTGTGTGTGTGTGTGTGTGTGTGTGTACTCACCTAGTTGTACTCACCTAGTTGAGGTTGCAGGGGTCGAGTCCAAGCTCCTGGCCCCGCCTCATCACTCTCCCTGAACCATGAGCTTTATCATACCTCTGCTTAAAGCTATGTATGGATCCTGTGCGCGCGCGCGTGTGTGTGTGTGTGTGCGTACTCACCTAATTGTAATTGCAGGGGTCGAGACTCGGCTCCTGGCCCCGCCTCTTCACTGAACGCCACTAGGTTCTCTCTCTCCCTGTTCCATGAGCTTTATCATACCTCGTCTTAAAGCTATGTATGGTTTCTGCCTCCACTACATCGCTCGCCAAACTGTTCCACTTCCTGACCACTCTATGACTGAAGAACTGCTTCCTAATCCAAACGTATCTCAACACCTGAACCCCATTCTCTTGCTGACGACACGACTTATGTCATCTCTCACCCTAATCTTGCCACCCTCAACACCATTGTTAATGAGGAGCTGATCAAAATATCGACTTGGATGACAGCCAATAAACTTACGCTTAACACTGACAAAACCTACTACATTATGTTTGGTAGCAGAGCAGGAGATGCGCAAATTAACATTAAGATCGACAACACTCTAATTGCCAGGTATAATGAGGGCAAATTCCTAGGCCTATACCTCGACAACAACCTGAACTTCAGCACCCATATCCAACACATAACCAAAAAAGTATCCAAAACGGTTGGGATCCTCTCCAAGATACGATACTACGTGCCGCAAACTGCCCTTCTTACACTATACCATTCACTTATATATCCATACCTCACCTATGCTATCTGTGCTTGGGGTTCAACTGCAGCAACACACCTAAAGCCAATAATAACCCAACAAAAAGCCGCAGTAAGAATAATCACTAAATCCCATCCCTGGCAACACCCCCCCCCCCACTCTTCATAGATCTAAACTTACTCCCTGTTCAGTACATCCACACTTACTACTGTGCAATCTACATCTACAGAACCTTAAATTCCAATATTAACCTTGACCTAAAACGCTTTCTTGATAGTTGCGACAGAACCCACAGGCACAATACCAGACACAAACATCTCTATGACATTCCCCGTGTCCGACTAAACCTTTACAAAAATTCAATGTATGTCAAAGGCCCTAAAATCTGGAACACCCTACCTGAAAATTCTAAAACTGCAGACACATTCATCACCTTCAAAACTACCATCAGAAAACATCTTATCTCCCTGATACACCCTGTCAACTAATTACACGAATACCACCTGGTGGTTCACACTTACACTCACTCACCCATTTGACCATAAACAGAAATATCAATCTCAATCTCAAAATAATGAATCTTAACTAGTCATAAGTTGGCCTGTGATACTCCAATACTGAAACTATGTATAGTGCCAAAACAAAAGCATTCACATTGCTAAACTCACAAACTAGTATTTAGTCACTTAGTCATAATACCAACTTACCTCATAATTTTGTTATATTTTAAACTTAAGATTTAATTTAAGTCTGCCCGAAATGCCTAGCCATGCTAGGTGTTCTAGTGGAACACTCTGTAATTATTATTTTACTACATGTAAACAATACAATAACCAAATTCTGTAAACTCAGCATTGTAATCCTTATAGAGAATAAACTTTGAATTTGAATTAATATCCCTGTGACTCATCTGAGTCTTCAACTTCCAAGAGTGACCCCTTGTTTCTGTGTCCCCTCTGTGTGTGTGTGTGTGTGTGTGTGTGTACTCACCTAGTTGAGGTTGCAGGAGTAGAGTCCAAGCTCCTGGCCCCACCTCTTCACTGGTCGCTACTAGGTCACTCTCCCTGAACCATGAGCTTTATCGTACCTCTGCTTAAAGCTATGTATGGATCCTGCCTCCACTACATCGCTTTCCAAACTATTCCACTTCCTGACTACTCTGTGGCTGAAGAAATACTTCCTAACATCCCTGTGATTCATCTGTGTCTTTAGCTTCCAACTGTGTCCCTGTGTTGCTGTGTCCAGTCTCTGGAACATCCTGTCTTTGTCCACCTTGTCAATTCCTCTCAATATTTTGTAAGTCGTTATCATGTCCCCCCTATCTCTCCTGTCCTCCAGTGTCGTCAGGTTGATTTCCCTTAACCTCTCCTCATAGGACATACCTCTTAGCTCTGGGACTAGTCTTGTTGCAAACTTTGTTGCAACCTTTGTGTGTGTATGTGTGTGTGTATGTGTGTGTGTGTATGTGTGTGTGTTGTCATATAAGAATTACCGTATACAGATGGCATTATCTTTGACATATAAAATGAATTATCTTATACATAAAAAAAAAACATTTTCTTAGTCATATAAAGAACATTATCTTAGAAATATAAAAGGCACTATCTTAGTCATATAAAAGCACAACTTAGGCGTATAAAAGGGATGTGGTCGTAGGGAGATCACAAAGACGGGAAAAGATGGAAAGTGCTCTAAAAAAATTGCCTTTAGAGAAAGAGAGAGAGAGAGAGAGAATACATCGTTGTAGCAGCAGGGGAGAGGAGAGAGATGGATAACGAGGAGTATAATAAGGGAGGGGGGATTAAGGGATGGAGAGTGGAGTAGGAAAGGAGGAAATTACAGGAAAGAAAGGTAGGGATGGAGGGAGGGATGGGATGGAGGGATATAGGGATGGATGGAGGGAGGAGAGGTGGTCAGTGTCTTTGATCAGAGAAAACAGGAGGAAATGAAGCTAGAGGGAGAGTGATGGGGAGACGCTGGACCATATCACGAAAGGCAGAGATGGAGGAAGAGAGAGATAGAGAGAGAGAGAGAGGAAGGGAGGGAGAGAGAGAGAGAGGAAGGGAGGGAGTCTCAGGGGTGAGGGGTTCCATCCCCACATCATTGTTTCAATCTACCTGGCCACACCGAGGGGACACCAGCACAGCCTCTGAGGGGAAATACTCTCCTGCCTCCACCTGAGGGGACTCCCTTCTTGTTAGTGGGATGGAGGCTCCCTCCTTGGTGGGATGGAGGATGGGAGGGAGAGAATGAAGGAAGAAGATGGAAGAGGAGCAAAAAGTGAGGAGAGAATGAAGAAGGAAGAGACAAATAGAGTGAACTGAGAAAATGAGGGAGAGAATGAAGATGGAAGAGGAAGAAAATGACAGAAAGAGAGAATGAAGAAGGAAGAAGATGAGAGAGAGAGAGAATGAAAGCGAGAGCGAGAGAGAGTGACTGTGGTCTTGTCTATCAAGAACAATGGCGCACTGGGACCCCAGCCACAATTTCATTCCAGTTCTATCGTCTTAGATTACACTCCACCTGACCACACCTTGGGGAGGGGAGGGGAAGAGGGGAGAGGGGAGGAGCCAGGAGGGTGATGAGAGGAGAGTAAAAGAGGTGTGAACGAGAGCAACACAAAGAGCGTTTTTTTTTTTTTAGTAAAATTTGATACATCAGCAGCGTTCTGCAAGTCTGTTGAATGTTGTGGGGTGAAAATGGGGAGGTTGGAAGGGGGAGAGGGGAGAGAAGGGGAGAAAGGGAGGGATAAATGGGGAGGGGAATTTTCCTTAGTCATACGATGTGTGTGTGTGTGTGTGTGTGTACTCACCTAGTTGTACTCACCTAGTTGAGGTTGCAGGGGTCGAGTCCGAGCTCCTGGCCCCGCCTCTTCACTGATCGCTACTAGGTCACTCTCCCTGAGCCGTGAGCTTTATCATACCTCTGCTTAAAGCTATGTATGGATCCTGCCTCCACTACATCGTTTCCCAAACTATTCCACTTACTGACTAATCTGTATGTGTGTGTGTGTGTATGTGTGTGTGTGTGTGTGTGTACTCAACCTATTCACCTATTTGTGGTTGCAGGGGTTGAGTCACAGCTCCTGGCCCCCTCCTCTCTAGTCGCTACTAGATCACTCTTCCTGCTCCATGAGCTTTATTCTACCTCTTCTTAAAGCTGTGTATGGATCCTGCCTCCACTACATCACTTCCCAGACTATTCCACTTTCTGACAACTCTGTGACTGAAGAAATACTTTCTAGCATCCCTGTGACTCATCTGAGTCTTCAACTTCCAATTGTGACCCCTTGTGTGTTAGTTACCATTTTATCCTGTGTGTGTGTGTGTGTGTGTGTGTGTGGTGTGTGTGTGTGTGTGTGTGTGTGTGTGTGTGTGTGTGTGTGTGTGAGAGTGTGTGTGTGTGTGTGTGATAGTGTCATGACTGAAGAAAAGGTAATGTCGAGGGAATTATTTTTTGTGAGTGAGTGATCTGATACTTAAAGAATTTTATTGAATCAGTAATGTGTGACAGCGATTAAGGACTGGGAAGATACATCTGTCTGTTTTATTGTCCCTAAAAAAGTAATCAGTGTTTATATTTTCCTCATTACTGAAGATTAATGAGTGTATATCTTGCTGCTTGGTGATTTCAACCTAAGGCATACAAAATGGAAGAATGTAGCAAATAATGTTATAGCTGAAACAATCCCCGGAGGTAGCGCAGATGAAAGGTCACACACACATGAACTACTAAGTCTCTGCGAAAAACACACCTTAAGCCAGCAGATAGTGGAGCCAACAAGACTAAAAAACACACTTGACCTTATCTTCACAAATAATGAGGACCTGATAAGAGACATAAGAATATCAAAAACAACTAATTCCGATCACAACCTAATCGAAGTCCAGACGTACGTGCATAGGGGTCCTGATCAGCAGAATGCATGTACCTGTGAAGGTGTCTTCACAAAATACAATTTCAACAACAGGAACATCAACTGGGACCAGGTAAACCATGTCCTAAACGAAACATGTTGTGAAGATATCTTAAATGACATGGATCCAAACCAGTGCCTTGAAAGGATCAACTTCCTGGCAGCTGATGTATGTTCTAGGCATGTTCCCCTAAGAAAGAAGAAGAGCAGGAGTAAACTGGAGAGAGAAAGACGCTCCCTCTACAGAAGACGACGAAGAGTCACTGACCTCCTCAGGAGTGCTAGAATATCTGATACACGAAAGGAGGCGCTGACCAGGGAAGTGGAAACTATTGAACTTAAGTTAAATGACTCTTACAGGAACCATGAGAGACAGGAGGAGCTTAAAGCTATTAGTGAAATTGAAAGAAATTCAAAATATTTCATCTCATATGCCAAAAACAAGGCAAATACCACATCTAGTATCGGGCCCTTACTCAGACAGGATGGGACTTACACAGATGACAACAAGGAAATGAGTGAAATATTGAAATCCCAGTACGACTCTTGTGTTTAGTGAACCACTAATCAGTCTGAGGATCGACGACCCAAATGATTTCTTCATGAATGAGCCTCAAAACTCCATAAATGTATGCCAGATTTCCGACATTACCCTAACTCCGATAGATTTCGAGAAAGCCAATGACAACATGCCCATGCACTCAGCCCCGGGCCCAGACTCGTGGAACTCTGTATTTATTAAGAACTGCAAGAAACCCCTCTCGCGTGCCCTAAGTACACTATGGAGAAGGAGCTTGGACATGGTGAAATTCCACAGTCACTTAAAACAACGGATATAGCCCCACCCATAAAGGTGGCAGCAAAGCATTAGCTAAGAACTATAGACCAATAGCTCTGACGTCCCACATCATAAAAATCTTTGAAAGAGTGCTAAGAAGCAGGATTGCAAATCACCTGGATTCCCAAAATCTGCACAATCCAGGGCAACATGGGTTCAGGGCAGGTCGCTCCAGCCTCTCACAACTACCGGATCACTATGGCATGGCCTTGGATGCACTGGAAGAAAATCAGAATGCAGATGTAATATACACAGACTTTGCAAAAGCATTTGACAAATGCGATCATGGCGTAATAGCCATAAAATACGTGCTAAAGGAATAACTGGGAAAGTGGGGAGATGGATCTTCAACTTCCTAACAAATCGAACACAAAGAGTAGTGGTCAACAGAGTTAAATGGGAGGCTGCCATAGGGGAAGAGCTCTGTTCCACAAGGCACAGTACTCGCCCCCATCTTATTCCTCATCCTCATATCAGACATAGACGGATATATATACCACAGCACCGTATCATCCTTTGCGGATGATACTAGGATCTGCATGAGGCTGTCATCTGCTGAGGACGCGGTTAACCTCCAAGAAGATATAAACAAAGTTTTCCAGTGGCAACGGTAAACAATATGATTTCAATGAGGACAAATTCCAACTACTCCTTTATGGAAAACTGGAGGAGATAATAACTAGAACAGAGTATACTACAAACTCTGGCCATACAATAGAGCGGAAAAATAATGTAAGGGACCTGGGAGGAGTAATGTCTGAGGATCTCACTTTCAAGGATCACAACAGTGCCACGATCGCACGTGCAAAGAAAATGATAGGATGGATAATGAGAACGTTCAAAACGAGAGATGCCAAGCCCATGATGATCCTTTTCAAATCACTTTTCTCTCTAGGCTGGAATACTACTGTACATTAACATCTCCATTCAAAGCAGGTGAAATCGCAGATCTAGAGAGCGTACAGAGATCCTTTACTGCACGTATAAGTTCTGTCAAGCACCTTAACTACTGGGAACGCTTGGAAGCACTTGACTTGTACTCGTTGGAACGCAGGAGGGAGAGATATATCATAATCTACACTTGGAAAATCCTGGAAAGAATGGTCCCAAATCTGCACACAGAAATCACTCCCTACGAAAGTAAAAGACTGGGCAGGCGATGAAAAATGCCCCCAGTTAAAAGTAGGGGCGCCATTGGTACACTAAGGGAAAACACCATAAGTGTCCGGAGTCCAAGACTGTTCAACAGCCCTGATCCACCGGGAGGTCTGGTCATGGACAGGGCCGCGGGGGCGTTGATCCCCGGAATGACCTCCAGGTAACCTCCAGGTAGGCTTATCATTTGTTGTTTGTGACTGACAGCTGTATGGGGGCGTTGCCCCCCCCCCCCCCGAGCACCCTCCAGGTAGAGGGCCAGAAAATCAAATATATTGGAAAATAAATGCTGAGGATTTCTGACGTCCAATTCAGTGTTGGATAGTGATACACTGACAACCGAACCTGAGAGATAGACAGTATAATATCCCAGGTGTCAAGATATCTTGTTAATGAAAATAAGATGCCAGATATATTAAGTAAATTTTCTGAGTTTGCTTATAGCAGATGAATAGATATTTAATGGCCTAGGAGTAGATATATAAGATCCTGGGAGTAGATATGTAAGATCCTGGGAGTAGATAAGTAAGATCCTGGTAGTAGATATTTAAGATCCTGGGAGTAGATAAGTAAGATCCTGGTAGTAGATATTTAAGATCCTGGGAGTAGATAAGTAAGATCCTGGTAGTAGATATTTAAGATCCTGGGAGTAGATATCCTGGGACTAGATAAGTATGATCCTGATAGTAGATATTTAGGACCATGGGAGTATTATTTAAGACCCTGGGAGTAGATATTTCGGACCCTGGGAGTAGATATTTCGGACCCTGTGAGTAGACATTTCAAACCCTGGGAGTAGTGTGCCTGTAGATTAATAAGTAGATATGCAGGTAGATAAGTAGATAAGTATGTAACGTAGAAAAGTAAGGTAGGTAGCCAAATGTTGCAAGAGACAAGAAGGAAGTTGAGTAGGTGAGGGGGAAAAAGAGGGAAAAGGTGAAAAAGAGAATAAAGAGGTGTGTAGCAGGAAGCAGGTCAAGGGGCGGCGAAGGGGGAAAGAGGAGGGGAAAGGTAAATGGAAAGGGGAGGGGGGAGGGGAAGAGGCCAGCCGCGGTTAATGGGCGAATTGAAGGCGAGGGGAAGTAAATTAGAGTTAAATTGAGGAAGGAAGGGAGGAGTTAGTTGAGGTGAGAGACCCCTCTTTTATACCACTTATTTCCCCTCTTATACCACTTATTTCCCCTCTTATACCACTTATTTCCCCTGTTTATACCACTTATTTCCCTTGTTTATACCACTTATTTCCCCTCTTATACCACATATTTCCCCTGTTTATACCACTTATTTCCCCTCTTATACCCCTTACCCCCCTCTTTTATACCACTCATTTCTCCTCTGTTATACCGCTTATTTACCCTCTTATGCCACTTATTTCCCCTCTTTTATACCAATTATTTCCCCTCTTATACTACTAATTCTCCTCTTTTATACCACTTATTACTCTTATACTACTTATTCCTCTCTTTTTATGCCTCATATTCCCCTCTTTTTATGCCTCTTATTCCCCTCTTTGTTTACGAAACCTCTTCTCTGCAAATTATCCTCTTCCACTCTGGTGTTAATGATTACATTACCTTGCATGGTATGCATGTTAGTGCATACCAAGCCTGGCTTCTTTCTTAAATAGATGGACTACAGTCCCTGTTTTCCAGATCTCTGGAAACTGTCCCGTGTTCACTGACTTGTAGATCGTAGCTAGTGCTTCTGCGCTCTCTCTCTCTCTCTCTCTCTCTCTCTCTCTTTCTCTCACACACACAGTTTCTATAGTGATGATTCTCTGTTCTCATCTTTTCTTTGCTTTCTGTTGAGTTTCCATGCTTCCATGCTCCTCTGTTTTTTACCATCTACATCTCTGGTTGAAACAAGGGCTCTCTGTTTTTCCTTTTGGGTACGGTATGGAGTTCTCTTCCTCCCAACACTTTCCATCTAGGTACTCCATCTCATCTGCTGACTTACCTTCCACTCCCCTATCCCACTGCACTTCAGTCAGGAATTCTCTCATCCCTTCAAAGTTGCCATCTTCTAAAGTCTAACTTCTCGTGCCCTCCACCTGCCGTTCTTCCCTCTACTTTCAGTTACACAAGGTACTGAAGCTTAGTACTGTATGGTTTCTAGTACCCAGGTGGGTTCTCATTTTCTATTTCACCTGCGTTTGCTGCACTTTTAATATACTAGGTCAAGTCTTGTTGGTTCATCTCTTCCTCCTCTTGTCGCGTCCTTAACATTCTGACACAGGTTCCCTAACCATCTGTATCAACCTAGCCGTCCGTGTGTTCAGTTCCCCATGTGGGTTCCGGCTGTCTCAGTCGATTTCTTTGTGGTTGAAATCACTTATGTTTTAGCCCCGTGCACACTCCTAGCTGTTTCTGTTATGGTGTCATTCATTGCTTTGTTATTGTCTTCATATTCTTGTCTCGGTCTCCTGCTGTTAGATGGTGAGTTGTAAATCACTGCCACTGCTAATTTGGGTCCCCCAGTCTTAAGGCCACAACATAGTCGCTGCTTGTCTGTTTATCCCACTCTTCAAAACTCCAGTGATTTCTGATTAGCAGTGCTACTGCCTTCCCTTTCCTCTATCATTCCTTATCACTTGATATCGTTTTGGGAATATGACATCTGATATTTCAGTCATCTTTGACTCTGTAATAGCTATAATATCTGGGGTTATTTCTGCTATTTATTCTTTCACCTCATTACTCACGTTTGAGAATTCATCTGCATTTACTTACTGTCCTCACCAAACACTGATTTGTGTTGTCTAGTCTTTCTGCATATTGCTCATTTCACAGGAGTGGGAGAAATAGAGTTACAGTTGGAGTGTGTATCAATGCAGGGTAAGGGATTAGTGATAAGGTGGGCAGAAAAGGGAAAGGGTGTGAAGGAAAAGGGAGAAGTAGGGGGGGTTAGGTGTTGGTGTTGGTAAATTGTGGTTGAGCACTGCAAGAAAGGGGCTGTGGATGCACCTTGAGCAGTTCCTTGACACTCAGTGTTTCCTCCTCCTGCCTCTTTTCTAGTATTCTTCTCTGTGCCTGATGGGTTTTCACATACTTCCTTAACTGTTCCCTCTCCGTAGCAGAGGGAACATTTAAGCCCTGATCCAGGTGTACACCAGTGTAGTCTGGTGTGGTCTTCAGACGCTCTGTCTAGCTGTGGGTTATTTCCCCAGCTACATGTGACCAGAATGTTAATTTGATCAAGCATTGTGTGCCAAAGGAGAACCTCCTTATCCTCTGAAAATTTTCCTTCCTCCTCCTCCTCCTCCTCCTCACACTTTCCAAGTTATGCCCCTCCTCACACTCGCCAAGTTATGCCCCTCCTCACACTCGCCAAGGTATGCCCCTCCTCACACTCGCCAAGGTATGCCCCTCACATTCGCCGAGTTATGCAGCTGGTGCCCCTGGCTAGAAAGACGGTCATAATGTTAAGGCAGCATCAGCTGGGTTAATTTAGCACTTTCTGCCAATTAAAGCAGCATGAAGGTGATCACCTTGTGTGCCACTCTGCTACTGTTGAGTCAACGTTTCTCTCACCACACCCACACTACCACCCACACTCACCCTCAGCACCCCACCCACACTCACCCTCAGCACTCCACCAACACTCACCCTCAGTACCCCACCCACACTCACCCTCAGTACCACACCCACACTCACCCTCAGTACCCCACCCACACCTCACCCTCACCACCACCTCACACCACCACATCACCCTCAGTACCCCACCCACACTCACCCTCAGTACCACACCCACACTCACCCTCAGCACCCACACCCACACTCACCCTCAGCACCACACCCACACTCACCCTCAGACCCCACCCACACTCACCCTCAGTACCACACCCACACTCACCCTCAGCACCACCCCACCTACCTTCAGCACCACCCCACACCCCACCCTCAGCACACGCCCACACACCCTACCCCAACAACTGAACCTCATTCCAATCCCAAAAGACAAGCCCACGTATTAGGGGAACCACGCCACATCATCTTCAGAGAAACATCGACTACAGTTTAACAGCTCACGCTCACCTGTGCAGAGCACGCACAGCTCACCTCAGTACGGACAGGAGAGGGACGTAGACAAGCCACACTGACTCAGACCACGTGTGCAGCACTCTCTAGATCATCCCACCTACCCAGCCCACTGTCCCATTTATACTTCTCGCACCCTCCCACATCACCTAACCAACCTGAACTCACCCTCAGCTAACGCTCTCCTTTTACCACTTAACCAAGACCCACACTCGCCCTCAGTCATCCACGCCAACACCACCACTCAGCACACGCCCATTCACTCTCAGCACCCACGCCAACATGCCTACCGACCGAAACATTTTGAACTCTCCATTATTCCGAAAAGAAATAGAATTGTATTAAGTGAACACATAAGAGCAGTTTATGAGTGAATAAATCTGGGTACATTCTTATTGAGCGTGAAGTGAGGAGGGAGGCAGGGGGGCGGGGAGGATAGTGGGTCGGGAGGGAGGGATCAGGGAGTGTGAGTGAGGGGAGGATGAGTAGGGAGGGAGGGCAGGGAGGGAGTGGACACGAGAAGGAAGTGATTTCGGTGTGCAGATTTCTGATCATCCCCCAGGTTTCCAGGTGCTGGATTATGATGTATCTTTCCAGCACTTCGTTCCAGGGATACTGTCCAGGGACCTGACTCAGTCAGCTTTACAGTTTCTCTTTTAACCATTCATTCTTCATGACACATCACTGACAATACCATTGTTCCTTTATGACACCATCACTGACAATACCATTGTTTCCTTTATGACACCATCTCTGACAATACCATTGTTACTTTATGACACCATCACTGACAATTTCCATTGTTCCTTTATGACACCATCACTGACAATACCATTGTTCCTTCATGACACATCACTGACATACCATTGTTCCTTCATGAACCATCACTGACAATACCATTGTTCCTTCATGACACCATCACTGACAATACCATTGTTCCTTCATGACACCATCACTGACAATACCATTGTTCCTTTATGACACCATCACTGACAATACCATTGTTCCTTTATGACACCATCACTGACAATACCATTGTTCCTTTATGACACCATCACTGACAATACCATTGTTCCTTTATGACACTATCATCAGCCTGATCTGCGACACTTCAGTGTCACTCAGAGCCGGGAGACTTCAGTAGTGTCAGTCTGAGCTGGGAGACTTCAGTAGTGTCAGTCTGAGCTGGGAGACTTCAGTAGTGTCAGTCTGAGCTGGGAGACTTCAGTAGTGTCAGTCTGAGCTGGGAGACTTCAGTAGTGTCAGTCTGAGCTGGGAGACTTCAGTAGTGTCAGCCCTGAGCTGGAGACTTCAGTAGTGTCATCTGAGCTGGGAGACTTCAGTAGTGCCAGTCTGAGCTGGGGGGACTTCAGCAGTGTCAGTCTGAGCTGGGAGACTTCAGTAGTGCCAGTCTGAGCTGGGAGACTTCAGTAGTGTCAGTCTGAGCTGGGAGACTTCAGTAGTGTCAGCCTGAGCTGTGAGACTTCAGTAGTGTCAGTCTGAACTGGGAGACTTCAGTAGTGTCAGTCTGAGCTGGGAGACTTCAGCAGTGTCAGTCTGAGCTGGGAGGCTTCAGTAGTGTCAGTCTGAGCTGGGAGACTTCAGTAGTGTCAGTCTGAGCTGGGAGACTTCAGTAGTGTCAGTCTGAGCTGGAGACTTCAGTAGTGCCAGTCTGAGCTGGGAGACTTCAGTAGTGTCAGTCTGAGCTGGGAGACTTCAGTAGTGTCAGTCTGAGCTGGGAGACTTCAGTAGTGTCAGTCTGAACTGGGAGACTTCAGTAGTGTCAGTCTGAGCTGGGAGACATCAGTAGTGTCAGTCTGACCTGGGAGATTTCAGTAGTGTCAGTCTGAGTTGGGAGACATCAGTAGTGTCAGTCTGACCTGGGAGATTTCAGTAGTGTCAGTCTGAGTTGGGAGACTTCAGTAGTGTCAGTCTGAGCTGGGAGACTTCAGTAGTGTCAGTCTGAGCTGGGAGACTTCAGTAGTGTCAGTCTAAGCTGGGAGACTTCAGTAGTGTCAGTCTGAGCTGGGAGACTTCAGTAGCGTCAGTCTGAGCAGGGAGGCTTCAGTAGTGTCAGTCTGAGCTGGGAGACATCAGTAGTGTCAGTCTGAGCTGGGAGACTTCGGTAGTGTCAGTCTGAGCTGTGAGACTTCAGTAGTGTCAGTCTGAGCTGGGAGACATCAATAGTGTCAGTCTGAGCTGGGAGACTTCAGTAGTGTCAGTCTGAGCTGGGAGACTTCAGTAGTGTCAGTCTGAGCTGGGAGACTTCAGCAGTGTCAGTCTGAGCTGGGAGACATCACCCAGTGTCAGTCTGAGCTGGGAGACTTCAGTAGTGTCAGTCTGAGCTGGGAGACTTCAGTAGTGTCAGTCTGAGCTGGGAGACATCAGTAGTGTCAGTCTGAGCTGGGAGACTTCAGTAGTGTCAGTCTGAGCTGGGGAGACATCAGTAGTGTCAGGTCTGAGTGGGAGACTTCAGTAGTGTCAGTCTGAGCTGGGAGACTTCAGTAGTGTCAGTCTGAGCTGGGAGACTTCAGTAGTGTCAGCTGAGATGGAGACTTCGTAGTGTCAGTCCTGAGCAGGGAGACTTCAGTAGTGTCAGTCTGAGCTGGGAGACATCAGTAGTGTCAGTCTGAGCTGGGAGACATCAGTAGTGTCATCTGAGCTGGGATGACTTCAGTGTGTCAGTCTGAGCTGGGAGACTTCAGTATGTGTACAGTCTGAAGCGGATGACTTCAGTAGTGTCAGTCTGAGCTGGAACTTCAGTAGTTTTCCCAGTCATGACTGGAGACATCATAGGTCATCTGAGCTGAGACATCATAGTTCCAGTCTGATGGAGACATCAGTAATGTCAGTCTGGCGGGAGACTTCAGTAGTTCAGCTGAGCGGGAGACTTCAGTAGTGTCAGTCTGAGCTGGGAGACTTCAGTAGTGTCAGTCTGAGCTGGGAGACTTCAGTAGTGTCAGTCTGAGCTGGGAGACTTCAGTAGTGTCAGTCTGAGCTGGGAGACTTCAGTAGTGTCAGTCTGAGCGGAGACTTCAGTATGTCCAGCAGAGCTGGAGACTTCAGTAGTGTCAGTCTGATGGAGACTTCAGTAGTGTCAGTCGAGCTGGGAGACTCATATGTCAGTCTGAGCTGGAGACTTCATAGTGTCAGTCTGAGCTGGGAGACATCAGTAGTGTCAGTCTGAGCTGGAACTTCAGTAGTAGTCTGGCTGGGAGACTTCAAGTGTCAGTCTGAGCGGGGAACTCAGTAGTGTCAGTCTGAGCTGGGAGACTTCAGTAGTGTCAGTCTGAGCTGGGAGACTTCAGTAGTGTCAGTCTGAGCTGGGAGACTTCAGTAGTGTCAGTCTGAGCGGAGACTTCAGTGTGCATCTGACTGGAGACTCAGTTAGTGACATCTGAGCTGGAGATTCATAGTGTCATCTAGCGGAGACTTCAGTAGGAATGATCACTACGTCCATTTCCAGCAGAGCTGCAGTTACTATCACTTGACAGTTATCATCTTCCAGCAGAGCTGCTGTTACTATCACTTGACAGTTACCATCTTCCAGCAGAGCTGCAGTTACTATCACTTGACAGTTATCATCTTCCAGCAGAGCTGCAGTTACTATCACTTGACAGTTATCATCTTCCAGCAGAGCTGCAGTTACTGTCACTTGACAGTTATCATCTTCCAGCAGAGCTGCAGTTACTATCACTTGACAGTTATCATCTTCCAGCAGAGCTGCAGTTACTATCACTTGACAGTTACCATCTTCCAGCAGAGCTGCAGTTACTATCACTTGACAGTTACCATCTTCCAGCAGAGTTGCAGTTACTGTCACTTGACAGTTACCATCTTCCAGCAGAGCTGCAGTTACTGTCACTTGACAGTTACCATCTTCCAGCAGAGTTGCAGTTACTGTCACTTGACAGTTACCATCTTCCAGCAGAGTTGCAGTTACTGTCACTTGACAGTTACCATCTCTCAGAATGTCCTTGGCCATTCACATGGTAAAGGGAATTTTATTGGGAAGGGAACGAATGGAAGGGGAAGAGATGAAGGGGGAATAAAAAGGAAGAGATGGAGAGGGAGTAAGGAGGGAGAGATGGAGAGCAGAAGAGCCGGAGAAAGAGTAACTAGACGGAAATGAGGAAATAAAAAGGGTGACAAGGGTCTTACAGTGGATGACAGTAAAAGGTTAGTGCAAATCAACGCGAAGAGAAGAAGGAAGAGGAGTAGGAGGAACTTGAAAGATGATGATGATTTGGAGGAACATGAAAGATGAACAGGACGAACATGAGAAGGTGAAGATAAGGAAGAAAATGAAAGAGGTAGGTTGGAATTGCAGAAGACAGATGATAATCTACCGTAGATATAGATGTAGATATAGACACACAAAAGTTAAAGAAGGAGTTGAGAAGTACAGAGTAAAGGTGAAGGTGACAGATGGTAATTAAGGATAAACATGAAGGATGGAGAAACATTGGAGTCTGGAGGTGGAGGCTGGGCGTGGAGTGCTGGAGACTGATGGAGTTCCTCCTCCATCAGTATGGAGTACATTCCTCCATCCCGTAACTGGCAATATTTTCAGCTTAGGCAGGGCAATGGAGGCTCACCCTGGTGTCTCTCAGCCTCACTCTCCCTTACTCTTTTATTCTCCCTCACTCCTTTACTCTCCCTTACTTCTCTACTCTCTCTCACTCCTTTATTCTTCCTCATCCCTTTGTTACCCCTCCTTTATTCTCCCTTTTTCACTCTTCCACCCTGAGAGGGAGCTGGATAGGTTGTTGTGGCCTGAGACTTGGGAGATGATTCTCGGTATAACCTGATGCATTTTAAATATCTCACACGTGAGTACACAATATTTGGCAATAAATGAACCGAGACAAGAGAAGAAAAAGACCTTGGGGCAGTAATTGTAAACAACGACCTTAGTATTACCATTGTGTTTGAGCAGTACAGCTAACACAGTACTAGGCTCCATAACTAGAAATTTCGTGTACAAACACAAACCACATTGATTTTAATGTATTTATTAGAGCAGATCTTGAATATGTGGTCCAGTTCTGTCTCCAGTTTTACATAAAATACGGAGGCATTGTATAGGGTACAGAGAAGAGAAACTAAAGTTTTGATAAAGCCAGACACGAAGAATTATTTAAAGTGCAAAGTGAGTCAGTAACTTGTGACATTGGAATGAAACTTAGAGGCAAGAGATGCAACACGAACCTGGGCAAAGCTGTAAACGCAAAGATACAGTTGGACAAACAACTGGACAAGCACTTTGCAAGTCTAGGAGTCAGGTAGATACTGTGCTGGGGCTAACTGCAGTCAGCGGAGTTCTGATGTTCGTTCAACAACTGCGTCAGCACCAGCAGTTAATAGTGAACCACCCAGGTTAATAATACAGTGGTGGTGGTGAAAGTAGTCAGCAGTGGTAGTTACAACAGTGGCCACTGGTATCCTCAGAAACTGATCAACATGTACAAGTGTTCCCCTCCACTTGCACCACAGGATCAAGAAATACTAGTAGTGGGAACTAGAACCACTGGCACACACAGCTGTGTGAGTGACACTGGCACACTCAGCTGTGTGAGTGACACTGGCACACTCAGCTGTGTGAGTGACACTGGCACACTCAGCTGTGTGAGTGACACTGGCACACTCAGCTGTGTGAGTGACACTGGCACACTCAGCTGTGTGAGTGACACTGGCACACTCAGCTGTGTGAGTGACACTGGCACACACAGCTGTGTGAGTGACACTGGCACACTCAGCTGTGTGAGTGACACTGGCACATCACTGGTGTGCATGCAACCTGTGTGAGTGACACTGGCACACACAGCTGTGTGACACTGGCACACGCAGCTGTGTGAGTAACACTGGAGTAACAGTGTGATAAATGGTTTAGAATACCGAGAAGTTCAAGAATAAGACACCTGTGTAACATTTGGGAATCTTTATTGAGAAAACGTTACGCCACACAGTGTCTTCATCGGTCTTATACAAAGAAGAACGGAGGAAAAAGAGGAGTTTGAGGCAATCGGTCCTTCAGTCTGGAGTCGATGTGTTCAGTCCATCAGTCTTGAAGTCTGATGGACTGAACACACCGACTCCAGGTTGAGGGACTGATTACCTCAAACTCCTCCTTTTTTTCCACCGTTCTAACTTGTATTGAACTGATGAAGTCACTGGCTGGCAAAACATTTCCTCAATAAATATTCTCAAATGTTACAAAGGTGGTTGCCCAGTTTCAAAGGATGTGTTGAAGATTGTGGTTAGTGGTACACACAGTGTGTCTGCTCCCTCTCTCAGGACCCACGGAGAGATATTGTCCGGTCCCACCGCCTTTGAGGTATCAAGGTCACTTAGGAGCTGCTTCGCCTCCTTCTCAGTTGTGTGTATATCATTCAACACTTGTTAGTATATCCATTGTTGGTGTTCCCCACTGTTTTGTCTTCCCAGTGTCCCTTCAGCCTCCACTGTAAATACTTCCTGAAATCTCGTGTTGAGTTCCTCACATACTTCTTGGTCATTTCTTGTGAGCTCCCCATCTTCTTTCCTCAGCCTGATTACCTGGTCCTTGACTGTTGTCTTCTTCCTAATGTGGCTGTAAAGTAGTTTCGGGTCAGACTTGACTTTCCATGCTATGGCGTTTTCGTACTGCCGCTGGGCCTCCCTCCTTATCTGTGCATACTCGTTTCTGGCTTGTCGACTAATCTCTTTATTTTCCTCAGTCCTTTGCCTTCTGTACTTTTTCCATTCTCTAGCACACTTAGCTTTTGCCTCCCTACACCTTCGGGTAAACCAAGGACTCGTTCTGTTCTTCCCATTATTTCTGTTACCCTTGGGAACAAACCTTGTGTGTATGTGTGTGTGTGTGTGTGTGTGTGTGTGTGTGTGTGTGTGTGTGTGTGTGTGTGTGTGTGTGTGTGTGTGTGTGTGTGTGTAATCATATTGTACCATAGACAGTACTGTACCATAGCCCACACTGTACCTTAGACAATACTGTACATGGACGTTTTACGGGGAAATGCATTACACCCTAAACCTCACTGGACCGGTTACCCATAGTAGCTTCCGGAGGCCATTGCCCCCGCGGCCCGCTCCCAAACCAGGCCCTCTGGACGCTCGACTGATCGATCAAGCTGTTACTGCCAGCACCCGCAGTCCAATGTATGCACCACAACCTTGATGATCATGAATTGTATTGAAGAATCTGTCGAGTTCCCTCTTGAAGACAGCCAGAAGTTTGCATGAAGGGTGTTGAAGAGTCATGGTCCCCTAACACTTATTGTCAAGAACCTTATGTTCATAAGTAGTAATTTTGGTGTGTAGGTTTGGTACCAAAATCTCAAAAGTGTCTCTCTGGGGCTACCGTACCTTCATATTCCCTCATGTTCACCAATAGTCAGTTATCTGGGGCTTCCGTACCTTCATATTCCCTCATGTTCACCAGTACTCAAGTGTCTGGGGCTACCGTACCTTCATATTCCCTCATGTTCACCATAGTCAAGTTATCTGGGCTTCACTGTACCTTCATAGTTTCCGCATGTTCACAGTATCAAGTGGCAGGGTCTACCGTATCTCATACGCCCTCATGTCACCAGTATCAGTCACAAGGTAGTCACAAAGGATTCTTCTAAGCTATCAAGAGGAAAAATCCTTGCTCCTTCATCCTGGCTCGAACAAGTGTTGTACGAGGGGTGGAGGAGAGGGGAAGGGAATGAGAGGGGGAGAGAGATCTGGAGAAGAGGACAAGGGAGGAGGAGAGCAGAAAGGGGTTAAGAGGAGGAGGAGGAGGAGAAATATAGAGAAAGAAGAGGAAGAGGGGTGAGAGAGAGAGAGTGGAGAGAGAGATGGAGAGGGAAGGAGAGAGAGGGTGAGAGCGGGAGAGGAGACAAGGGTGAGAGGGGAGGAATGTCGAGAAAGAGTACGAGAGGGAAGAGGGGGGATTCAGAGTGGGTGGAGAGGAGAAGAGAGGAAGGGATGAATTCAAAGTGGATGGGGAGGAGACGGGATTCAGAATGGGTTAGAGGGAAGCGAGGAGGGGGTTTCAGAATGGGTGGAAAGTAGTGGGATTCAGAGTGGATGGAGAGGGGAAGGGGAGGGAGATTCAGAATGGGTGGAGAGGGGATGGGGAGGGGATTCACAGTGGGTGGAGAGGGAAGGAGGAGGGGAATTCAGAGTGGGTGGAGGAGGGGAAGGAGGAGGGGGATTCAGAGTGGGTGGAGAGGTGAAGGAGGAGGGTGATTCAGAGTGGGTGGAGGGAGGGGGGGATTCAGAGTGGGTGGATGGGGAAGGAGGAGGGTGATTCAGAGTGGGTGGAGAGGGGAAGGAGGAGGGTGATTCAGAGTGGGTGGAGAGGGGAAGGAGGAGGGTGATTCAGAGTGGGTGGAGAGGGGAAGGAGGAGGGGGATTCAGATTGGGTGGAGAGGGGAAGGAGGAGGGGGTTCAGAGTGGGTGAACAGGGGAAAGGAGGAGGGGATTCAGAGTGGGTGGAGAGGGGAAGGAGAGGGGATTCAGAGTGGGTGGAGAGGGGAAGGAGGAGGGGGATTCAGAGTGGGTGGAGAGGGGAAGGAGGAGGGGGATTCAGAGTGGGTGGAGAGGGGAGGAGGAGGGGATTCAGAGTGGGTGGAGAGGGGAAGGAGGAGGGGGATTCAGATGGGTGGAGAGGGGAAGGAGGAGGGGGATTAAGAGTGGGTGGAGAGGGGAAGGAGAAGGGGGGATTCATGAGTGGGTGGACGAGGGGAGAGGGAGGAGGGGATTCAGAGTGGGTGGAGAGGGGAAGGGGAGGGGGATTCAGAGTGGGTGGAGAGGGGAAGGAGGAAGGGGGATTCAGAGTAGGTGGAGAGGGAAGGAGGGAGGGGATTCAAGTGGGTGGAGAGGGGAAGGAGGAGGGGGATTCAGATGGGTGGAGAGGGGAAGGAGGAGGGGGATTCGAGTGGGTGGAGAGGGGAAGGAGGAGGGGGATTCAGAGTGGGTGGAGAGGGGAAGGAGGAGGGGATTCAGAGTGGGTGGAGAGGGGAAGGAGGAGGGGGATTCAGAGTGGGTGGAAGAAGGGGAAGGAGGAGGGGGATTCAGAGTGGGTGGAGAGGGGAAGGAGGAGGGGGATTCAGTTGGTGGAGAGGGGAAGGGGAGGGTGATTCAGAGTGGGTGGAGAGGGGAAGGAGGAGGGGATTCAGAGTGGGTGGAGAGGGGAAGGAGGAGGGGGATTCAGAGTGGGTGGAGAGGGGAAGGAGGAGGGGGATTCAGAGTGGGTGAAGAGGGAAGGAGGAGGGGATTCAGAGTGGGTGGAGAGGGGAAGGAGGAGGGGATCAGAGTGGGTGGAGAGGGGAAGGGGAGGGGGATTCAGAGTGGGTGGAGAGGGGAAGGAGGGAGGGGGATTCAGAGTGGGTGGAGAGGGGAAGGAGGAGGGGGGATTCAGAGTGGGTGGAGAGGGGAAGGAGGAGGGGTATTCAGAGTGGGTAGACGGAAAGGAAGAGGGGGATTCAGAGTGGTGGAGAGGGGAAGGAGGAGGGGATTCAGAGTGGGTGGAGAGAGGGGAGAGGAGGAGGGGATTCAGAGAGGGTGGAGAGGGGAAGGAGGAGGGGGATTCAGAGTGGGTGGAGAGGGGAAGAGGGTAGGTCACAAAAAGAGGAGATAAGCCTTCTTTAAGATCATACCTTTTATTATGTACACATCGGCCGAGGGAGGGGGAGGGGGGTTAAAGAGGAAGGGGAGGGAAATGGGGGGTGTGGGGGGGGGGGAACTTTAGGCGGGAGAAAAATTGTGGATGTTATGATCTTGGACAGCGATCACTGGCGTGCTGGGGAGATGAGGAGGACATCCTCGCTCACTATGGGGGATTGATGCTCACTGGGGGGGTGGGGGATTGATGCACACTGGGGAGGTGTGGGATTGATGTACACTGGGGAGGTGGGGGATTTGATGCTCACTGGGGAGGTGGGGAGATTGATGCTCACTGGGGAGGTGGAGATTGATGCTCACTGGGGAGGTAGGGGATTGATGCTCACTGGGGAGGTGGGGGAGTGCTCACTGGGGAGGTGGGATGATGCTCACTGGGGAGGTGAGGGGATTGATGTACACTGGAGAGGTGGAGGATTGATGCTTACTAGGGAGGCGGGGGATTGATGTTCACTGGAGAGGTGGGGGAGTGATGCACACTGGGGAGGTGGGGATTGATGCTCACTGGGGAGGTGGGGGATTGATGTACACTGGAGAGGTGGGGGATTGATGCTCACTGGGGAGGTGGGGGATTGATGCTCACTGGGGAAGGTGGGGGATTTATGCTCACTGGGGAGGTGGGGGATTGATGCTCACTGGGGAGGTGGGGGATTGATGCTCATGGGGAGGTGAGGGATTGATGCTCATGGTGGGGGAGGTGAGGATTGATCTCACTGGGGAGGTGGGGGATTGATGCTCACTGTGGAGGTGGGGGATGATGCCACTGGGGAGGTGGGGGATTGATGCACTGGGGAGGTGGGGGATTGATGCTCACTGGGGAGGTGGGGGATTGATGTACACTGGAGAGGTGTTGGATTGATGCACACTGGGGAGGTGGGGGATTGATGCTCACTGGGGAGGTGGGGGAATTGATGTACACTGGAGAGGTGGAGGGATTGATGCTCACTGGGGAGGTGGGGGATTTATGCTCACTGGGGAGGTGGGGGATTGATGCTCACTGGGGAGGTGGGGGATTGATGCACACTGGGGAGGTGGGGATTGATGCTCACTGGGGAGGTGGGGGGATTGATGTACACTGGGAGAGGGGGGAGGATTGATGCTCACTGGGGAGGTGGGGGATTGATGCTCACGGGGAGGTGGGGGATTTATGCTCACTGGGGAGGTGGGGGATTGATGCTCACTGGGGAGGTGGGGGATTGATGCTCACTGGGAGGTGGGTGAGGATTGATGCTCATGGGGAGGGTGGGGGGTTGTGCTCACTGGGGAGGTGGGGGGTTGTTTTTATGGGGAGGTGGGGGTTTTTGCCAAAGGGGGAGGGGGGGATTTATGCTCATGGGGGGGTGGGGTTTAGCTCCTGAGGAGGTGGGGGTTATGTCATGGGGGGGTGGGGGATTTATGCTCCCCCGGGGGGGTGGGGGATTGATGCCATGGGGAGGTGGGGGGTTGAGTTCATGAGGAGGTGGGGGATTTATCTCAATGGGGGGGGGGGATTTATGCTATGGGGGGGGTGGGGGGATTGATGCCATGAGGAGGGGGGGGATTTATGCCATGGGGGGGGGGGGGGATTCTTACAAACCCCCTTTCCCCCTAGTTTTTTTTCCTCTTAGTGGTTTGTCCTCCCTCCCTCTCCCCCGGACTTATCTTCTTCTTCCAACCTTTCCTTCTTCTCCCTTATGAGTCTGTCCTCTCCCCTTCCCCCTTTCCCCCCACCTCCTTTCCCCTTTCTTCCCCTTCCCTTTTTCCCCTTACCCCTTTAAACACAAATTTTTTGAAGTGTCTAATAATGTTAACAAAAATATCAAAGAGATACGAATGTCCAGACTCGCGGTGGGGGGTCCCCCTGGGGGGGGAGGGCCCCCTGGGGGGGGGTCTGCGGTGGGAGGTTGCTGGGGGGGGGGTCTGTGGTGGGGGGTTGCTGGTGGGGGGTCGTGGGGGGGGGTTGCTGGTGGAAGGTTGGGGGGAGGTCTGCTGGTGGGGAGGTCTGCTGGTGGGGGGGTTGCCCCGGTGGGGAAAGGGCTGCTGGGGGGGGGGTTGCTGGTGGGGAGGGCTGTGGTGGGGAGGTTGCTGGGGGGGAGGTTGTGGTGGGGGGTCCTGGTGGAGGGTCTGCTGGTTGGGGGGGTCTGCTGGGGGGAGGGGTTTCTGGTGGAGAGGTTGCTGGTTGGGGGGGTTGTGGTGGGAGGGTTTTGGGGGAGAGGGTTTTGGGGGAGGTCTGCTGGTGGGGGGTTTGGTGGGGGGGTAAGAGGGGAAATTTAAATGAGTCCAGGGAATTTAAAAATGGTCCACGGGGGAATTTATGGGGGAAAATTTGGGAAGAGCCGCATAGATTGCTCCTGGGAAAAAGGGGGGAATTAAATGGGAGTTTTTTCCACCGCTTCGGAAACCTTTTGTGTATAGTGGCATTTGGTGGGGTAGTAGTGGTTTGTTTTAGTAAAGTAGTTTTAGTAGTAACTTGTGTAGCATTAGTAGGTTTGGTAGTGGTAGTAGTAGTATAATTTGGGGGTATAGTGTAGTAGTAATGAATGTATATTAGAAATAGGGGGTTGATTTTTTTTGAAGAAACATAGTAGAAAAAAACCAACTATTCCACTATTACTACTACTATAATTATTATAACCAGAACAATAAAGGCCTGTTTTCGGGGGCAAAAGGGGGCAAGGGCAGAAAAAAACAGCTGAAAGACATTGAAAAAATTTTTTCCTTTTCCAAGGGGAATAGTGGTTATTTCCCCTTGTACACTATAACAGTTGGAAATGTATGTGTACAACACGGGTTTGGGAAAGGGCCCAAAACACAGCCCGGGACAAAAAGGACAACCGGTTAACCACCTTATATGGAAAATACAAGGGTAGAGGGGGGTGGTGACCACAACCCCCTTCCCAGCCAGACCCCCATTTTTTGAAACCGGGTTTCTGATCGAACGATGGGGGCCCCCCGTTCGACCCTTACGAATCGCTGGTTGGAGGCTAGTTTCTAGGGGGGTGTATATGCGCCGAATAAAGGTTACGTACTTTTGTGCCACACTATTTACTATACTGTTTGGGAACAAAATTAATTAAAACAATTTTTAAAAAGTTATGAAAAATTTTTTTCCGACCCCGTATTACGATTTTCAATGCAAAAAATATTAAACAATATTGCAGTCCAGGGGGCAACAACCAGCGTCCAGGGGGTAAATCCCTCACGGGTTTGTTGAGAAATTTTTTCGCAAAAATCCCTGAAAATTTTTAGAAATCCTTAAATTCTTACCCCTATCTCTTAGAGAGAAAATGTGTTTTGTGTGTGTGTGTGTGTGTGTGTGTGGGTGTGTGTTGTTGTGTGTGTATTTATGTTTAAAGTGTGGTTGTGTTTTTGTGTGTGTTGTGTGTGTGTTGTGGTTGCCGCTTTTGCGAATTAGGTCTATTTTTTGGCGTTTCAATTTTCAGGTATCGCTGCATTTTCCGTTCCATTATTTATCTACGGGATACGATCAGTTTTTATTTCAGGTAGACGATCTTTGCAAATTAAAAAGATTTAAATTTCTGCAAATTCTGTTTTTTTTTAACAAGCTTCATACATTTTGGGTATTTTTTTTTCTTTTCATCTTCACATTTAAAGAAACAGCACAAAGAGTATATTTATATTTATAATATTTTATATTATATTATATTATTTTATAATAAATATTTATATATATATATTATATTATATTATAATATATATAATTATATATTATTAATATATAGAAAACAACCATTGTAATAGAAAAATTTTTTAAGCGCTTGGGGAAATTTTCTATTTTTTTCAAGTGGTTTTTTTGCTATTTGAATCACCTTTTATGTGATCTTTTGTATTATATAATATATATATATAAAATTTTATAATATATATAATAATATATTTTTTTTTTTTATTTTCACACCGGCCCCATTCCCACCAAGGGAGGGTGGCCCCAAAAAGAAAAACTTTCACCATCATTCACTCCATCACTGTCTTGCCAGAAGGGTGCTTTACACTACAGTTTTTAAACTGCAACATTAACACCCATCCTTCAGAGTGCAGGCACTGTACTTCCCATCTCCAGGACTCAAGTCCGGCCTGCGGTTTCCCTGAATCCCTTCATAAATGTTACTTGCTCACACTCCAACAGCACGTCAAGTATTAAAAACCATTTGTCTCCATTCACTCCTATCAAACACGCTCACGCATGCCTGCTGGAAGTCCAAGCCCCTCGCACACAAAACCTCCTTTACCCCCTCCCTCCAACCTTCCTAGGCCGCACCCTACCCCGCCTTCCTTCCACTACAGACTGATACACTCTTGAAGTCATTCTGTTTCGCTCCATTCTCTCTACATGTCCGAACCACCTCAACAACCTTCCTCAGCCCTCTGGACAACAGTTTTGGTAATCCCGCACCTCCTCCTAACTTCCAAACTACGAATTCTCTGCATTATATTCACACCACACATTGCCCTCAGACATGAACATCTCCACTGCCTCCAGCCTTCTCCTCGCTGCAACATTCATCACCCACGCTTCACACCCAAATAAGAGCGTTGGTAAAACTATACTCTCATACATTCCCCTCTTTGCCTCCAAGGACAAAGTTCTTTGTCTCCACAGACTCCTAAGTGCACCACTCACTCTTTTCCCTCATCAATTCTATGATTCACCTCATCTTTCATAGACCCATCCGCTGACACGTCCACTCCCAAATATCTGAATCGTTCACCTCCTCCATACTCTCTCCTCCAATCTGATATTCAATCTTTCATCACCTAATCTTTTTGTTATCCTCATAACCTTACTCTTTCCTGTATTCACCTTAATTTTCTTCTTTGCACACCTACCAAATTCATCCACCAATCTCTGCAACTTCTCTTCAGAATCTCCCAAGAGCACAGTGTCATCAGCAAAGAGCAGCTGTGACAACTCCCACTTTGTGTGTGATTCTTTATCTTTTAACTCCACGCCTCTTGCCAAGACCCTCGCATTTACTTCTCTTACAACCCATCTATAAATATATTAAAACAACCACGGTGACATCACACATCCTTGTCTAAGGCCTACTTTTACTGGGAAAAAATTTCCCTTTTCCTACATACTCTAACTTGAGCCTCACTATCCTCGTAAAAACTCTTCACTGCTTTCAGTAACTACCTCCTACACCATACACTTGCAACATCTGCACACATTGCCCCCTATCCACCCTGTCATACGCCTTTTCCAAATCCATAAATGCACAAAGACCTCTTTAGCCTTATCTTAATACTGTTCACTTATATGTTTCACTGTAAACACCTGGTCCACACACCCCCTACCTTTCCTAAAGCCTCCTTGTTCATCTGCTATCCTATTCTCCGTCTTACTCTTAATTCTTTCAATTATAACTCTACCATACACTTTACCAGGTACACTCAACAGACTTATCCCCCTATAATTTTTGCACTCTCTTTTATCCCCTTTGCCTTTATACAAGGAAACTATGCATGCTCTCTGCCAATCCTAGGTACCTTACCCTCTTCCATACATTTATTAAATAATTGCACCAACCACTCCAAAACTATATCCCCACTGCTTTTAAACATTTCTTCTTTATCCCATCAATCCCGGCTGCCTTACCCCCTTTCATTTTACCTACTGCCTCACGAACTTCCCCACACTCACAACTGGCTCTTCCTCACTCCTACAAGATGTTATTCCTCCTTGCCCTATACACGAAATCACAGCTTTCCCTATCTTCATCAACATTTAACAATTCCTCAAATATTCCTTCCATCTTCCCAATACCTCTAACTCTCCATTTATAAACTCTCCTCTCCTATTTTTAACTGACAAATCCATTTGTTCTCTAGGCTTTCTTAACTTGTTAATCTCACTCCAAAACTTTTCTTATTTTCAACAAAATTTGTTGATAACATCTCACCCACTCTCTCATTTGCTCTCTTTTTACATTGCTTCACCACTCCTTAACTTCTCTCTTTTTCTCCATATACTCTTCCTCCTTGCATCACTTCTACTTTGTAAAAACTTCTCATATGCTAACTTTTTCTCCCTTACTACTCTCTTTACATCATCTTCCACCAATCGCTCTCTTCCCTCTGCACCCACTTTCCTGTAACCACAAACTTCTGCTGAACACTCTAACATACATTTTTAAACCTACCCCATACCTCTTCGACCCCATTGCCTATGCTACCTCATTGCCCATCTATCCTCCAATAGCTGTTTATATCTTACCTAACTGCCTCCTCTTTTAGTTTATAAACCTTTACCTCTCTCTTCCCTGATGCTTCTATTCTCCTTGTATCCCATCTACCTTTTACTCTCAGTGTAGCTACAACTAGAAAGTGATCTGATATATCTGTGGCCCCTCTATAAACATGTACATCCTGAAGTCTACTCAACAGTCTTTTATCTACCAATACATAATCCAACAAACTACTGTCATTTCGCCCTACATCATATCGTGTATACTTATTTATCCTCTTTTTCTTAAAATATGTATTACCTATAACTAAACCCCTTTCTATACAAAGTTCAATCAAAGAGCTCCCATTATCATTTACACCTGGCACCCCAAACTTACCTACCACACCCTCTCTAAAAGTTTCTCCTACTTTAGCATTCAAGTCCCCTACCACAATATATGCAATATATGCAATATATATGCAATAAGATCACAGTAAACAGGTGATTTCGGAATATGCAAAACAACCACTGTGAAAGACTAGAGAAATTCCAAGAGCTAAATGGTTCAGATATGTTGATGATATTTTGTGTCTTATGCCCAAAAATGTAGATATACACCATTTCCTTGGAAAATTAAATAGCTTAGCCCATTCTATAAACTTTACTGTTGAGTTTGAAGAAAATAACTATTGCTTTTTTTAGATGTTTTAATTATTAAGGGTAATAATGAATTCAAATTTAAAATTTACAGAAAACCTACAAATAACTGTTCCTATGTCCACTATTATTCCTCGCATCAAGATAGAGTCAAACTGTCTGTTTTCTCATCAATGTTTTTGAGAGCTTTACGAATCTGTAGTCCTGAGTTCATAGATGAGGAAATATCCAAAATTTATGAAATAGGTAATGATTTAAAATACCCAAGAAATGTAATTGATAAATCTTTTAAAGTTGCTAGAAACACTTTTTATAATCCAAAAAGGGACAACCAGCCTTATTCAACTAAAATATGTTGGTTCTCCCTTACCATGAAAACTTGGTTGATATGCCTTCTCTTCTTAAGACTTTAATATTAAAGTTGTATTCAAAAATCTTGATACAGTAAAAAAAAAACTTTTGATAAAGAATTCCCCCCAAAATGCTGATGGATGTGTCTATAAGATTCCTTGTAAAATTTGCGATAAAGTTTATTACGGTCAAACTGGTAAAAATCTCGAACTAAGATTAAAAACAACATAAATATAGCATTAGAACTGGACAAGATTCCAATGCTCTATTTATTATGTAAGAGATTTTAACCATCCAATTTATTTTCAAAAAGTTGAGAAAGTAGTATAAAGCAAGTCCATGGTCGACAGGAATATAATTGAATCTTGTTTCATAAAAACAGTTTTGACATAATATGAATATTTCCTTTGGTTTATATAAATTAGATCCATTTATAATTAATAGAATTTGGGAAGAATTTAATAATACACTGGAAATTTTAAATCTGTAAATATAGTGGTTTGAAAGACTTCTTCGGGGTAGAATAGTTTGTTGTGTGGGTTGGCGAAGGACCTTCCAGTTGGGCCGGTCGCTGTCAAGTGTAGTCCTAACGTTTGTGGGATTGAATATGATATGTTTGCCAGACCCCTTATATACCTTCCTTGGATCTTTACTATTCATATTCCTTGATAATGTGAGTAGTCACTAAAGCGCTTGGATATTTTCTCTAGTCTTTCAATGGTTGTTTTGCATATAATATATTTATATATATATATAATATATATATATAAAAATATATATATTATAAATATTATAATATATATTATATAATATAAAATATATATATCTTACCTCTCTACACACTTCACGTTGTCTTCGTCATGTTGATGGTATATAGGGCCCCTGACAGCTTGCGCCGTATCGAGGCCTCACTGTTCCTCCTCAAGTTAGAAGTGAAAGAGGATGAAAAAAGAAGACGCTGACGATAAAAGAGGGCGAGATGCAGGAAACCAAGAAGGAAAGTAGAAGGGGTATAAGAAGAGGAAGAGATGATAAGTGAGACCTTGGTTGTCTGGCGTTTATCACAATAATCCAGTCTAGAGGGAGCAGACAAGTAAGACGCGGACGCCGTGTTTCTTGCCCACGAGAGCCCACGACTGCATGCGGGGCCGCGTTTAGACAACTTCCAGAGGATTAGACAATTTAATACCTTGCTGTGTGGGGCGTCCTGGGGAGGAGCGCGTAATAAACACAACTATGGTAGGGGTTGAGGAAGGAGATTATAACGTGTGAATTGTATCTTGGCTGTGTTTATGTGTTCCATAAATGTGTGTGTTGTGGCTGCTTGTACTGTCTTAGCCGGAGTCACTGAGGCTCATTAATTCACTCTCTGCTTCTTTCTTATAGTGGAATGCAGCAGAACTTCGTGTTCAGTTTTAGGTTGTAAATGTTTGGAGTTTTGTATATTTGTAGACTGTGTGTGTGGGGCGTGTTTCCAGTTGTCAGAGACGTGTGTGTGTGTGGTGTGTGTGTGTGTGTGTGTGTGTGTGTGTGTGTGTGTTGTGTGTGTGTGTGTGTGTGTGGTGTGTGTGTGTGTATGTGTGTCTGTGTGTGTGTGTGTGTAACTGAGCTTGCATCTCCATGTGATACAAAAGACAACTAGATAAAATATCCTCGAAATTATAAGTGTTGATTTTGTACACACACACACACACACACACACACACACACACACACACACACACACACACACACACACACACACACTACCAAGACCACCACCCACCATCGATCACCCACTACCACCACCCACCATCGATCACCCACTACCACCACCCTATCACCAATCACCCTCCCACACCACACTATTATTGGCCAGAAGTGAAATATATCCAAGAAACTACAGAAGCAACAAATCCCAATTACGGAAGTTGAGAAAGTCTTGATTCCTAAACTCTGTGGGAGATCCTGCGATATCCAGCCCTGTGATTATCTTTATATCGCTCCCTGTTGAACATATATTGCTGGCTTAGGAACTTGTGGAGAGGAGAGGCAAGTTTGTGGGAGATGAGCGGCCCAGCTTGTGAAACTCGGCGGGTCGTGTCCCTAGACTTTATCAGGGGGGTGTTGCTGTGGTATACCTTGCTGCTTGTATACCACTGCTGGTCTAAGTAGCCATGTATAGTTCCGACAAGTGGGTGAATTGGATGCAATACCGACAGGTTAATGAGCAAGACACCTGTGCAACACTTCAGTATCTTTATTGCAGAGATGGGTATCTTTATTGCAGAGATGGTATCTTTATTGCAGAGATGGGTATCTTTATTACAGAGATGGGTATCTTTATTGCAGAGATGGGTATCTTTATTGCAGAGATGATATATTTATTGCGGAGATGGGTATCTTTATTACGGATGGTATTTATGCAGAGATGGGTATCTTTATTCAGAGTGATTTATTGCGGAGATGGGTATCTTTATTACAGAGATGGTATCTTTATTGCGGAGATGGGTGTCTTTATTACAGAGATGGTATCTTTATTGCGGAGATGGGTATCTTTATTGCAGAGATGGGTATCTTTATTGCAGAGATGGTATCTTTATTGCGGAGATGGGTATCTTTATTACAGAGATGGGTATCTTTATTGCAGAGATGGGTATCTTTATTACAGAGATGGGTATCTTTATTGCAGAGGTGGGTATCTTTATTGCAGAGATGGGTATCTTTATTACAGAGATGGGTATCTTTATTGCATAGATGGGTATCTTTATTGCAGAGATGGGTATCTTTATTACAGAGATGGGTATCTTTATTGTAGAGATGGGTATCTTTATTGCAGAGATGGGTATCTTTATTGCAGAGATGGGTATCTTATTACAGAGATGGGTATCTTTATTACAGAGATGGGTATCTTTATTGCAGAGGTGGGTATCTTTATTGCAGAGATGGGTATCTTTATTACAGAGATGGGTATCTTTATTGCAGAGATATCTTTATTGCAGAGATGGGTATCTTTATTGCAGAGATGGGTATCTTTATTGCAGAGATGGGTATCTTATTACAGAGATGGGTATCTTTATTACAGAGATGGGTATCTTTATTGTAGAGATGGGTATCTTTATTGCAGAGATGGGTATCTTTATTACAGAGATGGGTATCTTTATTACAGAGATGGGTATCTTTATTGCAGAGATGGGTATCTTTATTGCAGAGATGGGTATCTTATTACAGAGATGGGTATCTTTATTACAGAGATGGGTATCTTATGTAGAGATGGGTATCTTTATTGCAGAGATGGGTTCTTTATGCAGAGAGGGTATTTATTACAGAGATGGGTATCTTTATTACAGAGATGGGTATCTTTATTGTAGAGATGGGTATCTTTATTGCAGAGATGGGTATCTTTATTGCAGAGATGGGTATCTTATTACAGAGATGGGTATCTATTACAGAGATGGGTATCTTTATTGTAGAGATGGGTATCTTTATTACAGAGATGGGTATCTTTATTGTAGAGCTGGGTATCTTTATTACAGAGCTGGTATCTTTATTACAGAGATGTTTCACAACCAGTGGATTTATTCTCTTGTGTTGGACTGATAAAGCCGCTGGTTGACGATATGTTTCATCAGTTACGGGGGGGGGGGTTCGAATCACAGCTCTTGGCCCGGTCTCTTGACCTTATAGTGGTTTTTACGAGGTTCCTGCCCCGTGTATACTGTCGTGTCCATTCATGAAGCTGCGTGTGTGTGTGTGTGTGTGTGTCTGTACCTGAGCCTGGATAATCGGTCCATCACGGTACCTGAGCCTCTATAATAACCGGTCCATCACGGTACCTGAGCCTGGATAATAACCGGTCCATCACATACCGCTTAAACCGCATCACGGTACCTGAGACTGGATAATAACCGGTCCATCACTGGACCGCTCGTGAGGGAGTTGGCAAGTCGCTAATTAACCAGACCGATTAATTACTAGTATTAATTGAGCCGTGATCTCTTACTTTGGTCGCTCACCGCTGAGTATCGTTCACCGCACCGTCCTCGGTCCTTACGCTGTCCCAAACATTCTGACACCCCATTAAACATTTTGACGATTGGTCCATCGGGCCAAGAATTTTCAGGTACGAGTTTTTTGGGAGGTTCTAATGTGTGTGTGTGTGTGTGTGTGTGTGTGTGTGTGTGTGTGTGTGTGTGTGTGTGTGTGTCTGTGTCTGTGTGTGTGTGTGTGTGTGTGTGTGTGTGTGTGTGTGTCTGTGTTGTGTGTGTGTGTGTGTGTGTGTGTGTGTGTGTGTGTGTGTGTGTGTGTGTGTGTGTGTCTATGTGTGTCTATGTGTGTGTGTATGTGTACTCACCTAGTTGAGGTTGCAGGGGTCGAGTCCAAGCTCCTGGCCCCGCCTCTTCACTGATCGCTACTAGGTCACTCTCCCTGAGCCGTGAGCTTTATCATACCTCTGCTTAAAGCTATGTATGGATCCTGCCTCCACTACATCGCTTCCCAAACTATTCCACTTCCTGACTACTCTGTGGCTGAAGAAATACTTCCTAACATCCTTGTGACTCATCTGAGTTTTCAACTTCCAGTTGTGATCCCTTGTTGTTGTGTTCCATCTCTGGAACATTCTGTCCCTATCCACCTTGTCAATTCCTCTCGGTATTTTCTATGTCGTTATCTTGTCGTCCCTATCCCTCTGCCTTCAGTGTTGTCAGGTTCAGTTCCCTCAGCCTTTCTTCGTAGGATAAACCCCTTAGCTCCGGGATTAGTCTTGTTACAAAACTTTGCACTTTCTCTAATTTCTTGAGGTGTTTGATCAGGTGTGGGTTCCATACTGGTGTTGCATACTCCAATACAGGCCTAACGTACACGGTGTACAGTGTCGTGAATGAGTCCTTAAAATTGATGTTGAAACGCTAGTTCTCAGGTTTGCTAGACGCCCATATGCTGCATCAGTTATTTGGTTGATGTGCGCCTCAGGAGATGTGCTCGGTGTGATGCTCACCCCGAGATCCTTTTCCTCGAGTGAGTTTTGCAGCCTCTGTTTGCATGAGAGAGTTTAAATTCGTGAGTACAACCACATCCTCTCCTCTCTCTCTCTCTCTCTCTCTCTCTCTCTAGTACATATACAGCTCAAACGTCTGCTCACAGAGTAACCAATTTAGCGTTGATCAGGACACACAGATGGCGTGAAGCAGAAGTAATCACACGGGGTGGAGGGTGTGAGTGGGTGTTGAGTGGGCGCCTCACACCGTGTGTTGAGTGCCCACTCACTCTCACTTTTATCTCCACTTCTTCCCTCAAATTTATTTTTTTTCCTTGCTTTTTCAGTGGATTTTTCGTCCCCTTTTTGAAGTGATGGAAGGTGGTTAAGTGGGTGTCTTGTAGTGGTGGTTAAGTGGGTGTCTTGTAGTGGTGGTTAAGTGGGTGTCTTGTAGTGGTGGTTAAGTGGGTGTCTTGTAGTGTGTGGTGGGTTAAGTGGGTGTCTTGTAGTGGTGGTTAAGTGGGTGTCTTGTAGTGGTGGTTAAGTGGGTGTCTTGTAGTGGTGGTTAAGTGGGTGTCTTGTAGTGGTGGTTAAGTGGGTGTCTTGTAGTTGTGGTTAAGTGGGTGTCTTGTAGTGGTGGTTAAATGGGTGTCTTTGTAGTGGTGGTTAAGTGGGTGTCTTGTAGTTGTGGTTAAGTGGGTGTCTTATAGTGGTGGTTAAGTGGGTGTCTTGTAGTGGTGGTTAAGTGGGTGTCTTGTAGTGGTGGTTAATGTGGGTGTCTTGTAGTGGTGGTTAAATGGGTGTCTTGTAGTGGTGGTTAAGTGGGTGTCTTGTAGTGGTGGTTAAGTGGGTGTCTTGTAGTTGTGGGTTTAAGTGGGTGTCTTGTAGTTGTGGTTAAGTGGGTGTCTTGTAGTGGTGGTTAAGTGGGTGTCTTGTAGTTGTGGTTAAGTGGGTGTCTTGTAGTGGTGGTTAAGTGGGTGTCTTGTAGTGGTGGTTAAGTGGGTGTCTTGTAGTGGTGGTTAAGTGGGTGTCTTGTAGTGGTGGTTAAGTGAGTGTCTTGTAGTGGTGGTTAAGTGGGTGTCTTGTAGTTGGTTTCTTGTAGATATTTTGGAAAGGTTTCTTGGGGTACGAGGGGGTGTAGGGCTAAATTGTCAGGGGGGCTTTACCCCCTCAGGTCAGTGATGGGCGATATTCCCTTCTCTCTCAGGTCACAGTGAGGGGGCAGTGCCTCTCTTTTGAGCCAGAATAAATGGCACTGTCCCTCCTGCCCCTAACAACCTCGCAACCCCTACCTCCTTCTCCACCTCACCTCACTTAACCCCTACCTTTCTCTCAACCTGCTCCTGCTGCTACTGCTACTACTGCTGCTGTTGCTGCTACTGCTGCTGTTGCTGCTGCTGCTGGTACTGCTGCTGCTGGTACTGCTGCTGCTGGTACTGCTGGTACTGCTGCTGCTGCTGCTGCTGCTGGTACTGCTGCTGCTGCTGCTGCTGCTGGTACTGCTGCTGCTGCTGGTACTGCTGCTGCTGCTGGTACTGCTGCTGCTGGTACTGCTGCTGCTGGTACTTCTGCTGCTGGTACTGCTGCTGCTGCTGGTACTGCTGCTGCTGCTGGTACTGCTGCTGTACTGCTGCTGCTGGTAGCTGTCTGCTGTGCTGCTGCTGCTACTGCTGCTGATGCTGTGTCTGCTGGCTGGTACTGTGCTGCTGCTGTACTCTGCTGTGCGTGCTGTGCTGCTGCTGGTACTGCTGCTGCTGTCTGCTGCTGCTGCTGCTGCTACTGCTGCTGCTGCTGGTACTGCTGCTGCTGCTGCTGCCTGCTGCTGCTGCTGCTGGTACTGCTGCTGCTGCTGCTGGTACTGCTGCTGCTGCTGCTGCTGCTGCTGCTGCTGCTGTGCTTGCTGCTGCTGCTGCTGCTGTACTGCTGCTGCTGCTGCTGCTGCTGCTTGCTGCTGCTGCTGGTACTGCTGCTGCTGTGGTCTGCTGCTGCTGCTGCTGCTGCTGCTGCTGCTGCTGGTACTGCTGCTGCTGCTGCTGGTCTGCTGCTGCTGCTGCTCGCGCTGCTGCTGTTACTGTATGGTTTCGCTTGCTGGTGACTCTGCTGCACGGTCGAGCAGCAAACATGTGCCTATCCCTAGTACTGCTGTAATTGTTCCTGAGTAATGGCAGCCTGGCTGTGGAGGGCGGCGCGCAGGTCACAGTGGCAAGAAATCCAGGCCAGAGTCGCTGTTACTTGTAATGGGTTGGTAATAGCAACGCTGGCTGGTGTGGGGGGGAGGAAAGCAGAGAGGGGGAAGAGAGATGGAGGGGGAGAGGTGGGGGTTACTTAAAGGGGACAGAATGGGTGGAAAAGCAAGAATTGAGGGAAAAAGAGAGGGTGACACATGTGACGCACCTGTGACACATGCGACGCACCTGTGACTCATGCGACGCACCTGTGACACATGCGTCGCACCTGTGACTCATGCGACGCACCTGACACATGTAACGCACCTGTGACACGTGCGACGCACCTGTGACACATGCGACGCACCTGTGACACATGCGACGCACCTGTGACTCATGCGACGCACCTGTGACTCTTGCGACGCACCTGTGACTCATGCGACGCACCTGTGACACATTGACGCACCTGTGACTCATGCGACGTACCTGTGACTCCTGCGACGCACCTGTGACTCATGCGACGCACCTGTGACACATGTGACGCACCTGTGACTCATGCGACGAACCTGTGACACATGTGACAAACCTGTGACACATGTGACAAACCTGTGACACATGTGACAGATCTGTGACACGTAACGAACCTGTAACATGTGACGCACCTGTGACACACCTGTAATATATCCGTGATGAGAGGAAGAGAAGGATAAAGAATAAATATGAGGGAGGAGGAGGAGGAGGAGGAGCCGAGAAATGGTAGATAGATAGAAAGAGAGAGAACGAGAGAGAGAGAGGGGGGAGAGGGAGAGAAGAGGGAGAGTGAGGAAAAAGAGGGAGAAGAGGTAGAAAAGGGTGAGAGGGGTGGGTGGCCCTCATCACCAGGATCCAGACAATAAAGCGACCAATCAAGCGAAGTACCTAAGAGTAGCCAGGTAATTTAAGGGCTTTAGGGCGGGGGATTAAGGGAGGAGAGGACCTTAATTCCTGCAGTGTTTCCCCACCTTATTGACCTGTGTGCTGGAGCACTCTCTTGCCCCAGGGTGTACACGCGCGCGCGCGCACACACACACACAGGGGTCACAGTTGGAAGTTGAAGACTCAGAGGAACCACAGGGATGTTAGGAAGTATTTCTTCAGTCACAGAATTGTCAGGAAGTGGAATAGCCTGGCAAGTGATGTAGCTTTAAGAAGAGGTATGATAAAGTTCACGGAGCGGGAAGAGTGACTTAAGTTGCTCCAGTTGAAGAGGCGGGGCCAGGAGCTGTGAATCGACCCCCGCAGCCACAGCTAGGTGAGTACACACACACACACACACACACACACACACACACACACACACACACACACACACACACACACACACACACACACACACACACATACACATACACAGGAGTATAAATGCCAACCAGCACGGATTCACGGAAGGCAAATCCTGTGTCACAAACCTTCTGGAGTTTTATGATAAAATAACAGAAGTAAGACAAGAGAGAGAGGGGTGGGTTGATTGCATCTTCTTGGACTGCAAGAAGGCCTTTGACACAGTTCCTCACAAGAGATTAGTGCAGAAGCTAGAGCATCAGGCGCATATAACAGGAAGGGCACTGCAATGGATCAGAGAATACCTGACAGGGAGGCAACAACGAGTCATGATGTATTACAGTGGGCACCTGTGACGAGCGGGGTCCCACAGGGGTCGGTCCTAGGACCAGTGCTATTTTTGGTATATGTGAACGACATGACGGAAGGGTTAGACTCAGAAGTGTCCCTGTTTGCAGATGATGTGAAGTTAATGAGGAGAATTAAATCTGATGAGGAGCAGGCAGGACTTCAAAGAGACCTGGACAGACTGGACACCTGGTCCAGCAAATGGCTTCTCGAATTTAATCCTGCCAAATGCAAAGTCATGAAGATGGGGGAGGGGCACAGAAGACCACAGACAGAGTATAGGCTAGGTGGCCAAAGACTGCAAACCTCACTCAAGGAGAAAGATCTTGGGGTGAGTATAACACCGAGCATGTCTCCGGAAGCACACATCAATCAGATAACTGCTGCAGCATATGGGCGCCTGGCAAACCTGAGAACAGCATTCCGATACCTTAGTAAGGAATCATTCAAGACACTGTACACCGTGTATGTCAGGCCCATACTGGAGTATGCAGCACCTGTTTGGAACCCGCACTTGATAAAGCACGTCAAGAAACTAGAGAAAGTACAAAGGTTTGCGACAAGGTTAGTTCCAGAGCTAAGGGGAATGTCCTATGAGGAAAGATTAAGGGAAATCGGCCTGACCACACTGGAGGACAGGAGGGTCAGGGGAGACATGATAACGACATATAAAATACTGCGTGGAATAGACAAGGTGGACAAAGACAGGATGTTCCAGGGAGGGGACACAGAAACAAGAGGCCACAATTGGAAGTTGAAGACACAAATGAGTCAGAGAGATAGTAGGAAGTATTTCTTCAGTCATAGAGTTGTAAGGCAGTGAAATAGCCTAGAAAATGACGTAGTGGATGCAGGAACCATACACAGTTTTAAGACGAGGTTTGATAAAGCTCATGGAGCGGGGAGAGAGAGGGCCTAGTAGCAACCGGTGAAGAGGCGGGGCCAGGAGCTAGGACTCGACCCCTGCAACCACAAATAGGTGAGTACAAATAGGTGAGTACAGACCAGGAGCTGAGTCTCGACCCTTGCAACCACAATTAGGTGAGTACACACACAAAACTCAGCAGTCCAAGTGTCTGTCGACAAGTGCCTTTGACAACTAGTAACTCTCTCTCTCTTCTCTCTCTCTCTCTCTCTCTCCTCTCTAATCCTCCCCAACCAGTCCTCACTTCGGCGAGATGAAAAGTTGGCGCAGGTCACCTCGAGTGCGCACGCGGGGGTCATGTCACAGGGGGGTCAGGTCACCTGGGGGGGTCATGTCACCAGGGGGCGGGGACCCCCGTGATGAATGACGGCTGACTCTTGGAAAATTGAAGGGAAATTGAAGGAAAAATTGATGGTTACGTCGTCCACTATCGTGGGTTGCGAGGTGAGGGGAGAGGGAGGGGGGAGGGGGAGCGCGGGAGGTGGGGGGAGGGGAAGGTGGTAGTGACGGTGGGAGGTGGGGGAGGGGAAGGTGGTAGTGAGGAGGAGGTGTTGTAGAGGGAGATGGGCAAGATGTGGTGGTGGGCCGGTGGTTGTAGTGGGCAGGTGGTTGCAGTGATGGGAAGGTGGTTGCAGTGGTGGTGGGCAGGTAGTTGCAGTGGTGGTGGGCAGGTGGTTGTAGTAGTGGGCAGGTGGTTGCAGTGGTGATGGGAAGTTGGTTGCAGTGGTGGTGGGCAGATGGTTGCAGTGGTGGTGGGCAGGTGGTTGCAGTGGCGATGGGAAGATGGTTGCAGTGGTGGTGGTGGTGGGCAAGTGGTTGCAATGGTGGTGGGCAGGTGGTTGCAGTGGCGGTGGACAGGTAGTTGCAGTGGTAGTGGGCAGGTGGTTGTAGTGGTGGTTGGCAGGTGGTTGTAGTGGTGGTGACCAGGTGGTTGTAGTGGTGGTGGGCAGGTGGTTGTAGTGGCGACCAGGTGGTTGTAGTGGTGGTGGCCAGGTGGTTGTAGTGGTGGTGGCCAGGTGGTTGTAGTGGTGGTGACCAGGTGGTTGTAGTGGTGGTGGGCAGGTGGCTGTAGTGGTGGTGGGCAGGTGGTTGTAGTGGTGGTGGGCAGGTGGTTGTAGTGGTGACCAGGTGGTTGTAGTGGTGGTGGCCAGGTGGTTGTAGTTTCCCGTATTATGTTCTGTAATGTCGGTGACGGCAATTAGCGTGGCTAATTAGCCTCGCTAATCCTTATTAACCTCTACATGTTAGAAGTGAACAAAGTCCCAGGACAGAAACGTTTTCTGATATGTCCTAGTGTGTGTTTACGTTTCTTTCTAAATAACTTGTCGGTATTTATCACCAAAGTTTATATCAACGATAATTATTATTATTATTATTATTATTATTATTATTATTATTATTATTATTAACACATCGGCCGTCTCCCACCAAGGCAGGGTGGCCCGAAAAAGAAACACTTTCATCATTCACTCCATCACTGTCTCGCCAGAGGCGCGCTTACACTACAGTTATAAAACTGAAACATTAACACCCCAACGATAAACAGTGACAGATACAAGGGAATCCTGGCAACTTATTTGCTTCCCATTGAGGAGAGACTTTCCTGATGGAGAAGGTATTTTCCAGCAGCATCTTGCTCCATGCCACATTTCCAGAAAAATGCTGGCATTCTTCGAAGAGAGTGAGCTAAGGGTTCTAAATTAGCCTGGAAGCTCTCCTGACCTCAACCCAATTGAGAATCTGTGGACAGTAACCAAGCACAGGATCACGAAACAGAACTGTTCAACTGTGGTGAAGCTAATTACTGCTGTTATTACGACCTGGTATATCGACGAAGAACTTGCCAAAATGTGTTCAACATTGTTCTATGTCAAAGCGTGTGGCATTGCTTGAGAGGTAAAGGATAGTAATATTTCTTTATTAAATCAATTATCTGTCATATTGTAGTGTATTTTTCAAATATTAATTTCCAAATAAATGTCTTCATCACTGTTACAATTAATATTCTCAGTAAGTAACTTCCGCCATAAATAAGTTAACATCAAGAACATGAACAGAGTGACTCGTCACGTATATAACTTGGACCGTCATCAAGATGGTGCTGCCTTGATGCTGGTTAAGGGCTCTTGATCCACGGAATTGTAAGTACCCTTCCCTGACTCCCGTCAAGCCTGACACTCTCTCTCTCTCTTCGGGCTGAAGGATTTCCACAATAGTAGTAATCCCTTCATCACCTCTTCTCGTATTTCCTCCCCATAGCATCCTCCTCCCCATAGTATCCTCCTTCCCAGACCATCCTCCTCCCCATAGCATCCTCCTCCCCATAGCATCCTCCTTCCCAGACCATCCTCCTCCCCATAGTATCCTCCTCCCCATAGCATCCTCCTCCCCATAGCATCCTCCTTCCAACCTTCCCCTCACCATAGTATCCTCCTCCCCATAGCATCCTCCTCCCCATAGTATCCTCCTTCCCAGACCATCCTCCTCCCCATAGCATCCTCCTCCCCATAGCATCCTCCTTCCCAGACCATCCCCCTCCCATACATCCACCTTCTAGATCATCCTCCTTCCAACCAATCCCCCTCCCAGATCCTCCTCATAGCATCCTCCTTCCCAGACCTCCTCCTCCCCATAGTATCCTCCTCCCCATAGATCCCTCCCATAGTATCCTCCTTCCAGACCATCCTCCTCCCATAGCATCCTCCTCCCCATAGTATCCTCTCCTCCCAGACCATCCTCCTCCCAAGCATCTCCTCCCTAGCATCCCTTCCCAGACCATCCTCCTCCCCATAGCATCCTCCTTCCCAACCATTCCTCCTCCCCATACATCCACCTTCTAGTCATCCTCCTTCCCAGACCCACATCCTCTCCTCAATCTCCTCCCCATGCATCCTCCTTCCAGATCTCCTCCTCCCATAGTATCCTCCTTCCTCAGATCCTCCTCCTTTCTGATCGTCCTACCCCCCTATAGCATCTCCTTCCAATCCTTCTCCTTCCAGACCCCCTTCAGATTCCTCCTCCCTCCCAATCTCTCCTCCTCATAGGGATCCTCACCATATATTCTCCTCATGCATCTTCTCCCATTATTCTTCATTCTTCTTTCTCTCTTTCCTCCATGACTCACACACTTACATCACGCTGCGTCATCATCTTCCTCCCTCATGTGATTCATCACTCCCTTTCCCTACTCCCTATCCCCTAGTCTCTCTTTCTCATCCTACGTTGCTTCGACCCCCTTAGTTCCTCTTAGTGGTGTATCACACACTGTGAGTCGACACCAGTATATTCTTTCTGCATCTTTATATCCATTTATTGTTTTTTCTTATCCCTCTCTCTTTTCTTTATCTTGCTTACTTTTTCACACATGCCTCTTCCTTTTCCTCCTGTTCCTTCCCTTCCCTTTTCAGACTTATCTTATTTTTTTTCCTTCATTCTCCACCTTCATCTTGTCCCTTCTTCATCACCCTCTCCTTCCACACCTCTCCCACTGATCCTTCCTTCCTTCCTTCCTTCCACCCGATTCTTTTCCATCTCTGTACCCTCCTTCCCCGTCTCCCTCCTCACCAGCGAGGGTGAGATAACTGGCCGAGGTCAACACAGTGTGTGAATAATGATGAAAACCACAGTGAACCTACTCTCTCTCTCTCTCTCTCTCTCTCTCTCTCTCTCTCTCTCTCTCTCTCCTCTCTCCCCCTCTCTCTCTAACATCAATTTAAATAGAACAGCCTATCATACGTTCAGAAGCTCCAGTCTCATAAACACGCTGGATAACGGGTATGTCTTGCTACTTCTACTTACACTTAGGTCACACTACACAAGCATGCACATGTATATGTATACATACACACATTAGGTATTTTTTTCTTAATAGTTCTTCTTTATTTTCTCTATTCTCCATGGGGAAGTGGAAAAGAATCTTTTCTCCGTAAGCCATGAGTGTCGTATGAGGCGAGTAAAATGCCGGGAGCAAGGGGCTAGTAACTCCTTCTGTAGAAAATACTAAAAATGTGAAGGAAAACTTTATAAAACTGGGATGCTTGAATGTGATTGTTAATGTAATGAATGAAAAGAAGTTGGATGTCGTAGCTCTAAGCAAAACAAAGCTTCAGTGTGGAGAAATAAATGGGATTAAGCCAGGAGCATCTGAGAGAGTTAGAGCTAAAGAAGGGGTAGCAATAATGTTGAAGGATCATTTATGGAAGGAGAAGAGGGAATATAAATGTATAAATTCAAGGATTATGTGGACTAAAATAAGGGTTGGATGCGAAAAGTTGGTCATAAGAGTCTTTGTACCTGGAGAAGAGAGGAGTGTAGAGGAGAGAGAGAATTTTTTGAGAGATGTTAAGCGAGTGTGTAGGAACTTTTGAACCAAGTGAGAGAGTAATTGTGGTAGGAGACCTAAAACTTACCCCAAACTTACCTGCCACACCCTCTTTAAATGTTTCTCCTACTTAACATTCAGGTCCCCTACCACAATTACTCTTTCGCTTGGTTCAAAAGTTCCTACACACTCGCTTAACATCTCCCAAAAATCTCTCTCTCTCTCTCTCTCTCTCTCTCTCTCTCTCTCTTCTTCTCTCTCTCTCTTCTCTCTCTCTCTTCTCTCCTCCCCTCCTCCCTCCTCTCTCTTTCTCTCTCTCTCTCTCTCTCTCTCTCTCTCTCTCTCTCTCTCTCTACACTTCTCTCTTCTCCAGGTACATAGACTCTTATTATGACCCACTTTTCGCATCCAACCCTTGTTTTAGTCCACATAATCCTTGAATTTATACGTTTATATTCCCTCTTCTCCTTCCATAACTGATCATTCAGTATTATTGCTACCACTTCCTGGTGAAAGATTCTCCTCCGGTGTTTCTCTCACAGCTCCAGAAGAGACGAAAGATAAGGCGGCATATAGTCAGTGTGTAGAAAATACTTAGAGAGCTATACTGTACAGTGGAGGGATCCAGGTCACAGATAACAGGTAGTGGAGGGATCCAGGTCATAGATGACAGGTAATGGAGGATCCAGGTCACAGATGACAGGTAATGGAGGTGCCAGGTCACAGGTGACAAGTAGTGAAGGTATCCAGGTTACAGATGACAGGTAATGGAGGAATCCAGGTCTCAGATGACAGGTAGTGGAGAGATCCAGGTCACAGGCGACAGGTAGTGGAGTGAACCAGGTCACAAGTGACAGGTAGTGGAGGGATCCAGGTCATAGATGACAGGTAGTGGAGGGATCCAGGTCACAGGTAGTGGAGGGATCCATGTCATAGATGACAGGTAGTGGAGGGATCCAGGTCATAGATGACAGGTAGTGAAGGGTGCCAGGTCGTAGATAACAGGTGGTCATCTCTACCCCTTGTTGTAGTTCGCTAGGGTTGGAAAGTTTAAGTCGATCTGGTGAACCGTCCTTGAGTTATAAGTGAAAAACCTTGGACGAAGAAAATTAGGTAACCACTTAAAATGTATCCCTTCAGTGATACCTAATTAATACCTGATTATGTTGAGGATATAAGTGTATCCCTTCAGGGTTACCTAATTAATACCTGATTATATTGAGGATATGATATAAGTGTATCCCTTCAGGGATACCTAATTAATACCTGATTATATTGAGGATATGATGTAAGTGTATCCCTTCAGGGATACCTAATTAATACCTGATTATGTTGAGGATATGATATAAGTGTATTCCTTCAGGGATACCTAATTATGCTGAGTACTTCATGTAAATGTAGTGCTTTAGGGATTCCTAATTAATACCTAATTATGCTGAGGACCTCATTTAAAATTTTGAACAAATTGTTGAATATTTCCCCTGACTATACCCTCTTCCCTATCTCCTTCCTCCTCCTTCCTTCCTTCCTCCTCCCTCCTCCTTCCTTCCTCCTCCCTAGTCCATCCTTCCTCCTCCTTCCTTCCTCTGTTTCCTTCTGTTTTTTTTCCACCTTCCTTCTCTAAGTCCTCTCGTAACTAAAGTCAGTACCTGATCAGCCGGGCTGTTGTTCCTACGTTGGAGTACGTGCGGCCAGCAGTAACAGCCTGGTTGATAAGGTTTTGATCCACCGGAAGGCCTGGTCAAGGACTGGGCCGGGAGGGGGCGTTGACCCCCAACTCCCTCCAGGTAGGTAGGTAGGTACGTAGGTATGTATGTGGGTGGAAGTGGAGGAGGAGGAGGAGGTGGAGTAGATGGAGGTGAGGAGGAGGAAGGTATAAGAGAAATCATTCCACTTCTCTTCCAAATCTTCCGTTATCCCTTTTGAGATGTTTCTGTTTTCTCTTGTCTCTCTCTCTCTCTCTCTCTCTCTCTCTCTCTCTCTCTCTCTCTCTCTCTCTCTCTCTCTCTCTCTCTCTCTCTCTCTCTCTCTCTCTCTCTCTCTCCTCACTCTTCCAATCTTCTTCTAACTTTTCTTTTAACTCTTTCTTCACCCACTTTTCTTATGTTCCTTCCCTTCTCTTTCTCACACACATTTCTCTCCTTACCCTCTATTTCCTCCTCACTTTCCTTCCTTCTCACCCACTCTCTCCCTCTCTCTCCACCCCCTTCTCTTCTATCCTGTTTTGTCATTCATTTACTGTCCCTCGCATATCCATTGTCCCTCTCATCTCGTCTTCCTGTTCCTGCCCCTCAGTGTCCTCTCGTTCTCCCTCTCGTCCCTCTGTTTCCTCTCCCCCTCCCTTATTCCCCCTCTCCCCCTCCTTTATTTCCACTCTCCCCCTCCCTTATTCCCACTCTCCCCCTCCCTTATTCCCACTCTCCCCCTCCCTTATTCCCACTCTTCCCTTCCCTTATTCCCACTCTTCCCCTCCCTTATTCCCACTCTTCCCGTCCCTTATTCCCACTCTCCCCCTCCCTTATACCCACTCTCCCCCTCCCTTATTCCCACTCTCCCCTCCCTTATTCCCACTCTCCCCTCCCTTATACCCACTCTCCCTCCCTTATTCCCACTCTTCCCCTCCCTTATTCCCACTCTTCCCGTCCCTTATTCCCACTCTCCCCCTCCCTTATACCCACTCTCCCCCTCCTTATTCCCACTCTTCCCGTCCCTTATTCCCACTCTCCCCCTCCCTTATACCCACTCTCCCCCTCCCTTATTCCCACTCTCCCCTCCCTTATTCCCACTCTCCCCCTCCCTTATACCCACTCTCCCCCTCCCTTATTCCCACTCTCCCCTCCCTTATTCCCACTCTCCCCCTCCCTTATACCCACTCTCCCCTCCCTTATTCCCACTCTCTCCCCTCCCTTATTCCCACTCTTCCTCTCCCTTATTCCCACTCTCCCCTACCTTATTCCCACTCTCCCCTCCCTTATACTCACTCTCCCCTCCTCATTCCCACTCCCCCCTCCCTTATTCCCACTCTCCCCTCCCTGATACCCACTTTCCCCTTCCTCTATTCCCACTCTCCCCCTCCCTTATTCCTACTCTCCCTCCCTTATTCCCCTCTCCCCTCCCTTATTCCCACTCTCCCCCTCCCTTATTCCTACTCTCCCCCTCCCCCACTCAGTCTGCCGTTCTCCTGTTTTACTCGTAAATCCAACTTTTTTTTGCACACACATCGATCACTGTAAGCTGAGGATAATCTTGATCGAGGGAGGAGGAGGAGGAGGAAGGGGAGGAGAAGAGGGAGAAGGAAGATTAGGAGGAAAAAGAGAGAGGGACGAGGAGGAGGAGGGGAGGAAGAAGAGGAGGAGGAGGAGGGGCATGGAGAGACGCAGAGGAAAAGGCAAAGGAGGATGGAGGCGAAATGGACGTAGACGAGTAGTAAAGAAAATATAGGGAGAGGAAAAGAGGTAGACAGGAGAGAGAGATGAAGAGCAAGAGAACGAAATACAAGAAAGCTCGGTCATTCCGCTAAGAAATGAAGAAGGAGAAGAGAGAGAGGGAGAGAAAGAAGGGAGGGAGGGAGAGGTAGAACCCTGTGTAAAAGACAGAGAGAGAGAGAGAGAGAGAGAGTCAGATCCAGTGTAGTTATCACAACTACGGTGGTGAAGGTAAAGAATTGAGAGAGGAAGAACTCCGTGTGTAGAGAGAGAGTGAGAGAAAGAGAGTGTCAAATCCAATCTAGTTATCACAACTAGGGTGGTGGGGCGGTAAGACATTGAAGGATTCGCTGGACCATTCACTTTATTGGCTGGAAGAGCGTCTCAGCTCACGCACCTAAGCCAGTGTCCAGTATTCCAGCACACGGTCCTGGAACCCCCGCTCCCCAAGACTACAACGCACTCCCAATTAGGAATATTACTGCAGATCCAGTACTGGGGGATCTGGAGGATTCGGTACTGGGTGGATCTGGAGGGTTCAGTGCTGAGAGGATCTGCAGGGTTCAGTCCTGGGGGATCTGGAGGGTTCAGTACCGGAGGGGATCTGGAGGGTTCAGTACCGGGGGAGATCTGGAGGGTTCAGTACTGTGGGATCTGGAATGTTTAGTACTGGAGTCATGTGGAGAGTTTACGGCTGGGGAAATCTAGAGGGTTCAGTACTGGAGGATCAGGAGGATTCAGTACTGGGGGATCTGGAGGGTTCAGTACTGGGTGGATATAACAGGGGAAACATAGCTAGCTGGTGTTACCACTGTGTAACTATCATGTAGAACAGCGTAAGCAACACACTGCTGGTGTTCCCACTGTGTAACTATCATATAGAACAGCGTAGCAGCACACTGCTGCTGTATCAAATTCTGCTAAGTGGGAAAAAATCGCTTGACCCCCACCCCTCCCTACCACCTACCCTTCCTCTCATCTCCCCCCTCGGACCCCCTTGCCTACCATCACCCATGGTTTCACTCTCCCCCGCCCCTCCCCTCTCACCCCCCACCGAACCCTAAACCAGGCACCCTACCCTTTTCTTTTTCTACTAAGGTAGGCTATGTATGTGTGTGTGTGTGTACTCACCCACTCACTCATATGTGGTTGCAGGGGTCGAGCTACAACTTCTGGCACCGCCTGTCAACTTGCCGGTTGTCAGATTCACTCCCTGCTTCCTTCGTGAGTCCTACCATACCTATTCTTAAAACTTTCTATGCAGCCACCATTTCTTCACCAAGATCATTCCCCTTTTCCGACCACCCTGAGGCTGAAGAAATACTTCCTGACATCCATGTGGCTCATCTGTTTCTTGTACGTCCCGTCGTATCCTCGAGTTTCGTTTCTTGCCTCTCAAACAGCCTGTTCCTTTGTATCTTGTGAATGCCTTGGGTATTTTATACGTTCTTATCATATCTCCTCTGCTTAGGCTTGGTTACAAATACATATGACAGTTTGGGATACACACAGAGGATCAAACCAAATGCAAATTAAGTGGCCAACCCTTCGGTCACTGTCTCGAACATTATGTGCATAATTTTCCATTTATTGAGGAATATAGAGATAGTATAATAACCTACGTGACATGTCAAGGTACTTTATTAGTGAAAATAAGATACCAGATATATCCAGCAAATTTACTCAATTTTCTTGTAAGAGATAAGTGAACTGGAGATATAAATCCAGAGCGGAGCCCCAGGGGCAAGCAGGGTCGGAAACCTGGAGGGTCTAGGATAAGGCGAGGCCAATGTAGGGCGGGGCAGGGGGTTGGGGCAGGGGGTTGGGGCAGGGGGCAGGGGTAGGGGCAGGGGTAGGGGCAGGGGCAAAGCTTCCACGAGGTAATAACACTAAGTACAGCCAGATAGAATTAACAAGGCAAGAGTCACTAGTGTTGGTATTTTGTGGCACCAGCATTCCCAGGCACGCTCACCAGGCCCTGTGGAAGAGTGCCCCCTGGCACTGATAGCTCCTGGGTCCAGGAGGGGGCGTCAGTGAGGGGGGATGGAACAGTAGGGGAGAAACGAGGGGTGGAACAAATTCAATGAAATTTTATTCCGATATTTACGCACATTTTGATTGATTCCGGGGGGTTATCGCCCCCCGGGCCAGATCCGACCAGTCAGGCTGTTGTTACCAGTAGCACGCAGTTCAACTTAAGCAACTATTGGACCACAATAATATGGTTTTAGGTGCACTGGAAAACAAGTAGAATGCAGATGTAGTATACCAAGATGTTGCAAAAGCCTTTGACAAGTGCGACCATGGTGTAATAGCACACAAAATGCGTGCTAAAGGGATAACCGGCAAAGTAGGCAGATGGATCTTCAACTTTCTAACCAATCGCACACAAAGAGTAGTGGTAAACGGAGTTAAATCAGATGCTGCCATAGTGAAGAGCTCTGTCCCACAAGGCACAGTACTCGCACCTATCCTGTTTCTTATCTCATATCAACATAGACAGAGATGTAAACCACAGCGCTGTACCATCCTTTGAAGACGATACTAGGATCTGCATGAGAGTGTCATCCATTGAGGACACGGCAAACCTCCAAAAGATTATAAACCAAGTTTTCCAATTGGCAACGAAGAAAAATATGATATTCAATGAAGACAAATTCCAACTACTCCGTTATGGAAACTGGAGAAATAATAACTAGGACTGAGTATACTACAAACTCCAATCACACAACAGAGCGGAAAAGTAATGTGAAGGACCTGGGAGTGTTAATGACTGAGGATCTCACCTTCAAGGATCACAACATGCCACTATCACATCTTCGAGGAAACTGATAGGATGGATAATGAGAACATTCAAGACAAGAGATACTAAGCCATGATGATTCTTTCTTAATCACTTGTTCTCTCTAGGCTGGAATACTGCTATACATTAACATCTCCATTCAAGCAGGTGAAGCTGCAGATCTAAAGAATGTACAGAGAACCTTTACTGCACGTATAAGTTCCATCAAACACCTTAACTACTGGGAACGCCTGGAAGCACTTGACTTGTATTCACTGGAGCGCAGGCGAGAGAGATATATCATAATCTACACCTGGAAGATTTTGGAGGGACTGGTCCCTAATATCCACACAGAAATCACTCCCTACGAAAGCAAAAGACTTGGCAGGCGATGCAACATACCTCCAGTGAAAAGTAAGGGCGTCATTAGTACAATAAGAGAAAACACAGTTACTGTCCGGGGCCCAAGACTGTTCAACAGCCTCCCACCAGCCATAAGGGGAATTACCAATAGACCCCTGGTTGTCTTCAAAAAGGAGCTGGACAGATAAAGTCAGTACCGGATCAGTCGGGCTGTGCTTCGTGTTGGACTACGTGCTGCCAGCAGTAACAGCCTCGTTGATCAGGCCCTGATCCACCAGGAGACCTGGTCATGGATCGGGCTGCGGGGGCGTTGATCCCCAGAATGCCCTCCAGGTAGGCAAACCCAGCTGATGAAGAAGTGACTTGAAGAGCTTACAGTTTAAGCAGCGTAGATCAGTGATCCAAGGTTCCACACAGCGTGGATCAGTGATCCAAGGTTTCACACAGCGTAGATCAGTGATCCAAGGTTCCACACACGTGGATCAGTGATCCAAGGTTCCACACAGCGTAGGATCAGTGATCCAAGGTTTCCACACAACGTGGATCAGTGATCCAAGGTTTCACACAGCGTAGATCAGTGATCCAAGGTTCCACACAGCGTGGATCAGTGATCCAAGGTTTCACACAGCGTAGATCAGTGATCCAAGGTTCCACACAACGTAGATCAGTGATCCAAGGTTCCACACAGCGTAGATCAGTGATCCAAGGTTCCACACAGCGTGGATCAGTGATCCAAGGTTTCACACAACGTGATCAGTGATCCAAGGTTTCCCCACAAGCGTAGGGTCAGTGATCCAAGGTTTCCACACAGCGTAGATCAGTGATCCAAGGTTCCACACAGCGTAGATCAGTGATCCAAGGTTTCACACAGCGTAGATCAGTGATCCAAGGTTCCACACAACGTGGATCAGTAATCCAAGGTTTCACACAGCGTAGATCAGTGAGACCAAGGGTATCCACACACAGCGTAGATCAGTGATCCAAGGTTCCACACAACGTGGATCAGTGATCCAAGGGGTTTCCCCACAACGTGGATCAGTGATCCAAGGTTCCCCACAGCGTAGGATCAGTGATCCAAGGTTCCACACAGCGTAGGGTCAGTGATCCAAGGGTTCCACACAGCGTAGATCAGTAGTCCAAGGTTCCACACAGCGTGGATCAGTGATCCAAGGTTCCACACAGCGTGGATCAGTAGTCCAAGGTTCCACACAGCGTGGATCAGTGATCCAAGGTTCCACACAGCGTAGATCAGTGATCCAAGGTTCCACACAGCGTGGATCAGTGATCCAAGGTTCCACACAACGTGGATCAGTGATTCAAGGTTCCACAGCGGGATCAGTATCCAAGGTTCCACACAACGTGGATCAGTGATCCAAGGTTCCACACAACGTGGATCAGTGATCCAAGGTTCCACACAACGTGATCAGTGATCCAAGGGTTTTCCACCCGCGTGGATCAGTAGTCCAAGGTTCCACACAACGTGGATCAGTGATCCAAGGTTCCACACAGCGTGGATCAGTGATCCAAGGTTCCACACAGCGTGGATCAGTAGTCCAAGGTTCCACATATAAACTGGTTAAGGGCTACTACCACTAGAGATGTTATGACACTAAACATGGCCGCTTTATGACTTCCTGTTTGTCAGGTCGATAAGTCCCGCCAAGGATTACTCTCCTTATATCAGTCTTACTGCTTATCATATATATATATATATATATATATATATATATATATGATATATTATAATATATATATATATATAATATATATATATTAAATATATATATATGCCAAAACCAACACTGAAAGAATAGGAAATTCCAAGCGCTTTCGTGACAATCCACATTATCAAGGAACTTGTGCTACTCACTATGTGAGTAGTCACGAAAGCGCTTGGATTTCTCTATTCTTTCAGGTGGTTGTTTTGCATATTTTGAAATCACCTGTTTACTGTGATCTTATTGCATATATATATATATATATATATATATATATATATATATATATATATATATATATATATATATATTATATATATATATATATATAGTACGGAATAGGTAAAATTGGTCAATTAACAAGAACTCATTTAAAATTAAGTCCTTTCTAAAATTTTCTCTTGTACATTTAAAGATATACATATTTTTTCATTCATGTTAATATAAAAATTAATGATTTTGTACCAAAAGAACCTTTGAAAACTTTCCTAACCTTGTTATAAGAAGCGAATTTTAATTTAGCCCAATCCAACTAGATATATTTTATATAAGGTTACTATAATTTAATAATATACACAGTGAATTACATTTTTTTCGTTAGATTTAGAATTATTTTTGCGAAATTATTGCATACACAAATTTTCGCTAGCCCTATTCGCAAGAAGTACATTGCTATTTAAGCCTAAATCGCTAGTTTTACTTATTCGGCACTACACACACACACACACACACACACACACACACACACACATAATAATATATATAATATATATATATATAATAATAATATATAAATATATATATAATATATATATACTAATATAATATATAATGCAGATATCGCCAACGAGCTATACAAGACGCAAAAACAACCACGGGGGCAGTTGAATGATAGCTCTAGGCCTTTCGTGTTGCAATCCACACATCAGGAGCTTGCAGTGTTACAAATATAAGTATGGGAGTCAGTCTGAAGCTGGATGGTAACTCCCATACCCTGAACACCAGGCTGTGAGAGGTTATTTCATCAAATCCTGCTACATACAGTGATCTTCGAAAGAAATTTTGGACTGCTGGCACTGCTACGTACTTTGGTGCCGAGTACGCAGGTTTGGACGAAATAACTCATTGCCCTGTTTTAAGATATTTTAATTATTAAAGGAAACCAAAATTTTAAATTCCAAATATACAGAAAACCAAAAACTATCTGTTTTTATGTATACTGTTATTCTTCACATCGTGAGAGAGTTAACTGTTCTGTAATCTCCTTAAGTTCTTGAGAGTTTTGAGAATTTGTAACCCAGAGTTCATAGATGAGGGACTATTGAAGATTTCCGAAATAGCATATGATCTAAAATATCTCCCCAAAAATTAATTGACAATTTTTTCAAAACTGCCAGAAGTACATTTTACAATTCGAAAAAGACAAAGAAACATATTCAGTCTGTAAAAATATGCAGTAAAGTTTATCACACGCAAATTGAAAAAGTCTTGAACTAAGATTACAACAGCCTGGTTGACCAGGCAAGCACCTGACGAGCCTGACCCATGCCCGGGCTCCGAGAGCAAAGAGACACTCGAAACTCATTAAAGGTATATGAAAGGTACATAAATATAGCATTAGAACTGGACAAGAGTCTAATGCTCTGTTTGTTCACGTGAGAGATTTTTACCATCTAATTGATTTTGAAAAGGCGGCGAAAGTTGCAACAAGGAAGTCCATAGTTGAGCGAAATATAACAGAATCAACTACATGAAAAGTAGTATTGATTGCATATGAATATAAGTTCTGGGTTGTATAAATTTGTTTCATTTATAATGAATAAAATTTGTGAGGATTTTAAACTATGCCTAACTTGTCACTCTTAATATTTTCATATGTGACCTGACTATATCTTCAGTAACTTCACTGAGAAGTGTAACACCCCCTAGCTTCATTGAGAAGTGTAACACCCCCTAGCTTCACTGAGAAGTGTAACACCCCCTAGCTTCATTGAGAAGTGTAACACCCCCTAGCTTCATTGAGAAGTGTAACACCCCCTAGCTTCATTGAGAAGTGTAACACCCCCTAGCTTCATTGAGAAGTGTAGCACCCCCTAGCTTCATTGAGAAGTGTAACACCCCCTAGCTTCATTGATAATGTAACACCCCCTAGCTTCATTGAGAAGTGTAACACCCCCTAGCTTCATTGAGAAGTGTAGCACCCCCTAGCTTCATTGAGAAGTGTAACACCCCCTAGCTTCATTGAGAAGTGTAACACCCCCTAGCTTCATTGAGAAGTGTAGACACCCCCTAGCTTCACTGAGAAGTGTAGCACCCCCTAGCTTCACTGAGAAGTGTAGCACCCCCTAGCTTCACTGAGAAGTGTAGCACCCCCTAGCTTCATTGAGAAGTGTAACACCCCCTAGCTTCATTGAGAAGTGTAACACCCCCTAGCTTCATTGAGAAGTGTAGCACCCCCTAGCTTCACTGAGAAGTGTAGCACCCCCTAGCTTCATTGAGAAGTGTAACACCCCCTAGCTTCATTGAGAAGTGTAACATCCCCTAGCTTCATTGAGAAGTGTAACACCCCCTAGCTTCATTGAGAAGTGTAACACCCCCTAGCTTCATTGAGAAGTGTAACACCCCCTAGCTTCATTGAGAAGTGTAACACCCCCTAGCTTCATTGAGAAGTGTAACACCTCTAGCTTCATTGAGAAGTGTAACCACCCCCTAGCTTCACTGAGAAGTGTAACACCCCCTAGCTTCATTGAGAAGTGTAACACCCCCTAACTTCATTGAGAAGTGTAACACCCCGTAGCTTCATTGAGAAGTGTAACACCCCCTAGCTTCATTGAGAAGTGTAGCATCCCCTAGCTTCACTGAGAAGTGTAGCACCCCCTAGATTCATTGAGAAGTGTAACACCCCCTAGCTTCATTGAGAAGTGTAACACCCCCTAGCTTCATTGAGAAGTGTAGCACCCCCTAGCTTCACTGAGAAGTGTAACACCCCTAGCTTCATTGAGGAATAGTTTAGCACCCCCTAGCTTCATTGAGAAGTGTAGCACCCCCTAGCTTCATTGAGAAGTGTAGCACCCCCTAGCTTCATTGAGAAGTGTAAGCACCCCCTAGCTTCATTGAGAAGTGTAAGCACCCCCTAGCTTCATTGAGAAGTGTAGCACCCCCTAGCTTCATTGAGAAGTGTAACACCCCCTAGCTTCATTGAGAAGTGTAACACCCCCTAGCTTCATTGAGGTGTAACACCCCCTAGCTTCATTGAGAAGTGTAACACCCCCTAGCTTCATTGAGAAGTGTAGCACCCCCTAGCTTCATTGAGAAGTGTAGCACCCCCTAGCTTCATTGAGAAGTGTAACACCCCCTAGCTTCATTGAGAAGGGTGAGATTCCTTGAGGGTGAGTCAGGGGTGGCGGCCACAGGGGCCGTCTCTCTACCCCAGCAGCTCTTTGTTGATAAGCACGTTGTTTGCTTATCCCTGCCGACCCTTCAGCTTGTCCACGGCAACAAAGTGGAGGACCACTAGGAAGGAAGGAAGGATGGATGACTGCAAGCTGTTTAGTCAAGAACCTCTCAAAATGGTATTCTTTTCATGGCAGCTCAGGAGGCAGCTTAGATGAATATTCTCGTACACACACATGAGCTATTGAATCTCTGCAAGAAATTCATCTCAAGCCAGCAAATAGTGGAGCCAACAAGACTAGGAAATACACTTGACTTTATTTTCAGAAATAATGACGACCTGGTAAGAACTCTAATAGTATCAAAGACATTAGACAGCTGGACCTGACTAGCTTGTGCTACTAGGTCTGATGCCCGTGCTCCTTCCTTAAGTGAATGTGACCTGACCTGACTAGGTAGGTCATTGGCTTAAGCCGGTAGGAGACTTGGTCCTGCCTCGCATGGGCCAGTATGCTTGCTGCAGTGTTCCTTCTTTCTTATGTTCTTATGTTTTGATTTAATTCGGATCACAACCTAATCGAAATTCAGACTTGTATTCGCAGAAGTTCTGACCAACAAAATACAGTTAGTTATAAGGAAGCCGTCATTAAATTCACCTTCAACAAGAACATCCAGTGGCATCAAATTAACCATGTCCGTAATGAAACGTTCTGGGACGATATCTTTAACAACACAGATCCAAACTAGTGCCTAGAAAGGATCAACTCTGTGGTATGCTGGTATGCTTAAGGCACATTCCCCTCAGAAAAAAAAGAGATGTATACAAGAGAGAGAGAGACGCTCCCTCTACAAGCAAAGGCGAAGACTCACAAAACATCATAATCCATACCCAGAGGATACTGGAGGGATTGGTCCCAAACCTGAACACTGAAATAAATGCATATTAACCTCTGGTGAAGAGTCAGGAAGTGATGAGAACACAGAGAGAGCTCACTAAGTGTAAGGGGACCTCGACTTTTCAAAGACCTCCCTTCATACATAAGGGGGGATTGGAGATAAATAGTATAAAACACCGACATGATGGAAAAAATAGACACAAATGTATAATGCAATGTTTTATTGACAATGTTTCGCCCACTGTGTACATGAAACGTTTGTTTTTTTCCGTATGGGGATTACTAACAAACCCCTGTCTTCAAGGAACCCGACATGTTCAGGCCAGTTGCTGATCAGCCGGGTTGTGTTGCATACGCTGGACTTTGACCGGCGGACACCAGCGTTTTGATAAATCAGGCTAACAACCAGGAGGCCTGATCTGGGACCGGGTCGCGGGGGCGGTGATCTCCGGAACCAAGTGCAGGTATCCTTACAGAAAACAGTTGGTTTCTGAACTCATAGTGCAATGCTTGATCTACGGCATCACATAGGGAACTATGCCTTCCAGAACCTGAATTCGAATACTGCTGACTCTGACCTTTCTTTGTATATACCTCCGCTTGTGTGTGTATATATATATATATATATATATATATATATATATATATATATATATATATATATATATATATATATATATATATATATATATATATATATACGTCGTGCCAAAAAAGTAAACCTTGCGATTTCGGCTTAAATAGCAACTCGCTTCTGCCGAATAAGGCAAGCGAAAATTTGTCTGAAATAATTTCGCAAAAATAATTCTAAATCTAACGAAAATAAATAGATTTCATTGTGTTTGTTTATTATTAAATTATTGTAAACTTGTATAAAATATATTTAGTTGGGTTAGGCTAAATTAAATTGCGCTTGTTATAATAAGGTTAGGTAAGTTTCCTAAGGTTCTTTTGATACAGAATCATTTATTTTTATATTAACATAAATGAAAAAAATATGTCTTTAAATGTATAAGAGAAAATTTTAGAAAGGATTTAATTTTAAATGAGTTCTTCCTAATTGACCAATTTTACCTATTCGGCACGACGTATATACATGTATTAGTTTATGGGTGAGTACAAGAGGCTGAACAGGACGGGTCTGGCCCTAGGACAGTGACGCTTCTTTCATTATAGTTTCCTTTGGTTATCAGTAAGGAGATTGTGGCCCCGTGCGTGTGGATGTGACCTGCTTGATCATACCATGTCAGAGTGTGGCCCCGTGGGTGTGAATGTGGCCTGCTTGTCCATACCATGTCAGAGTGTGGCCCCGTGGGTGTGAATGTGGCCTGCTTGTCCATACCATGTAATGAGATCTTTATCAGAGGCAGAGAAGCGGTGTTTGTTTACCTTGTCTGGGAGACCGTACCAGCCGACACGCGATCCTGTGTAAGACGTGAGTGTAGTGTGTGCGTGTATGTGTGTGAGTGTGAGTGTTTGTGAGTGTGGTAACAAGGTTGGTTGTAATGAGGTGGTCATACTTAGTTCTGAACCAGTACGTTGCTTCACGCAACACACTACCTCGGTTCAGGTTCCTGCCGCTGTAAAATTATACCCGTCTTTAATAAGCTCTCTGTGGGGACGCTTCGAGTGACTGTGTTGTGGATGTAGTCATGCCAGCAAGGATATACGTGAAACTTACCCACATACATACCAAGAATATACATAGACGTATTCCTCTAGAGTTCTAAGCATAAGCACTACATGGCTCAATAAATCTTGTTATTCACGGTAGCTGACGAGACATAACAGTTGAAACATCATTTGTAAATATGAGCACAAATGTTCTCCCGTTAACCCCTTTTAAATTCTAGTTGCTAGACCTTGCGTATGTTCTTAAGCTGCCGTCCACAGGATGTAAGTTGCACAGTAAACAAGCCGCTTCGGCGGCAAAATCTAAAAATCTAATCTGGCGAGGATAAAGTTGTAACACGTCTTGGAGGAACATTGCCGACAAAGTATAACTTAGTCACTTCCTGGTTAGCACCAAGACAGTGAGTCACAGGTCATCCCTTCCCAAGCATGTCCACCCTCATGTTATGTATACACGTATATCTGTAGGTGTAACTCTAGCAACTGTGCTGAGTTAGGTATACGAATTAACAACTGGGCGTCACTGTGATGAGCTGGGCATAAGAATTAACAACTGGGCGTCACTGTGATGAGCTGGGCATAAGAATTAACAACTGGGCGTCACTGTGATGAGCTGGGCATAAGAATTAACAACTGGGCGTCACTGTGATGAGCTAGGCATAAGAATTAACAACTGGGCGTCTACATTGCAGACTGTATTGTTTGTCATCCTAATGGCGCTAAAGTTGACCTGTGACTCTTTGACTCTTTGTTTATTACTGAATCAGTCATTACTGAAGATTCTTACCTCGCACAATGATTCTAACAACATGCTACACCACTCTTCTCCTGTTCTACTACACAACAGTACATACTATACACGTCAGTGACACTGGTCTCAGGTTTAACACTCTCTCTCTGTCTCCTTGAAAATTTGGGACTACATTTGCTGTTTTCCACACCTCTGGCAATTGCCGTGTGTCCGTTGACTTGAAGATTGTTGCCAGTGTGTGTGTGTGTGTGTGTGTGTGTGTGTGTGTGTGTGTGTGTGTGTGTGTGTGTGTGTGTGCGTGTGCGTGCGCGCGCGTATGCGTACATGCGCCTCATAAAGGGATGGATAAGGAGCATAATCATGCGTCACTGAGATGGTATTTTAGGTAAGCGTATATCAGTACTTGAGGGCACGTGCATGAAGACATGTACGTGAGGACACGTATGTGAGGACACGTACGTGAGGACACGTGCGTGAGTATATATACGTTGGTGTTGGGACAGGCTGCTGTGAGCAACTTTTATCCAGCATCTGAAGGTCAGAACACACACGTACTTATGAGGATCTGGTGGTTTATACTGTGTCCTTTTATCCTTCCTGGTTTGTTATTCTTATGTCCCTTTATCCTTCCTATTTGATGTTATTCTTCGTATGTCCCTTTATCCTTCCTATTTCATGTTATTCTTCGTATGTTCCTTTATCCTTCCTATGTTCTTTAATCCCTTCTATGTCCGTTTATCCTTCCAATGTTCTTGTATTCTTCCTATATTCGTCTTTCCTTCCTATTTCCTGTTATCCTCCTATGTCTGTTTCACTCTGGGAGACCACCAGCTCCAGTATGGCCGGCTCGTAGTAATTACCTCTCCCTCAGAAGCTACATTAACGTCATTGCTAGTATAGTTGTATTTAATGCAGTTGATATCCATGTTCTATTTAAGGTATGTTAACAAGGTTAAGTTAAGGTTAGGTTTGGATAAGTTAGGTTAGGGTAGGTTAAGGTAAGTTATGTAGATTTTGTGTACGTGGTGTACAAGGATTCTTAAAGGCACACAGGTGTTATGAGTACGTAACACCTAGGTGATGGTGGTTGTTGTGGTGATCGTGGATGAGTGAGATGTTGCCCCCTTCTCCTACCTCTCTTTTCCTTCCTGATCCTCCCTTTCCCCACCTCTCCATCACCCCCCTCCCCAACCTCTCCACCCCCTCCCTCACCTTTCCATCACCCCCTCCCCCACCTCTCCATCACAAACAACCAATATTGACACATGGAAATACTCTGCTGTCCTCAGTGTGAGGGTAGGAGACACGGAGGGAAGACACAGGTGTCAAAGAGGGAGAATAAGGGGGGAAAAAAAGAAGGGGAAGAATCTGGCGATATCCCCCTCCCATTTCACCCCCTCCATCGAGGTAGCAAGAGGGAATGTCAATGAATAAATAAAAAGCAACTTTTATCTACTTTTAAGACGCGTATTCGATTCGTGTCCTGGTTAATATTCTTCAGTTTCCATTTGCCATCCTGGCGTGTGTGGAACGGAAGCCTGGCTCATGTAAGCCTTCGGCTCACATCTGAAGGACTCGGGTTCAATCCCAGCGCACACTGAAGCGTTGGTAACGTTTCCTTACACCTGCTGCTGCTGTTCAGCTAGTAGTAAGTAGGTACCTGGGTGTTAGTCACCTTACACTTGCTGCTGTTGTTCACCTAGCAGTAAGTAGGCACCTGGGTGTTAGTCTCCTTACACCTGCTGCTGTTGTTCACCTAGCAGTAAGTAGGTACCTTGGTGTTAGTCACTTTACACCTGTTGCTGTTGTTCACCTAGCAGTAAGTAGGTACCTGGGTGTTAGTCATCTTACACTTGCTGCTGTTGTTCACCTAGCAGTAAGTAGGTACCTGGGTGTCAGTCACCTTACACTTGCTGCTGTTGTTCACCTAGCAGTAAGTAGGTACCTGGGTGTTAGTCTCCTTACACCTGCTGCTGTTGTTCACCTAGCAGTAAGTAGGTACCTGGGTGTTAGTCACTTTACACCTGTTGCTGTTGTTCACCTAGCAGTAAGTAGGTACCTGGGTGTTAGTCACCTTACACTTGGTGCTGTTGTTCACCTAGCAGTAAGTAGGTATCTGGGTGTTAGTCACGTTACACTTGCTGCTGTTGTTCACCTAGCAGTAAGTAGGTACCTGGGTGTTAGTCATCTTACACTTGCTGCTGTTGTTCACCTAGCAGTAAGTAGGTACCTGGGTGTTAGTCACCTTACACTTGCTGCTGTTGTTCACCTAGCAGTAAGTAGGTACCTGGGTGTTAGTCTCCTTACACCTGCTGCTGTTGTTCACCTAGCAGTAAGTAGGTACCTGGGTGTTAGTCACTTTACACCTGTTGCTGTTGTTCACCTAGCAGTAAGTAGGTACCTGGGTGTTAGTCACCTTACACTTGCTGCTGTTGTTCACCTAGCAGTAAGTAGGTATCTGGGTGTTAGTCACGTTACACTTGCTGCTGTTGTTCACCTAGCAGTAAGTAGGTACCTGGGTGTTAGTCCACTCTTGTGGACTAACAGTGAATAATCAATAAAAAATTCTTCCCTTTCTTCTTTTTTATATATTGTAAAGACGCAAGATTGCGAGGACTGATAAGAAGAGGTGAATATCAGGTCGTTGGAAGAGTGAAGAGTCAGGAGAGACATGATCAGAACGTACAAGGTACTTAGATGACAAGGTGGGTAAGGATTGACAGGGGAAAGGAGAAGAGGAGGGAGGATATGGAAGGTGCTCCCTCTGACCACTCTCAGGGAGGTTACCAGCTACTGTACAATACACCCTCTCTTCCCTCCCACCCTCTTCTCTCTCACCCTCTTCCCTCCCACCCTCTTCTTCCGCTTCATACCCGATTGTCTCATACCTGCTTCTCTCTCACCCTCTTCCCTTCCACCCTCCCGCTTCATACCTGCCTCTCTCCTACCTGCTTCTCTCCCACCTTCTTCCCTCCCACCCTCCATGCTTCTCTCCCACCTGCTAGATGTGTACATTTCTCTGGTGTGTATGAAGCTGTGACCATCATATCGCACTATCAGAGACTGTTATCTTAACTGGCAACACTTTCATCCCCAACCTCCACCTAACACACCAAAACCACTTACCCCTCTACCACTTACACCACTACCACTTAGACCCCCACCCTTGCACCTCACCACCACTTACCCTCTACCACTTACACCACTACTACTTAGACCCCCACCACTTGCACCTTCACCACCACTTACCCTCTACCACTTACACCACTACTACTTAGACCCCCACCACTTGCACCTCCACCACCACTTGCCCCTCTACCACTTACACCTTCACCACCACTTACCCCTCTACCACTTACACCACTACTACTTAGACCCCACCACTTGCACCTCCACCACCACTTGCCCCTCTACCACTTACACCTTCACCACCACTTACCCCTCTACCACTTACACCACTACTACTTAGACCCCCACCACTTGCACCTTCACCTCTACCGCTCACACCTCTACCACTTACACCCGCACCACTTCTGCCTTACAATCCTTCCCTCAAACACCTTGATAATAGACGATAGTCCTTAATATAAGTAGACAGTTGATGTTGAAGAGATGATGGGTGTGGACTCTGTACTGACCCATCAGGTGTAAGGTGAGACAGTCAGCTGAACGTTCATGTAACACGGTGTTGTGATCCTCTTACTTCCCAAGTACAACTTTCTCTCGGACGTAATCCACCAGTCATCTTACTCTCCCAGTCTTTAAATCGCACGGGAAACTTCCAGCGACCAATTGAAGTTACAGTAATCCAAGAAGGGTGAGAACTTCCTCCTCTTGTTGTTGCTTTAATCACCATATAATTTCTTCTCTCTCTCTGTCTGCTGTCTCTCTATCTCTCTTGCCCTACCCAGGAGCTTCCTCTCATCGCCTCCTACCTATGACAATGGTCTTTTTATTTCGTCTTGTACCAATCTTGGTCCATTGAGCGTTCCCTCCGCCCTTACCTGCCTCTCATACCTTGAATGGCCTGAAACACGACACCCGTCACTATGGTGGACTTATCGGTCCTCTGATGCCGCGTTACCGCTGCTTCATAACTAACAACATTGATGTACAAAATACGATAAACATGAATCTTTCAACATTATGTTTAGCGATATGGGAAGTGAATTGTACTTTAAGAAACTGGTTGAAGTTTTAAGGTAATGGTTTGTAAATAATGGAAGGAGGTTGTGTGTGTGGGGGGGGGGGTTAAGGGGCGGAGGACAACCTGAAGAATCAGTGGGTAACCATCCTTCTTAATTCCCAATAATGGGCCATTTGTTAACACTTAAGTAATGGCCGCGCCCCCAGGCTACTGTGTTCATTTGTAAGATGGAGGGGCTCTGAGGGAGGGAGGGAATGGAGATTTGGGAGGAAGGGAGGAAGCGAAGGAATGAAGACCTGGGAGGAAAGACCGGGGACTTGAGAGGGAGGGAAAGTAGTAAGGAATGAAAACTTGGGAGGAATGGAGGGAAGATAGGCATAAAGAATTGGAAGAGAGAGAGGAAAGGAAGGAATGGAGACTTGAGAGGGAGGTAGCGAGGGAAGGAATGTACATCTGGGAGGTAGGGAGAGAAGAAAGTAATGGAGACTTGGGATAGGTGGAGGAGAGGGGTCTAGAGTTTACTGCCTAGAGGGTGTTCCGGGGGTCAATGCCCCCGCGGCCCGGTTCATGACCAGGCCTCCCTGTGGATCAAGGCCTGATCAACCAGACTGTTACTGTTAGCCACAAGCAGTCCAACATACGAACCACACTATATTACACGTTATTAGGTTTACCTATACATTGATCAGTGTTATGCAGCTCCTGGACCACCTGTCAACTTGAGGGGAAATCCAAGAGTTCCTTGTTCCTTCATTATGGGGAGACGATTACCTACAGAAAGACAGAGGCCGACTCTTGGCTGTGGATGACCCAGAAGGTGACTGGAGGGTTATAAGTGAACTCTAGAGGACTAAATGTTTATAAGTGAACCTTCCATCAGTATTGATAAGTGAACCTTCCATCAGTATTGATAAGTGAGCCTTCCAGCAGTATTGAAAAGTGAACCTTCCAGCAGCATTGATAAGTGAACCTTCCAGCAGTATTGATAAGTGAACCTTCAATCAGCATTGATAAGTGAACCTTCCATCAGTATTGATAAGTGAACCTTCCAGCAGTATTGATAAGTGAACCTTCCATCAATATTGATAAGTGAACCTTCCATCAGTATTGATAAGTGAGCATTCCAGCAGTATTGAAAAGTGAACCTTCTAGCAGTATTGATAAGTGAACCTTCCAGCAGTATTGATAAGTGAACCTTCAATCAGCATTGATAAGTGAACCTTCCATCAGTATTGATAAGTGAACCTTCCAGCAGTATTGATAAGTGAACCTTCCATCAGTATTGATAAGTGAACCTTCCATCAGTATTGATAAGTGACCCTTCCATCAGTATTGATAAGTGAACCTATCATCAGTATTGATAAGTGAACCTTTCATCAGTATTGATAAGTGAACCTTCCAGCAGTATTGATAAGTGAACCTTCCAGCAGTTATATGATAAGTGAACCTTCCAGCAGTATTGATAAGTGAACCTTCCAGCATATTGATAAGTGAACCTTCCAGCAGTATTGATAAGTGAACCTTCCAGCAGTATGATAAGTGAACCTTCTCAGCAGTATTGATAAGTGAACCTTCCAGCAGTATTGATAAGTGAACCTTCCAGCAGTATTGATAAGTGAACCTTCCAGCAGTATTGATAAGTGAACCTTCCAGCAGTATTGATAAGTGAACCTTCCAGCAGTATTGATAAGTGAACCTTCCACCAGTATTTATAAATGAACCTTCCATCAGTATTTATAAGTGAACCTTTTATTTATTAGTAGGTCTTCCAACAGTATTTACAAGTGAACCTTCCAGCAGTATTTACAAGTGAACCTTCCATCAGTATTGATAAGTGAACCTTCCATCAGTATTGATAAGTGAACCTTTTATTTATTAGTGGGCCTTCCACCAATATTTACAAGTGAACCTTCCACCAGTATTTACAAGTGAACCTTCCAGTAGTATTTACAAGTGAACCTTCCAGCAGTATTTACAGGTGAACCTTCTACCAATATTTACAAGTGTACCTTCCAGCAGTATTTACAGGTGAACCTTCCACCAATATTTACAAGTGAACCTTCCAGCAGTATTTACAAGTGAACCTTCTACCCAAAATTTACAAGTGAACCTTCCAGCAGTATTTACAGGTGAACCTTCCACCAATATTTACAAGTGTACCTTCCAGCAGTATTTACAAGTGAACCTTCCACCAGTATTTACAAGTGTACCTTCCAGCAGTATTTACAAGTGAACCTTCCACCAGTATTTACAAGTGAACCTTCCAGCAGTATTTACAAGTGAACCACCAGTATTTACAAGTGTACCTTCCAGCAGTATTTACAAGTGTACCTTCCAGCAGTATTTACAAGTGTACCTTCCACCAGTATTTACAAGTGTACCTTCCAGCAGTATTTACAGGTGAACCTTCCACCAGTATTTACAAGTGAACCTTCCAGCAGTATTTACAAGTGAACCTTCCACCAGTATTTACAAGTGTACCTTCCAGCAGTATTTACAAGTGAACCTTCCACCAGTATTTACAAGTGTACCTTCCAGCAGTATTTACAAGTGTACCTTCCAGCAGTATTTACAAGTGTACCTTTGCATTCCTACCTGTCAGTGGTTTTAGAGATCAGTGTAATAACCTGCCTCACTATATAGCATTATTCACCTTCACGTAGGAGACGAACCTTATGACGGTTCGCTCCATCCTGGACCATTGTCAAGTCAGTGAAAGATAGAGAAGGCCTGATGATAATATGGTGTTAGTAGTGTTCGTGTTGGTGGTAGTGGTGGTGGTGGTGGTGGTAGTGGTGGTAGTGGTGGTGGTGGTGGTAGTGGTGGTGGTAGTGGTGGTGGGGGTGATCGTGGTTGGTGGTAGTAGTAATGGTGGTGTAGTAGCGGTGGTGATAGTAGTAGTAGTGGTGGTTGTGGTAGTGGTGGTGGTGGTGGTAGTGGTGGTGGGGGTGATCGTGGTGGTGGTAGTAGTAATGGTGGTAGTAGTAGCGGTGGTGATAGTAGTAGTAGTGGTGGTGATAGTAGTAGTAGTGGTGGTGATAGTAGTAGTAGTGGTGGTGGTGGACGACATACAGTTGTAGCTACGGTAATGTAACTTTCTCATCCACACGTCACTGAATTATGACCCTCACAGTAACCTTGTGTAAGTGCCACTTTACCACTTCATTATTATTATTATTATTATTATTATTATTATTATTATTATTATTATTATTATTATTATTATTATTATTATTACAGATAATTGTCCTTCCCATATATTTTAATTTACTCTTCCCCAGTATAATTATCTTGTTATGTAAAGTGTTAAGTGTAGTATAAGTGCTGTAAAGTGCCTCTGTGGGGGTGAGGAGGGGCTCTCGCCCCCTCCTCCTCCCTGTCATAACAATCCCAGGGATCATCGCCCCTGTGACCTGGTCCCAGACCAGGCCTCTTGGTTGATGGCCCGATCAGTGAGGCAGTTGTTGCTAGTAATATGTATTCCAACGTATGCACCACAGCCTGGCTGATCAGGAACTAAGTAACCTACGCAGTGCCTCTTGACAACATCTAAGGGTCAATTGGTAATTTTTACTGTCTCTGAAGCATATTGAAAAGTCTTGGTACATTTAGACTTACTGAGTTGTCTCACTGCAGAAGTGGGTACAGTTCAAGGAGTGAGCATCTTAAGTGGTTAAACATACAAAGAACAAAGCTCACCACGTCCATTCTTCCTCTTAAATAATAAACGTTTCTTTAATATAGCGTAGGATTTCTCTGTACACACACACACACACCACAACACACACACACACACACACACACACACACACACACACACATACACACAACACACACACACACACACACACACACACACACAACACACCACACACACACACACACACCACACACACACACACACAACCTTCCACACATCTATAAACCATGAATTACATACAAGTCTATGAAAGATGTTTAACCCAGCTGTCTACATCCACATTCCTCCTTGTACTGCTTCCATCTTGAAGAGGCCCTTCCCATCTGAAAAGCCCCTTCCATCTGAAGGAGGGCCCCTTCCATTTGAAGAGGCCCTTCCCATCTTGAAAATGCCCTCCATCTGTAGAGGCCCCTTCCACATCTGAAGAGAGGGCCCTCCATCTTGAAGGGAGGCCCTTCCCATCTTGAAGGGAGGGCCCCTTCCCATCTTGAAGAGAGGGCCCCTTCCCATCTTGAAGGGAGGGCCCCTTCCCATCTTGAAGGGAGGGCCCCTTCCCATCTTGAAGGGAGGGCCCCTTCCCATCTTGAAGGGAGGGCCCCTTCCCATCTTGAAGGGAGGGCCCCTTCCCATCTTGAAGAGAGGGCCCCTCAGTTGAGCGCCCAACAAAACTGGGAGAGAGAGAGAGAGAGCAGCAGCAATAGCAGCAGCAGCAGCAGCAGCAGCAGCAGCAGCAGCAGTAGTAGTAGTAGTACTACTACTAGCAGTAATAGTTATAGTGTGTTCACATTGGAAGTTGCTCCATGAACGTATTTACGTACGTTGATGTTATCATAGCGAGTGATAGCTCTACTCAGACTTCTAACTGTATTCCTATGATATTCATGTTTATTATTTACTTCTCTCCTAATAATATTCCTAATGTTAAACACAGACGCACCAGAGTCACATTCTGCACTCTCCTTCACGCTACTTTCTTTGGCTCTCTTATCAACTTTATCATAAACGAGTAATTCAGTATGTGATGGAATCCATAACAATTTACATTAATTCTCTCTTTTCCAGGATTTTTGAGTATCTGTATCTGGCATCTGCAAAGATCTTGTTAGAGTCATTATGATGACATAATCAGTAATAATCACAGTCAAGATCAGCGTCATAAGAATCAATAATAATATTATTTTTATCAACACATCGGCCGTTTCCCACCAAGGCAGGGCGGCCCGAAAAGGTTGGTAGACAGCAACCACCCAGGGAGGTACTACCGTCTTACCAAATGAGTGTGAAACATATGCCTGTATTTGTTTTGCATGATGGTAGGATTGCTGGTGCCTTTTTCTGTCTCATAAACATGCAAGGTTGCAGGTATGTCTTGCTACTTCTACCTACACTCAGGTCACACTACACATACATGTACAAGCATATATGTACTAACCCCCCTCTAGGTTTTCCTAAGTTTTCTTCCTAGTTTTTGTTCTTGTTTATTTCTTCTAATCTCCATGGAGAAATGGAACAGAATTCTTCCTCCGTAAGCTATGCGTGTCGTAGGAAGCGACTAAATGCCGGGAGCAATGGGCTAGTAACCCCTTCTCCTGTATAAATTACTAAAAAGAAGAAAAAGAAGAACCAATAATAATTAAATATAATCAGGGTCAGCATCAGTGTCATAAGAATCAACAATAATCATAGAGCCAATATCAGTGTAATAAATTAACTTTAGCGCCATTAGGATGACAAACTACTTTGCACTGTAGACGCCCAATTGTTAGTTCTTATGCCAAACTCAACATAGTTGCTAGAGCTAGCTAGGAAGCCCTACCAGTAGACTCCTGCCTAGATCCAGCAGTGTTCTGCTTGACTATCTCGCCCTCATCTCTGCAGCAGACCTTGTGATAGGCTAGACAGTGTGTGTTCCGTCTCGTCAGATAAGCTGGGTCTAGCCCTTGTGTTGTCTCTCTCTTTCCCACGTTCTGGTGTGCTCTTCTTCGGCACTTCCCTCAGGTACTGGTGTACTTCCCTCAGGTACTGGTGTACTTCCCTCAGGTACTGGTGGTACTGGGGTCCTACCCTCAGATACTGGTAGTACTGGGGTCCTACCCTCAGCTACTGATAGTACTGGGGTCCTACCCTCAGATACTGGTAGTACTGGGGTCCTACCCTCGGCTACTGATAGTACTGGGGTCCTACCCTCGGGTACTGGTAGTATTGGGGTCCTACCCTCAGGTACTGGTAGTACTGGGGTCCTACCCTCAGGTACTGGTAGTACTGAGGTCCTACCCTCAGGTACTGGTAGTATTGGGGTCCTACCCTCAGGTACTGGTAGTACTGGTGTACTTTCCTTAGGTTATGGTAGTAGTGGTGTACTTCCCTCAGGTACTGGTAGTACTGGGGTCCTACCCTCAGGTACTGGTAGCACTGGGGTCCGACCCTCAGGTACTGGTAGTACTAGGGTCCTACCCTCAGGTACTGGTAGCACTGGGGTCCGACCCTCAGGTACTGGTAGTACTGGGGCCCTACCCTCAGGTACTGGCAGTACTAGGGTCCTACCCTCAGGTACTGGTAGTACTAGGGTCCTTACCCTCAGTACTGGTAGTACTGGGGTCCTACCCTCAGGTACTGGTAGTACTAGGGTCCTACCCTCAGGTACTGGTAGTACTAGGGTCCTACCCTCAGGTACTGGTAGTACTAGGGGTCCTACCCTCGGTACTGGTAGTACTGGGGTCCTACCCTCAGGTAATGGTAGTACTAGGGTCCTACCCTCAGGTACTGGTAGTACTAGGGTCCTACCCTCAGGTACTGGTAGTACTAGGGTCCTACCCTCAGGTACTGGTAGTACTGGGGTCCTACCCTCAGGTAATGGTAGTACTAGGGTCCTACCCTCAGGTACTGGTAGTACTAGAGTCCTACCCTCAGGTACTGGTAGTACTGGGGGTTCTAACCTCAGGTAATGGTAGTACTAGGGCCTACCCTCAGGTACTGGTAGTACTAGGGTCCTACCCTCAGGTACTGGTAGTACTAGGGTCCTACCCTCAGGTACTGGTAGTACTAGGGTCCTACCCTCAGGTACTGGTAGTACTGGGGTCCTACCCTCAGGTACTGGTAGTACTAGGGTCCTAAAACCTCAGGTACTGGTAGTACTGGGGTCCTACCCTCAGGTAATGGTAGTACTAGGGTCCTACCCTCAGGTACTGGTAGTACTAGAGTCCTACCCTCAGGTACTGGTAGTACTAGAGTCCTACCCTCAGGTACTGGTAGTACTGGGGTCCTACCCTCAGGTACTGGTAGTACTAGAGTCCTACCCTCAGGTACTGGTAGTACTGGGGTCCTACCTTTAGGTACTGGTAGCACTGGGGTCCTACCCTCAGGTACTGGAGTACTGGGGTCCTACCCTCAGGTACGTAGTACTGGGGTCCTAACCCTCAGGTACTGGTAGTACTGGGGTCCTACCCTCAGGTACTGGTAGTACTGGGGTCCTACCCTCAGGTACTGGTAGTACTGGGGTCCTACCCTCAGGTACTGGTAGTACTGGGGTCCTAACCCTCAGGTATGGTAGTACTGGGGTCCTACCCTCAGTACAGGTAGTACTGGGGTCCTACCCTCAGGTACTGGTAGTACTGGGGTCCTACCCTCAGGTACTGGTAGTACTGGGGTCCTACCCTCAGGTACTGGTAGTACTGGGGTCCTACCCTCAGGTACTGGTATACTGGGTTCTACCCTCAGGTACTGGTAGTACTGGGGTTCTACCCTCAGGTAACTGGTAGACTGGGGGCCTAACCCCAGGTACTGGTAGTACTGGTTCTACCCTCAGGTACTGGTAGTACTGGGGTCTACCCTCAGGTACTGGTAGCACTGGGGTCCTACCCTCAGGTACTGGTGGTACTGGGGTCCTACCCTCAGGTAGCTGTGTGGATTCAGTACAGTGAGAAACCTGATACCAGTCCTACCTGGACCTGTCATTACTGCAGGAACACACACACTCTCTCTCTCTCTCTCTCTCTCTCTCTCTCTCCTCCTCTCTCTTCTCTCCATCTCTCTCCTCTTCTCTCTCTCTCTCCTCTCTCTCCTCTCTCCATCATCTCTCCCGACTATGTCTTTCCCCACCTCCCCATCCACATGTCTCCCCCACCTCCCCAAACCTCATATCTTCCCCACCTCCCCAACCACACGTCTCCAACAATTTCTGACTGTTTATTTTCACTAATGACTTACATGAAGATTGTATGTACGTTATCTTGGATAACTTACACAGTTGCTGGGTTATCTTGGATAACTTACACAGTTGCATGGGTTATCTTGGATAACTTACACAGATGCTGGTTATCCTGGATAACTTACACAGTTCTGGTTATCTTGGATAACTTACACAGTTGCTGGGTTTTCTTGGATAACTTACACAGTTGCTGGGTTATCCTGGATAACTTACACAGTTGCTGGTTATCCCTTTGGGTAACTTACACATTTGCTGGGTTATCTTGGATAACTTACACAGTTGCTGGTTATCTTGGATAACTTACACAGTGCTGGGTTATCTTGGATAACTTACACAGTTGCTGGGTTATCTTGGATAACTTACACAGTTGCTGGGTTATCTTGGATAACTTACACAGTTGCTGGGTTATCTTGGATAACTTACACAGATGCTGGGTTATCTGGATAACTTACACAGTTGCTGGGTTATCTTGGATACTTACACAGTTGCTGGGGTTTTCTTGGATAACTTACACAGTTGCTGGGTTATCTTGGATAACTTACACAGTTGCTGGGTTATCCTGGATAACTTACACAGTTGCTGGGTTATCTTGGATAACTTACACAGTTGCTGGGTTATCTTGGATAACTTACACAGTTGCTGGGTTATCCTGGATAACTTACACAGTTGCTGGGTTATCTTGGATAACTTACACAGTTGCTGGGTTATCTTGGATAACTTACACAGTTGCTGGGTTATCTTGGATAACTTACACAGTTGCTGGGTTATCTTGGATAACTTACACAGTTGCTGGGTTATCTTTGGGTAACTTACAAAAGTTGCTGGGTTATCTGGATAACTTACACAGTTGCTGGTTATCTTGGATAACTTACACAGTTGCTGGGTTATCTTGGATAACTTACACATTGCTGGTTTTCTTGGATAACTCACAGTTGCTGGGTTATCTTGGGTAACTTACACAGTGCTGGTTATCTGGGTTTAAATTACACTTTGCTGGTTATCTGAACTTAACAGTTGCTGGGTTTCTTGGTAATAACTATGCTTATCCTGGATTTGGTGTGGGGTTATCTTGGAAACTTGATGCTGGTTATCCGGATAACTATACATTGCTGGATCTTGGACTTACACAGATGTGGGTTTGGAAACCCCGAGTGGGTTATCTGGATACTTACACGTTGGGTATCCTGGATAACAACAGTTTCTGGGTTATCTTGGATACTCAGGCCTGGGTTATGATAACTTACACATTGCTGGGTTATCTTGATATTACCAGTTGCTGGGTTATCTTGGATAACTTACACAGTTGCTGGGTTATCTTGGATAACTTACACAGTTGTTGGGTTATCCTGGCAAACTTAACATACGTTACCATAAAAGACAGTATATATGATTCCTGAAGATGGTGATTGAGTTATCCCTGAAACCTTGATTTGTCACGCGATAAACATGATATTACAACTCGTGTGGGTGAGACAATTGTGTGGGTGAGACAAGCGTGTGGGTGAGACAAGTGTGTGGGTTAGAAGGGTTGAATATGAGAAGGAAGTGACATGTATGGGCCAGCTGGCCTCCTGCAGTGCTCCTCCATTCTTATGTCCTTAATTCTTATACGTAATCTTATTCGTATATTCCTAATTGAAGTCTCGTGGTGTCCAGAGTTGGCTGTGAGATTCCCGTAGAGTTTGTTGACGGAGAGTGTGTGAGTGTGTGTGTACTCGCCTATTTGTACTCACCTATTTGTGGTTGCAGGGGTCGATTCATAGCTCCTGGCCCCGCCTCTTCTCTGATTGCTACTAGGTCCTCTCTCTCCCTGCCCCATGAGCTTTATCATACCTCCCCTTAAAACTATGTATGGTTCCCGCCTCCACTACGTCACTTTCTAGGCTATTCCACGGCCTGACTACTCTATGACTGTGTGTATGTGTGTGTGTGTGTGCGTGTGTGTGTGCGTGTGTGTGTGTTGTGTCTTGCAAACATGGGAATGTCACCCATCCTGTGTGATGGAATGTGACAGTAACTCACACTGTGTGATGGAATGTGACAGTAACTCACACTGTGTGATGGAATGTGACAGTAACTCACACTGTGTGATGGAATGTGACAGTAACTCACACAGTGTGATGGAATGTGACAGTAACTCACACAGTGTGATGGAATGTGACAGTAACTCACACTGTGTGATGGAATGTGACAGTAACACACACAGTGTGATGTAATGTGACAGTAACTCACACTGTGTGATGGAATGTGACAGTAACTCACATTGTGTGATGGTATGTGACAGTAACTCACACTGTGTGATGGAATGTGACAGTAACTCACACTGTGTGATGGAATGTGACAGTAACTAACACTGTGTGATGGAATGTGACAGTAACTCACACTGTGTGATGGAATGTGACAGTAACTAACACTGTGTGATGGAATGTGACAGTAACTCACACAGTGTGATGGAATGTGACAGTAACTCACACTGTGTGATGGAATGTGACAGTAACTCACACTGTGTGATGGAATGTGACAGTAACTCACACTGTGTGATGGAATGTGACAGTAACTCACACTGTGTGATGGAATGTGACAGTAACTCACACTGTGTGATGGAATGTGACAGTAACTCACACTGTGTGATGGAATGTGACAGGGAAACGTAGGGAAACGCATTCTACCTTCATGTAGAATAGTGTAGCAGCACACTGTTGATGTATCCAATTTATTAAATAAAATAAAAGTCACTATCTGTCCTGTGCTTTATTTAGTGTACATATCTCCCAGCAGTGTTTGTGATATCTTCCTGGTAAGATGTTGAATAGTTTGGGACCACGAATGTTGATACAGTCTTCTCTTATGGTTTCCATGGTGCCCCTGTCTTCTCATCGATTATAATTTACACATTTTCCTATATCTCTCACTCCAGTATGTTGTTATGACAGTGTGCAGATTCGGAACAAGGCCCTTAATCACCTTCCACGTATATATTATCATGTATCTCTCGTCCGCTTCAGCGAGTACATATTGAGAACTTGAGGAGTTCCTAGTAATTAAAATTCTTTATTGGCTCCCTGATGACTGCTGTAAATGATATCCTGTATCTATTGCAGTTTTCGATAATCTTACCACCCTTTACCTGACGTGGGCAGGGAAGAGTAGGGTGTCATGGACAATCACAATGACACTATTTACCACGTTATTTAAGTTCATCATTCCAACCCCGGCTTCATTAACCTACTGGCTAGCCTGTCTGGAGGTGTTCCAGAGGTTCAACGCCCCTGCGGCCTGGTCCATGACCAAGCCTCAAAGAATCCTGGACCTGATTTTACTCCACAACATGTTACTGCTGGATCATGTTGCAATCATCGTTTGTTTCGAAAATTCATGCTAATCTTGTCTTGACCAGCCTACCTGTGAGTCATCCTATCTGGAGGGGTCATCCCAGGGATTAACGTTCCGCGGCCATCTGTCAACGTACCAGGCTGGTTAATCCTGAACGAATTAGGGTCATCCCTGACGATTATGTTACTCCCAGACTTTTAGTGTGTCCATCCTTCAGACTTTAGATGTGTCCATCTTCAAACGTTTAGTGTGTCCATTCCTTCAATTTGTATGTGTGTACTCCATCTCTCAGAACGTTTAGTGTGGTCCATCCTTCAGAACGTTTAGTGTGGTCCATCCTTCAGAACGTTTAGTGTGGTCCATCCTTCAGAACGTTTAGTGTGGTCCATCCTTCAGAACGTTTAGTGTGGTCCATCCTTCAGAACGTTTAGTGTGGTCCATCCTTCAGAACGTTTAGTGTGGTCCATCCTCAGAACGTTTAGTGTGGTCCATCCTTCAGAACGGTTTAGTGTGGTCCATCCTTCAGAACGTTTAGTGTGGTCCATCCTTCAGAACGTTTAGTGTGGTCCATCCTTCAGAACGTTTAGTGTGGTCCATCTCTCAGAACGTTTAGTGTGGTCCATCCTTCAGAAAGTTTAGTGTGGTCCATCTCTCAGAACGTTTAGTGTGGTCCATCCTTCAGAAAGTTTAGTGTGGTCCATCTCTCAGAACGTTTAGTGTGGTCCATCCTTCAGAAAGTTTAGCGTGGTCCATCCTTCAGAAAGTTTAGTGTGGTCCATCCTTCAGAAAGTTTAGCGTGGTCCATCCTTCAGAACGTTTAGTGTGGTCCATCCTTCAGAAAGTTTAGTGTGGTCCATCCTTCAGAAAGTTTAGGTGGTCCATCCTTCAGAAACGTTTAGTGTGGTCCATCCTTCAGAACGTTTAGTGTGGTCCATCCTTCAGAAAGTTTAGCGTGGTCCATCCTTCAGAACGTTTAGTGTGGTCCATCCTTCAGAACGTTTAGCGTGGTCCATCCTTCAGAAGTTTAGTGTGGTCCATCCTTCAGAAAGTTTAGTGTGGTCCATCCTTCAGAAAGTTTAGGTGGTCCATCCTTCAGAACGTTTAGTGTGGTCCATCCTTCAGAAAGTTTAGTGTGGTCCATCCTTCAGAAAGTTTAGTGTGGTCCATCCTTCAGAAAGTTTAGTGTGGTCCATCCTTCAGAAAGTTTAGTGTGGTCCATCCTTCAGAACGTTTAGTGTGGTCCATCCTTCAGAACGTTTAGTGTGGTCCATCCTTCAGAAAGTTTAGGTGGTCCATCCTTCAGAAACGTTTAGTGGTCACTCAGAAAGTTAGTGGCCATCCTTCAGAACGTTTAGTGTGGTCCATCCTTCAGAACGTTTAGTGTGGTCCATCCTTCAGAAAGTTTAGTGTGGTCCATCCTTCAGAACTTAGTGCCATCCTAAAGTTAGTCGTGGTCCATCCTTCAGAACGTTTAGGTGGTCCATCCTTCAGAACGTTTAGTGTGGTCCATCCTTCAGAACGTTTAGTGTGGTCCATCCTTCAGAAAGTTTAGTGTGGTCCATCCTTCAGAACGTTTAGTGTGGTCCATCCTTCAGAACGTTTAGTGTGGTCCATCCTTCAGAACGTTTAGTGTGGTCCATCCTTCAGAACGTTTAGTGTGGTCCATCCTTCAGAACGTTTAGTGTGGTCCATCCTTCTTAAAGTTTAGCGTGGTCCATCCTTCAGAACGTTTAGTGTGGTCCATCCTTCAGAACGTTTAGTGAGGTCCATCCTTCAGAAAGTTTAGTGTGGTCCATCCTTCAGAACGTTTAGTGTGGTCCATCCTTCAGAACGTTATGTCCATCTCAGAACGTAGTGTCCATCCTTCAGAACGTTTAGTGGTCCATCCTTCAGAACGTTTAGTGTGGTCCATCCTTCAGAACGTTTAGTGTGGTCCATCCTTCAGAACGTTTAGTGTGGTCCATCCTTCAGAACGTTTAGTGTGGTCCATCCTTCAGAAAGTTTAGTGTGGTCCATCCTTCAGAACGTTTAGTGTGGTCCATCCTTCAGAAAGTTTAGTGTGGTCCATCCTTCAGAAAGTTTAGTGTGGTCCATCCTTCAGAACGTTTAGTGTGGTCCATCCTTCAGAACGTTTAGTGTGGTCCATCCTTCAGAACGTTTAGTGTGGTCCATCCTTCAGAACGTTTAGTGTGGTCCATCCTTCAGAACGTTTAGTGTGGTCCATCCTTCAGAACGTTTAGTGTGGTCGCCGGCATGACGAGTGTGCTGTTATACTACTGTGCAACATTTCGCACACACTGAGGCCACGATAGAAGTGAGAGGGTTAGGACAAGTGTTTCCTGACGCGGGTCTTAATCATATAACGACCCACAGCTGGAGCTTTTGGTCATCTGACCGAGGCCTTCCACTGGCTTAGTGAGCTAGAATATAATTCCCAACTTGTGTATCCTCACAATACAGCGTGGCATGGCTCACAATCGAACGGTTAGGGATTTGATCTCCGGGTGGTCGAAATGTGCATGCAAGTCAAATCACCACCTCCGTTACAATCTCCATCCCACTCCGCCCACTCTCAGCTGCCACCCACGCCGCCCACCACCACCGATTAACACCACATGTGGGCGGCACCTTAGCTCGTGCTGCGAGAGCCGCCCACTCACATTCACCCATAAAACTGTTTGATTGTAGAGAGTTAATGGGCGGAGGTGGTGGAAATTGTTGTAGGTGGTTAGTGTGTGTTGTAGGTGGTTAGTGTGTGTGTTGTAGGTGGTTAGTGTGTGTTGTAGGTGGTTAGTGTTTGTTGTGGGTGGTTAGTGTTTGTTGAGGGTGGTTAGTGGGTGTTGTAGATGGTTAGTGAGTGTTGTAGATGGTTAGTGTTTGTTGTGGGTGGTTAGTGGATGTGGTAGGTGGTTAGTGTGTGTTGTGGGTGGGTAGTATTGTGAGTGGTTAGTGTTTATTGTAGGTGGCTAGTGTTTGTTATGAGTGGTTAGTGTGTGTTGTAGGTGGTTAGTGTATGTTGTAAGTGGTTAGGTCTGCTAATAATGATAATTAGGACTCCACACCTGAGTATACAGGTGACACTGTGTTTATCTTAAGTTTTTCATGATTTTACACACACACACACACACACACACACACACACACACACACACACACACACACACACACACACACACACGCACACACGCGCACACACACACACACACACACACACACAACACACTCATACTCATATACTCAACACACACAACACACTCATACTCAACATACTCAACACACACAACACACTCATACTCAACATACTCAACACACACAACACACTCATACTCAACATACTCAACACACACAACACACTCATACTCAACATACTCAACACACACAACACACTCATACTCAACACACACAACACACTCATACTCAACATACTCAACACACACAACACACTCATACTCAACATACTCAACACACACAACACACTCATACTCAACACACACAACACACTCATACTCAAACATACACAACACACACAACACACTCATACTCAACATACTCAACACACACAACACACTCATACACAACATACTCAACACACACACACAACACACTCATACTCAACATACACAACACACACAACACACTCATACTCAACATACTCACACACACACAACACACTCATACTCAATATACTCAACACACACAACACACTCATAACACAACCATACACACAACATACTCAACACACACAACACACTCATACTCAACATACTCAAACACACCAACCAAACCACCACTCATACTCAACATACTCAACACACACAAACACATCATACTCAATATACTCAACACACACAACACACTCATACTCAACCTACACAACACACACACAACACACTCATACTCAACATACTCAACACATACAACACACTCATACTCAACATACATACAACACACACAACACACTCAACTCAACATTCACAACACACACACAAACACTCATACTCAACACACACATACACAACATACTCAACATACTCAACACAACACACACACACTCATACACAACATACTCAACACACACAACACACTCATACTCAACATACTCAACACACACAACACACACTCATACTCAACATACTCAACATACTCAACACACACAACACACTCATACTCAACATACTCAACACACACAACACACTCATACACAACATACTCAACACACACACAACACACTCATACTCAACATACACAACACACACAACACACTCATACTCAAACCACACACAACACACTCATACTCAATATACTCAACACACACATACAACACACTCATACACAACATAACTCAACATACTCAACACACACAACACACTCATACTCAACATACTCAACACACACAACAACTCCATACTCAACAACTCAACACACACAACACACTCATACTCAATATACTCAACACACACAACACACTCATACTCAACATACACAAACACACACAAACACACTCATACTCACATACTCAACACACACAACACACCATACTCAACATACACAACACACACAACACACCATACTAACATACTCAACACATACAACACACACTCATACACAACATACACAACACACACAACACACTCATACTCAACATGCACAACACACACAACACACTCATACTCAACACACACAACACACTCATACACAACATACTCAACACACCAACACACACAACACACTCATACACAACCATACTCAACATACTCAACACACACAACACACT
>NC_069482.1:23963555-23966230 GCF_026875155.1 Cherax quadricarinatus
TTTGTTAAAGTTTTTTTTTATTGGCCACACGCGTCTCTGCTCCCTCTCTAAGCCCCACGAAAAAAAAAGTCCTGTCCCACCGCCTTTGAGGTAAAGTTCCTTAGCAGCGCTTTAACCCTCCTCTGTTTGTTTTTCATCCACATTTTAGTGTGGTGTGTGTGTATTTCTGTGGGTTGTTTGTGTGTGGTTGTGGTGTGTATTATCTGTTTGCTGTGTTTGTGGGTGTGTGTGTGTGTTTGTGGGTTGGTGTGTTTGTTTTGTGGGGGGTTGAAAAGGTTGGGCAGTTGAGCGAGTATATCATAAGCAAACCCCTCCAAGATCAAGTCTGGTTAATTGCTTTCCCCCAAAGTTCCTTCTAAACGTTACCTTGCTCACACCTCCAACATTACACTTACTGACCACCTCCAGGCTAAAAATTGTTTCTAACATCCCTGTGACTTTTTGTATTTGGGTTTCCCCATCGTCCCCCTCGTGTACTCTCCCCTGGGCTCCCCTTAAAGAGAGAGCTGGAAGATACCTAAAGTCAGTCCCGATCACCCGGGGCTGGGGCTCGTACGTTGGACTGTTGCGGCCAGCAGTAACAGCCTAGTTGATCGCCCGATCCTCGGGGCCTGGTCATGGACCGGCCCGGGGGCGTTTATCCCCGGAATAACCCCAGGTAACCGGGGTAACCCCCCCGCCTCTCAAACACCTCCCCCTCTCCTTCTCAAGTCCCTCAGCTTTTGGGTTTGTCGTTATCCTTTTCTCCCCCCTGGTTCTTCAATCTCACCTGGCTTTCTAGTTGCATATCTTTGTACTTTTTCCCACTTTTTAAAACAGCTTTATCAGGGAGGGTCGTTGGGGGGTTTTTGCGTCCCAAGTTGGGGCCCTCAGCTATGTGTGCGCGCATCTTGTGCATGGTACACAACTGTACAGATGTTGCTGTGTCTGTATAGACAAATGAAGATTTGATTGATTCTTGACCCCGATGTTTTTTATCCCCCCCCCTCGCCCTTCCTTTCCTCTTCCTCTCTCCCCCTTTCCCTTTTGTCTCCTCCTTTCACTCCCTTCCCCCCCACCCCTCTTTTTCCCTTTCCCCTAACCCCTCCTTTTCCCTTTCCCCCCCCCTCCCCCTCTTTTTCCTCCTCTACACCTCTCCTCTTTCCTTCCCCCCACCTCCTCCCCTTCCTGTCCCCTCCTCCCCCTCCCCCTCCCCCCCTTCCCCCTCCCCCACCCTCCCATTTGACACCTCCAAAAAAAAAAAGAAAACAACGTAAGGTCGCTTGTTGGTGACGGGGGGTGGGGGGGGAGGGCAGAGAGTGGGGGGGGAGAGGGCACAGAGTGGGGGGGGGAGGGGACAAGTGGGGGGAAGGGGGACAGAGTGGGGGAGGGGCAGCAGAGTGGGGGGGGAGGGCAGCAAGTGGGGGGAGGGGCAGTAAGTGGGGGGAGAGGGCAGTAGGGGGGGGAGAGGGCAAGAGCGGGGGGGGAGGGCAGCAGGTGGGTAAAAAGGGACAGCAGTACAGCTAAACGCTATAATACGCAACATTTCCCAAGCCAGTACTCGCCCCCCCCCTGTTCCCCATCCTAGTATCAGGATAAAAAGGATGTAAACCACCACCGTGTCATCCTTTGCAGACCATACAAACTGCATGGACTGTCATCCAAATTTAGGACGCGGTTAAACCTCCAAGAAATATAAACCAAGTTTTCCAGTTGGCAACGGGAAAAAAAATATGATGTTCTGAAGACAAAAATTCCAAAATACTCCGTTTGGAAAGGGAGGAAATAAAAACTAGGACTGGTAACACAGACTCCAATCACACAACAAAAGGGAAAAGAGGGGAAGGACTTGGGAGTGTTTTTGTCAGAGGATTTACCTTTAAGGACCACTGCTTTTTTAATTCAGAGGGTCTCACCTTAAGGGAAAACAGCTTTCTTGTTATGTCAGGGACTCACCTTGAAAAACAAGCTGCTTGTTAGCGAGGGTCTACCTTGAAGGATCCAGCTGTCTTGTTTTTGTCAAGGACTCACTTGAAGGGTCACAGCTGTCTTGTTAGTCAAGATCTCACCTTAAGGATCACAGCTGTCTTTTTTATGTCAGGGGATTTACCTTGAAGGGTTCCCAAAATGTCCTATCACACTGCGAGGAAATGAAGGGGTGGGTAAGAGAAAACCCTCAAAACAAGGGATGCCAAGCCAATGGGGTCATTTTTAAACCCTTGTTTTTCTCTAGGGGGAATCTGTGTTATTAACATCTCCATTCAAGGGATTGAAATTTCAGATCTGGGAATGTACGAGAACCTTTTCTGCCAAATAACTTCCGTCAAACACCTAATTTTCTGGAACGCCTGACCACTCAAAATTCAGTCTCCTTCCCCCAGACCAACAATCAGTCTACCTTCCCCCCAGGACACCAACATTCGTCTACCTTCCCCCCGCACAACTTCAGTCTACCTTTCCCCCCAACACAACATTCGTCTACCTTCCCTCCACACAAAATTCAGTTACCTTCCCTCCAACACAAATACAACCCCTTAAAACTTTATTATTTTTTGTATGTGCTTTAACCTTCATTTGTATGGGTTTTATTATTTCCCTTGAAATGGGTTTGTTTCGTAGGAAATTACCAAGTTTGATATTTTTTTGGGTCTGAACACTCCTAGGGCGTGTTTTTAGACCCCTTAAGAGTTATGTTT
>NC_069482.1:23966730-23989230 GCF_026875155.1 Cherax quadricarinatus
GATGCAAAATGCCAAAAAAAGGGGGGGCGCCTGGTACACAAGGGGAAACACAAAAGTGCCCGGGGCCCAAAACTTTCAACAGCCCCCCAAAAGGGCTTGGGGAAATTGCCAAAAAACCCCGGGCGCCTTAAAGAGAGAATGGACAGTTACCTAAAGTCAGTGCCGGATCACCCGGGGGGGCGTACGTTGGACGCGTGCGGCCAGCAGTAACAGCTAGTTGATGGGCCCTGACCATCGGGAGGCCTGGTCATGGCCCGGGCCGCGGGGGCGTTGATCCCGGAATAACCTTGGGTAAAGGAGCCCGTACCGTTAAAATATTTTTTGTGAAAGGCAAAAATTCCGCATTAATGTGAGGGGCTCGCATGTCCCCACAATTCACAATTATCATGCTCTTTTAAAATATTACTGTTCAGTGCCACTGATGTTATTTACAGACACCCAATATTCTCACACGGGCATTAAAGCAGGGGCTTGAAATTATCAACGGGGAGAAAAATTGGTAAAGTGATGGAAAGTTGCCTGCTAGTCAAACACCGTAAAATTTGCCTGCAAGTCTAACACCGTGATATTGCCTGCTTACCCCATTTTACACAAAAGCAGTGCAAGCAACAAGTTCCTTAATCTAACTCAACAACATTTAAGTTGGCATTAATTATACGTTTTTAATTGAGGCAACTTAGAGTGAGGTATAATACCCAGGCAACTTAGGGGACTACAAAAAAATTAGGGCCCACATTTAAAACAAATGCATCAATTCTTGGAGCAAGCATCGTTTTTCTTGGCTGCATGAATCAACATTTGGGACAGACATCAAATTCTTCGCAGTGACATAATTTTGGGCTACAGTGATATAAACGGCAGCGTTTTCTGATGGAGAAAACTTCTACGAGAAGCCCCACGGAACGGGGGGGGTTCGAATGCAGGCGAGTGGTCTTAAATCTCCAGGTAAAAACCCCATCCTTCCGTGGTTTTGTCAGCAATCTTATTTGACGATTCTATTTCATGAGACTGTAACTACCCGCTGAGTAATTTCTGCCGCTATTTTTCTCTGAATGGTAAGGTTAAGTTGGTTTAACAGTAACCAGTGTTAACGGGGGAACCCATGTTATCAGTGAACAGTGTTAAACAAGAAAAAGTGTTAAGAGCAGAACAAGTGCCATTTTTGGGTTTAGGTAAGGTCAGCATCACAGGTTCTCCCGGGCTTGGGTTCCCCTGGGAGGGATGGGTTTTTGGGTAAGGTTTGGGGTTCTCGGGAAAAAGGGACGGGGGTCCCAGCCAGGCACTGGGTCCCCAGGGGAAAGGGAGGGGGGAATCAGCTTCATAAACCCAACACTGAGGATGTGATGCAAGCATCAGAACACAGTGTATTACAATTCTTTTTACCACCACCCTGCTGGATGCTGCGACCAGCCACAATCAAGCATAACCCTACTGGTATATCCCTACCTGCCACTTGTTTCCCACTGCATAAAAACTACCCCCCCCATCCCCAGTCCCCTAACCCGAATAACGAAGGACAGGTCTGGGGGGAGCAACTTCGAAAAGATAAAAATTCCCAATTCTCGAGACTCACGGGGGTAAGATGAGAGGGGAACGAGAGTGAGTCGGGAAGGAGTCTTGGGGAGAAGTGAGACATTTTGAGACCGGAGAGGTGCAACGACTGCACAAATGGGCCCCAATCAACCGTCAGCTGGTGCGGGTTTGAGGGAGGGGGGACAGAGAGCATGGTGGGGGGGGAAAAAAGGGGATGGGTCGGGGAGAGAGGTGGGGGTGAAGAAATGAGAAAAAAAGAGGGGGGGGAGGTGGGTGAGGGGGGTCAGGGGTTTGTGGGGAGGTAGATACCGCGTGTGAAGGTAGATCCCCAAAAAAAATAGGTAGATTACAATAGGGGTAGGCAGACACATAGGCGATCCAGTGGTCAGTCGTCCGTGAGGTCACAGACCGAGCTGCTTTGGGGGTTAGCGTGGACGGTTACAAAGGGCTTGCTTCTGCGTGTTTTTTAAAAATGAGTTTGGAGAGTTGAAGGGGAGGTCTTGCTTCTCCCGGGGGAATTAGGAGGGTGAAGGGCCCCTCAAGGGCCTGGGAAGAGTGTGAGGTGGGGTTTGGGATGTGGGGATGGGCTTCTAGCGTGGGTGCTCTGTCTCTCATGGAGGAGGCTGTAGGGGGGAGGTAAACGGGGTACCACTGAGGTCAGCCCCGCACCTGCTAAAATGGCGATTGTTAAAAGTAAAGGGGGGGCCCTCAAGTAAGGAAAGTTAAGAGTGAAGATCTGAAGGTAGAAAGTTCCTTTTTCTCCAGGGGAAATGTACTTGTGGGCCCTGAAGGGGGGACTACTGCCCCTGCTAATGAAGGTGCGCATTTTGGGTTTGGGGGACTCTCGGAAGAATTTGCCGTGCTTTTGTAATAGGATAAGAGATAGAGATAGGTGTGCTTCCCTGGATGGGGTTTTTGGGGAAAAGTCAACAAATGGGTAATTCATGTCAGGTAAAGGGGAAAAAGCCCATTTTTCTGTCTCAGTGTGGTGGGAAAAGATATTGGGAAGGGGAGGGAGAAGAGCTCTTTTACAGGCCTATGATTTCATAAATTTAAAGGGGGGGATCCCCCAACATTGTGCATTTGCCCAAAGGGGGGAGAATGAAAGGTTGTCTGGGCAATTTGGGTAATTTTTTGGGTAGACGACGCAGGATTTAACCCTTTATTTACAACGGAAAACTTTTATGGGAAACTGTTGTATGCAAGGGGGGGGTTCATCTCTCTGGGGGCAGGGGGGTAAATTTCAGACTCGATTTTGGGAAGGGCCCTTTTTGGGGAAAGCCTATATTTTAAATGATGGAAGTAAGGGGGTGGGTGGGTGGGAAAAAAGCAGGTTGCAACACTAGGGGTTGGGAAAAAGTAAAGTATAAAAGGCATTCAGCAGAGTTATAAATAAAGACAAAAGAAAAGGGCAGAAAAAAAAAGGGGGGCAGAAAAGGGGCACGGGGCAGCTCCTTAAGGTTTTAAAATAACAATAGCAGGGGTTTGAAATAAGATGATGAGCTAAGATTTTTGCAAGTGCAGGAAATAGAAATTTTTGCATAACAGAACCTGGGGTCAATCTGAAAAAAAGAGAGATCCCTCTGAATGTCACATACAAGGGTATAAATTATTCCCACCCTGCAGGGCAACAAAAGGGTGGGGGGATAAGCGATGTATGTCAAAACTTTTTAAAATTTGTTGTGTTAGACAAGATTTTAAATTAAAAGGGTCGCCATGAATCTTTTTGGGTTTTTACAGTTTCTCGGGGGCCCGGAAAAATAATTTTTGGGTGTGATTTACAGGGCCCCAAATCTTGATGGGAGGCAGAAAAACTTCTAGGGGACAAAATTTTGTAAGGCTCTACAAAGAAAATGTTGTGCTAAGGGAGTTTTCAAAAAAAAATAAAAGATTGACGGGAGAAATTTGACAGGAAATTTTGAGTCGGGTGACTTTTTGATACGATCCAGGATTTTTTTTAAAACAGTTTGTAAAGGGCCAACTGGGGGGAAATAACCTCCTTGATTTGGGTTTTTCCCAGAAAGGGAAACCTAATTAATAATCTTGGGTTAATGATGGCTTGGGGAGAGTGACACAAATCACCAGTTTTTAAAAAATATCATGGAATTCCCCAATAAAGGGAAACAAGTCTCGTCCCCGACTTTTGCTTGGTGATTTCATAGGACTGAAAAATTTTTAGGTGGGGTGAACTGGAAAACCCTGACTGGGGTGGAGGGGGATTTGGAAAAGATTTTTTAGGGATTTTAAAAAATAAATTACCCAAAAGGGAAAAAAGAAAAAAAAAAAAATGGATAAAAAAAATTAAAAAAAACGAGTAAAAAGGAAATACAAACCCCAAAAAAGGGGGGGGCAATTAAAAAATTTTTAAAATTAAAAAAATAAAAAATTTTTAAAAAAAAAAGGGTTTGTTAAATTGAAAAAGAAAAAAAGGACTTTTGGTCAAAGTAAGTCAAGGGCAAATTTGGAAAAACCCAAACCCGCTGATAAATGTTGAATTTTTTAAAATATTTTAGTTTTTTACCGGGGGACCTTTTCCTAATAAAATTATTGGAAAGATTAAAAAAGGCATAAATTTTTAAAGAAGAGGAAAAAAAAATTAAAACCAAAAACCCCCGGGAAAAAAGCAAGGGTTTTAAAAAAAAAAGAAAACCCCCTTTTTAACTTTTTAAAAAAAAAAAGGAGGTGCCGTTGGGGGAAAGGAAAAAAAAAACAAAAAAATCCCCAAAATCCCCAAAACCAAATCCCAAAAAAAAAAAAACAAAACCGAGGACCCCAAAACCCAAAAAACAACAATCCACTGGAAAACGCTCCTTTTAAAAACTTTTTCCAATTTTCGGGCAGGAAAAAAAAAATTTTTTTGGCCTAACCCCCTCGGACTTAAAAAACCCCTGGGGGGAAAAAAATTTTTCCCGGAAACATTCCCCAAAACCAAATTTTTAAAAAAAAAAATTTTAACCCCTTTTCCACGGGGGGGGGGCCCCCCCCCCCCCCCAACCAAAAAGCAAAGGGGCAAAACGGGAAAAATTCCAAAACCCTAGGGCCCCAACAACCCCCCCAAACCCAAAAAGAAAGACTATTTTTGGCCCAAACTTTTTTCCTTCTTTTTTTCCCCCCCCCCCCCCCCCCGGCCCCCCCAAAAATTCCCCGGGGGTTTTTTTGGGAAAAACCCCAAACCCTTTAATTTTCCCAAAAAAGGCCCCGGTTTTCCCCCCCCAAAAAAAAATCTTTTTCCCTTTCCCCCCCCCCCCCCCCCCCCCCCCCCCCCCCCCCCGGGGGGGGGGGGGGGGGGGGGGGGGGGGGGGGGGGGGGGGGGGGGGCCTGAGTTTGGTTTTTGTGGAAAAATTGATTAGGGGGATAAGGAAAATATGGGGTTTAAATTTGGTTGTGGATCTTAAAACTCTATAAAACCTTGGGTTAGGCCTCTTTAAAGATTATGCGCCATTTTTTGGTCACCGTATTACGAATGGAAAAAAAATTCTCGGGAAAAATTGAAACAAAGGGGGAATGAAAAAATTGACCCCATGTACCCCGAAACCTTCCCTATAAAGGAAAGACAAAGGGGCCCTGAAACTGCCTCTCTAAAAAAGACTTTAGAATTAGGGGGGAAATGTTGAGGTTTATAAGTGGAAGACAGGAATAAAAAAAGGGGAATTTAAATGTGTGCTGAAAATATCTAGCCTAGAAGGACTCGCAGCAAGGGTTTTTAAATTTGGAAAAAAATTCCCGATTTCAGGGGGATTTAAAAAAGTATGGTTTGGTATTAGGTTGGGGGATGAGTGGAAAAAATTCCCAAGTATTTTTATAGGGGCCAGAACTTTGTGTAGTTTTAAAAATAGGTTGGATAAAACATGATTTGATGTGGGTGGGTGGGGAGTTAGACGATAGCTTGTGCTAAAAAGGTGGGGTTGGGCCCGTTTTTCCCCCCCTTAAGGTCAATGGCCCTGACCGGGACTGGGTTTGGGGTTTGCAGGGGTTTAACCCCCGGTGGGGGGACTTGGACCTCCCTCCCCAGGGGCCATTTGGGGCCTTTTCTGCAGTTTTCCCCTTCTTTCTTATTTTCTTTGTTCTTTAAAAATTTGAGAGTAGGCAATCCCCCCCCAGGGGTAGGAGATCAAATAGAGGGTAGGCAGACCCAAAATAGAGGGTGGGCAGACAAAATAGGGGTAGGAAAGATCAAAATAGAGAGTAGGAGATCACAAAAAGAGGGGGGCAGTTCACAATAAAGGTAGGCGGGAACCCCACAATAGGGGTGGGAAAGGGTAACAACAGGGGGTTTAGGCAGCCCCAAAATAAAATTTTAGGCAGCCCCAATAGAGGGTAGGCAGACCAAAAGAGGGGGGGGTACAATAAAGATGGGTTTAAAACACAACGAAGACAGGTGGGTACCAATTACCAAAAAAAGAAAAAAAAAATTTAGGTGGGACGTAATCCCTGAAAATTGGTTTCCCACCTAAAATAAACAAAACCAAATTTTAGGTGGAACATCAGTGTTTGGGCCCGTGAAACAGGGGCTCCTTTTTAAGTCACTCGCCCCTTTTGTGGGTGTTTACATAAATCAGCTAAATCGTAAGATGTAAACCCAAAATTTAAATGATGAGCATGGTAAATTTTGGGGAAAAAGAATATCATTTGCAGAACTGTAGTTATGTCTGCCTGGAAGTAAGACTGTTATTTAAAGTTGTGGAAGTAAGACTGAAATTTTAAGTCTCCCTGGAAGAAAGGACTTTTGTTATGTCTGCGGGAAAGTAAGACTGTAGCATGTCTGCCGGGGAAGAAAAGGAAGTATTTAATGTTCCCGGGAAAGGGAAAAATTTGTAGTTATGTCGCCGGGAAATTTAAGCCCAGTAGTTATGTCGCCGGAAGTAAGAGTAGTTATGCCTCCCGGGGAAAGTAAGACGTAGTTATGCTGCCTGGAAGTAAAAAGTTATGTCTCCCTGGAAGAAAGACTGTATTTAAAGCCTGCCTGGAAGTAAGACTTTTAGTTTTTGTCTCCCCGGAAAGTAAGACTGTAGTTTGTCTCCCCGGAAAGACTAGATATGTTCCCGGGAAGTAAGACTGTAGTTATGCCTGCCTGGAAGAAAAAGACTTTTAGTTATTTTTGCCGGGAAAAGTAAGTCTGTGGGTTATGTCTGCCTGGAAGTAAGATGTAGTTATGCCCTCCCTGGAAGTAAGGACGGGTAGTTATGTCTCCCTTGGAAAAGACGGGGAAAATTTTTTATTTTTGCCTGGAAAAAAAAAAACTGTAGTTTGCGGGCGGGAAAGTAAGATGAGTTATGTCTGGGGAAAAAGTAAGCCCTGTATTTATGTCTCCCTTTGGGGGAAGACTGTTTTTTGTCTGCCTGGAAGTGGGAAAATTTGGTTTTAACTTATGGTTGACCCAATTTTAAATTTCCCCCTTACAAAAACATTTAGAAAGGGGAAAAAATCCCCAAAGGACATTTTAAAATCTTTTTAGGTTTTTAACCAAAGAAAAACCCAAAATAAAGGGACAACGTAATTTTTTGGCCATCGTTAAACCCTTAAAGGGACCCACTGGGGGAATAAGCAGAAAAAGCGATAAATTTAAAATGGAGGGAATTGAATAAGTTTTTAAAGGGAAAACCCCGATCTTCACGATAAAAAAAGATTGAAACAAACCCCTTTTTGTTTTAAAAGAGGAAAACTAGCCCAGTTTCCCCCCAAAAAACTTTGGGCTGTTTACCCGGGTTTGGTGGTCCCTCCGTTGGTTTCGGGCCCAGGAACCAGGGGCGGGTCGGGTTTAAAAAGCCGGGGGGGGGTTGCCCCCCCGGAAGCAGTTTACAGGTATCTACACGTAACTATGGGTACGGGAAACAGGTTAAAACTTTTAAAGGGCCAAACCAGCAGTTATTATACCAAAAGCCCCGGGGCCTTCTCACCTATGTATATTATAAAACTAAACTAAAAAAAAAAAAATGTTTTTAAAAACCAAAAAACGTTCAGAATTGGGTTATGAAAAGAACGATATAAAAAGAACGATTTTAAATGCGAAAAAAAAAAAAGCGATTCATTTTTGATACTTGAACGATAGGGTAATGTCGAAAATTAAAATTTGAAAATATTTTGATTAAATTTCCCCATATAAAAAAAGTAAGAAAAGCAGAGGGGAAAAAAAAAAAAAGGGGCTCCCCCCCTTTCCCCTCCCTCTCTCCCCCCCCACATCTGTTCCCTTAGGCCGGAAAATTTCCCCCCCCTACCCGTACCTGGTTTTAATTTCTGGTTCTCACGGGGTACTTCCATAGACCTTTGGGAAAGACGTGGGGTGAGGGGGAGGACTAGGGGGGGGGGGAGAAGATGAGGGGGAGGGGGAAAACGGAGGGGCGGGGAGGGGAAAGGGCGGGGGAGGGGAAGACGTGAAGGAAGGGGGAGGGGGAGAGTGTGTGACCCAGGAGGTAAATTTGGGAAAGGGGGAAAAAAAGAGGGGGGAGAAAAAGAGAGAGAAGAGAGAGAGGAGAGGGGGAAAAGAAAGGGGAAAAGTGGGGAAAAGGAAAACTTGCAGTGTGCTTTCTTCACGGTTTTATATAATAGTTTTCACAGTGGGAAAAAAGCTAGCAAGTTGCCCGTTCTATTCCCTCACACAGGATGCTTTTCCCTCTCTCTCAACTCCGTGGGGCTGAGGCCCCCTTTACAACCCTTTTCTTTTAACCATCTTTATAAAATTGGTCACCTCTGTTTCAGACGAGGGGGTTCTGCTGAGCTTCATCTCCCATCAGTTATAAGGCTCCCTCCCCGAAAATGCTGCCACCTCGGCCCAAGGTTTATGGAATGAGCACGTTCGAATCCAAATCTGAGGGATGATTACCCGAAAAATCCTCCACTTATTCCACCTCCTTTGCATCGGACCCTAAAGAAGCCCTGTGTGGCGAAACCCCTTTCCAAAAAATAAAGATTTAAATTTTGCAAAAAGTCTTTCAGTACATACCCATCTTTTCCCGTATGTTCTTTTCTTTTTAAAACCCCTTTCCTTTAGAAGTTTTCCCCAGGTTGGGGTTTTCGTGTCTTTTTTAAACCAAACGTTTGCCTACACGTAGGCTTCTACAGTCAAATAAACTGCAACCCGTGTAGTGAATGGGAAAACGTTTTAAACGCCCAAAAAAAAAATTGGAGAAATGGGATCGAGGTGGGGCCCTCCCTCGTTTGAAGGGACCGTAGTCTGCAAGATACGGTTTCTCTTCCTATCTCCCAAAATCCCGATGTACTTTGTTTCCCCCTTGGGGACTGGGTTCCCGGACTTTTGTGCATCCCTATTATCTTTTCTGCCCCACACCATGGATATTTAAATGGGTTTAAAAAAACTAGCCCAACGGGTTTCCAAAATATTAAACTAAAAAGATGAGGGGGGCTGATTACCCCTTTTGAATATAGTTTTACAGTTAAACATTATGTCCTTGTTTGATAAAAGGGCACTGGAGTAAATGTAACAAATGAAATATCCCGTTCCTTTTTGTCGGTATTTTCATACCAAATTTTTTTTTAACCAAATTTTTAAACGCTGCTCCACCAAACCCCCACAGGAAATTTATTCAAGATTTCACAAATCAGTTACATTTGATTATCCTCACAGCAGCAAAAGCTTTAACAATTCGCCTTGTCTTTTACGTCCACAGCGGACTCGAACCTGCAAAATTGTATTTAGAGTCACAGTACTTTTCACGGGGCCAGACCCCAGATAGCTGTTTTTGTATAGGGAAATAGGATTTAAACCCAATTTCCCTCAAATCCTCCACCCCTCCAGGCCCCCCTCCCCCTCACCCCCTCCCCCCATCACCCTCCATAAAACCCCCCTCCTTTACCCCTCCCCCGCACCACCTCCCCATCACCACCCTCCCCTCACCCCCCTCCAATACCATCCCCCAGCACCCCTCCTCCCGCACCACCTCCTCCATTTACCCCCTCCCCCCATCCCACCTCCTCCATCCCAAACCCCCTCCATCCCAAACCCCCTCCAGCACCACCCCCCTCCCGCACCACCTCCTCCATCCCAAACCCCCTCCACCAAAACCCTCCCCCAGCAAACCCCCCCCGCACCACCTCCTCCAACACCCCCCTCCCCCAAACACCCCTCCCCCAGCACCACTCCTCCAACACCCCCCTCCCCAGCAAACCCCCCCTCCACCCCCTCCCCTTTAAACCTCCTCCATCACCCCCCTCCAGCCCCCACCTTCCAGGGCCCCCCTCCCCGGGACCACCTTTCCCCCAGCACCACCTCCTACAGTAAACCCCTCCTCGCCCACCCCCTCCAGCACCCCCTCCTTTCCCCCCACCACCTCCTCCCGCACCAAATCCCCCAAAACCCCTCCTCCTCACACCACCCTCCTTTCACCACCTCCCCCAGCAAACCTCCTTCCAGCACCCCTCCAGGGACCAAAAACCCCAGCCCACCCCCCTCCGCCCACCCCCCGCACCCCCATTTTTCACTTTTCCTCCCCCTCTTTTCTTATAAAAATAATTAAAAACACGGGTCAGCGCCCAACGGGGCCCATGACGCCATTTAAAGGGTGGGGAAAGGGGGTTTTGGGGTTTAGGGGGGAAGGGAAGAGGGAAAAAGGGGGGGTGGGGGGCTGAGGGCCCCGGGGGGGGGTTTTTAGTTACGGTGAAGGGGAAAATAAACTTACCCCTGCCCCCAAACTTCCCCTCCCCCCATCCCCCCCTCCCCGTTGCAACCCCCTTCCCCTTCCCCCCCATCCTCCCCTTTTTCCGCCCCCCATTCACCCCCTTTCCCCTCACTAACACCCCCCCAAACCCCCCTTCCCCCAACCCCCCCCCACAACCCCAACCCCCCCCCTTTCTCACTAAAAACCTCAAACCCCCTTCCCCTTTATCTACCCCCCCCCCTCAGAACCCCCCCCTCCGTCTCCCCCAGCAACATAAGCAAAAATGGCAAAACCCCGTGAGCAATTTTTTCCTCCATGTCCCCCCAAACCCCCCAGGAAACTCGTAAAGGGAAGTTCCTTTTAAAGGGGCCTTTTGGCCCCCCGGACTTGGGACTTCTTGTGGGCCCCGGGGGGAAACCAAAGCAGGTTAGGCGCCTACTCACCCACCCAAACCCCCGTTCTGCCCCCCTGCTTTGTTAGGGTTAAAAATTTTCTCCTGACCCAGTGAGTTTACCTGATGAACCCGCTCAGTTTATTTGTTGCCTAACGTCAACTTCACAGTGCCAAAAAGCTGTTGTCCAACTTCATTTCAAAACTTAAAATTCCCCAAAGTTGGGAAAAATTTAAAAATTTTTTATGAAAATTTTTATTTTTATTTTCTATTATTAAATTTTAAAAATTTTTATTTATATATTAAAAATGTTCCTTTTTTATCTATTATATTATATATTTTTGTTTACTATTAAAATTTTCTAATTTTGTTTTTCCTTCTATTTTTTAAAAATTTTTATTATTTTAAATTTTTTTAATTATTATTTAAGGAAAAAATAAAAGGGGCACAAGGGGAACTTTTAAAGTTACATTTATTGTGGGGAACGTTTCGCCCCCAGGGGGCTTTACAAGCCATTAAAACAAAACCATGGGCACGAGGGTATATAAAGGCTCAGAAATGGTGGGAATTTTAAAATTTAGTTTGGTTTGTATTGTAGTAGTAGTAGTAGTAGTTGTTAATTGGGGGTAGTAGTAGTAGTAGTTGTGGGGGTTTGTAGAGTAGATAGAAAAGTTAGTAGTAGTAGAATGGTGTAGTAGTAGTAGTGGGTTTGTAGTAGTAGTAAATGGTAAGTCGGGAGTAGTATTTTGTAGTAAAATAGAAATTTGGAGTAGTAGTAGTTTGTAGTGGTAGTAGTTGGGTAGGTAGTAGTAGTATTAGGGGTAGTGGAAAATAGTATGTAGGGGGTAAATAGAAATGTAGTGTGGTTGGGGTGTAGTAGTAAAATAAATAAATGTAGTGTGGTGTTGAGTAGTTGTAGTGGTAGTGGTGGTGGTAAAAAGTGTAGGGTAGGAGTGTAGTAGTAGTAGTTTTGTATTTTGTAGTAGAAATAGTAGTAGTAGTGAAAAAAGTAATCCCCCATGGAAGAGCAATTTAAAATTGTACAAGAGTAAAAAGGGTAAAAGCTATTAAATTGGGTAAAATAAAAAAGGTTAGACAAAATGATGGGGAAAGGGGCGTTTTTTTGTGTTCACTCCTGTGTTTGTGTAAATTTTAAAGGGAGACTAGTGTTTGGGAGGGTTTACTGGTTTTCAGGGGGATTCTTTCTAAGACCCTTTGGGTGGGGGAAATGCCGTTGTTTTGTTTAATTGAAATTTGAAAAAAACGATTTAGTGCGATTCGGGACTTTCGTCTGCGGGAAATTTTCAATCATTTTAATACTTTTTTTATCTGTATTATTATATTATTAATTTTTTATTTTATTTTATTTTTATTATTTTTCCGGCAGTAAAGGGAAAAAAAAAGTCACAATACCGGGACTGGAAAATTTCACAAAAACTCCGCAATAGAAGAGGGAACTTTACGACGACGGTTTCGGGTCCGACTTGGGACATTTACAAGTGACAGAAACGTACTAAGTCTTGTATCTACGTTGAGTTATTATAATTGTCTAGTATGCTAGTTGAAGTGCTATTATTTTAATTGTTATAAAGTTAGGGTAGATATCCATCTGGAACTACATGCAAGGAGTCCGATATTCCATCGAGGAACTATGACGGACGTCGGATACTCGCATCTGGACTTCATGAAGAGTCGATACACCATCTGGAACTTCATGACGGAAGGTCGATACACCTCTGGAACTTTCATTAAGTAGTCGATTAGTCCCCATCTGGAACTCATGAAGGAGTCGATACTCCATCTGGAACTTCATGAAGGAGTCGATACCCATCTGGAACTTCATGAAGGTGAGTCGATACCCATCTGGAACTTCATGAAGGAGTCGATACTCCCATCTGGAACTTCATGAAGGAGTTCGATAACCATCTGGAACTTCATGAAGGAGTCGATAGTCCATCTGGAACTTCATGAAGGAGTCGATACACCATCTGGAACTTCATGAAGGAGTCGATACACCATCTGGAACTTCATGAAGGAGTCGATAGTCCATCTGGAACTTCATGAAGGAGTCGATATAACCATCTGGAACTTCATGAAGGAGTCGATACTCCCATCTGGAACTTCATGAAGGAGTCGATATCCATCTGGAACTTCATGACAGGAGTCGATACTCCATCTGGAACTTCATGAAGGAGTCGATACTCCATCTGGAACTACATGAAGGAGTCGATACTCCATCTGGAACTTCATGAAGGAGTCGATACACCATCTGAAACTTCATGAAGGAGTCGATACACCATCTGGAACTTCATGAAGGAGTCGATACTCCATCTGGAACTTCATGAAGGAGTCGATACTCCATCTGAAACTTCATGAAGGGGTCGATACTCCATCTGAAACTTCATGAAGGAGTCGATACACCATCTGAAACTTCATGAAGGAGTCGATACACATCTGAAACTTCATGAAGGAGGTCGATACTACCATCTGAAACTTCATGAAGGAGTCGATACCCATCTGAACTTCGTGAAGGAGTCGATACACCATCTGAAACTTCATAGAAGGAGTCGATAACCATCTGAAACTTCATGAAGGGGTCGATACCCATCTGAACTCATGAAGGAGTCGATACTCCATCTGAACTTCATGAAGGAGTCGATACTCCATCTGAAACTTCATGAAGGAGTCGATACACCATCTGAACTTCATGAAGGAGTTGATACACCATCTGAAACTCATGAAGGAGTCGATACACCATCTGAAACTTCATGAAGGAGTCGATACACCATCTGAAACTTCATGAAGGAGTCGATACACCATCTGAAACTTCATGAAGGAGTCGATACACCCATCTGAAACTTCATGAAGGGTCGATATACCATCTGAAACTTCATTGAAGGAGCAATACACCATCTGAAACTTCATGAAGGAGTCGACACACATCTGAACTTCATGAAGGGTCGATACACCATCTGAAACTCATGAAGGAGTCGATACACCATCTGAACTTCATGAAGGGTCGATACACCATCTGAAACTTCATGAAGGAGTCGATACACCATCTGAAACTTCATGAAGGAGTCGATACACCATCTGAAACTTCATGAAGGGGTCGATACACCATCTGAAACTTCATGAAGGAGTCGATACACCATCTGAAACTTCATGAAGGAGTCGATACACCATCTGAAACTTCATGAAGGGTCGATACACCATCTGAAACTTCATGAAGGAGTCGATACACCATCTGAAACTTCATGAAGGGGTCTAATACACCATCTAAACTTCATGAAGGGGTCGATACACCATCTGAAACTTCATGAAGGAGTTGATACACCATCTGAAACTTCATGAAGGGGTCGATACACCATCTGAAACTTCATGAAGGGGTCGATACACCATCTGAAACTTCATGAAGGAGTCGATACACCATCTGAAACTTCATTAAGGGGTCGATACTTTATCTGAAACTTCATGAAGGGATCGATACTCTATCTGAAACTTCATGAATGAGTCGATACACCATCTGAAACTTCATGAAGGGGTCGATACTTTATCTGAAACTTCATGAAGGGATCGATACTCTATCTGAAACTTCATGAAGGGATCGATACTCTATCTGAAACTTCATGAAGGGATCGATACTCTATCTGAAACTTCATGAAGGGATCGATACTCTATCTGAAACTTTATGAAGGGGTTGATACACCATCTGGAACTTCATGAAGGGGTCGATAATCCATCAGAAACTTCATGAAGGGGTCGATACACCAACTGAAACTTCATGAAGGAGTCGATACACTATCTGAAACTTCATGAAGGGGTCGATACACTATCTGAAACTTCATGAAGGGGTTGATACACTATCTGAAACTTCATGAAGGGATCGATACACCATCTGAAACTTCATGAAGGAGTCGATACACCATCTGAAACTTCATGAAGGGTGTCCACACTATCTGAAACTTCATGAAGGGTCGATACACATCTGAAACTTCATGAAGGGGTCGATACACTATCTGAAACTTCATGAAGGGGTCGATACACTATCTGAAACTTCATGAAGGCGCTGATGGACTATCTGACATAAGAACATAATAAAATGAGCACTGCAGAAGGCCTATCTGGACCATGCAGGCAGGTCATAATTTCAAACCCATCTAAGGATCCCCCCCCCCACAACACTCGACTAAAACCCTATTAATCATAATGGTCGATATAAATATAATTTTGAAAGGGGGTTATGGTAAGCCAGTGGAAGGATCGTCAGTGACCAAAAGCTCAGTGTAGGGTCATCAAATGACTAATATACGCGCCAGGATAACACTTGACCTATTTCTTGACAAACTTACCTGACCTAACCTAACTTACCTAGAACCTAACCTAACCTAACTCATACACCAACTAACCTTCATCCTAACCCTAAACCTTACTAACGAAACCTTACCTAACCTAACTTACACCTAAACCTAGGGTCATACCTACCTAACCATAACCTTACCTAACTAACCTTACTAACCTAACTAAACCTAACTTACTACCCTTACCTAACATACCTTACCTAACCATAAGCCTACTAACTAACTAACCTAAACCTTATAGCACCTAACCTTACCTACACTAACCTTACCTAATCCTAACCTAACCTCCTAACCAACCTTACTAATAACTTAACCTAACCTAAACATTAAAACCTAACCTAAACTTACCTAACCAAACCCTTATCCTACCTAACTAACTAACCCACCAACCTTACCTAACTAACCTTACCTAACCTAACCTAACCTTACCTAACCTACCTTACCTAACCAACCTTACCTAACCTAAGCTAACCTAACCTAACCTTACCTAACCTAACCTTACCTAACCTAACCTTACCTAACCTAACCTAACCTTACCTACCCTTACCTAACCTAACCTTACCTAACCTAACCTAACCTTATCTAACCTAACCTTACCTAACCTTACCTAACCTAACCTAATCTAACTTAAGCTAACCTAACCTAACCTAACCTAACCTAACCTAACCTACCCTAACCTAACCTAATCTAACCTAACCTAACCGGGTACCTACAAGGACGCCAGTGGAAATAAGTCACTTTCTCTAACTTTCTGGGGTTATCTTAGGTAATTTACACACATGTTAAACTATGTATAATAAATATACCTAAGTTTACCTGTACCTAAATAAACTTACTGATAGGTGAACAGGGACAGCAGGTGTAAGGAAACATACCCATCGTTCCCAACCATGCTGGGGATCAAACCATGGACACTCAGTGTGTGAGATGAGTGTGCTACACAACCATTAGGTACCAGTTATTAACAACCAGTTGTGTACCAATCACATGTGACTTGTTCATCAAGACAGCCAGGTATTGCAAATGTTACTTATTATAGCCGGGTGTTGCACATGTTACTTATTATAGCCGGGTGTTGCTCATTTGTCTTATAATCAGGTGTTGTACATGTGTGTTATGCAAGGTAGAGTGTAGCGAGGCTTGCCAGTGTACACACCGAGCCAGGTGTGACCCTCACCTCTGTCACCTGACACCTGCACTGTGACGTCACCAGCACCACCTCCACCAGCTGGCTCAGGTGACTTCACCCGCCCACCTGTACTACAACCACCATCACGCCCACCTGTACTACAACCACCATCACGCCCACCTGTGGTTAACGCTCTCGCTTCACACGGTGAGGGCCTGGGTTCGATTCCCAGCCAGAGTAGAAACATTGGACGTGTTTCTTTCCACCTGTTGTCTATGTTCCCCATCAGTAAAATGGGTACCTGGGTGTTAGTCGACTGGTGTGGGTCGCATCCTGGGACACTGACCTAAGGAGGCCTGGTCACAGACCGGGCCGCGGGGGCGTTGACCCCCGGAACTCTCTCCAGATAAACCATCACGCCCACCTGTATTACAACCACCATCACGCCCACCTGTACTACAACCACCATCACGCCCACCTGTACTACAACCACCATCACGCCCACCTGTACTACAACCACCATCACGCCACCTGTACTACAACCACCATCACGCCCCACCTGTACAACCACCATCACGCCCACCTGAGTCTACAACCACCATCACGCCCACCTGTACTACAACCACCATCACGCCCACCTGTACTACAACCACCATCACGCCCACCTGTACTACAACCATCACGCCCACCTGTACTACAACCATCACGCCCACCTGTACTACAACCACCATCACGCCCACCTGTACTACAACCACCATCACGCCCACCTGTACTACAACCCCATCACGCCCACCTGTACTACAACCACATCCACGCCCACCTGTACTACAACACCATCACGCCCACCTGTACTACAACCACCATCACGCCCACCTGTACTACAACCACCATCACGCCCACCTGTACTACAACCACCATCACGCCCACCTGTACTACAACCACCATCACGCCCACCTGTACAACCACCATCACGCCCACCTGTACTACAACCACCATCACGCCCACCTGTACTACAACCACCATCACGCCCACCTGTACTACAACCATCACGCCCACCTGTACTACAACCACCATCACGCCCACCTGTACTACAACCACCATCACACCCACCAGTACCACCTGGAAAAGAAATGTGGTAAAGAGGGGAGGGAGGGAGGGGTTAAGAAGGGGCAGGCATGGGGGGAGGGAGGAATATTGTGAGGTAGTGATGAACCACACTGACTTGGTAGTGACCTCTGACCTCTTGACCCAGTCTCAGGTCACACAGGGTCACCACACGTTAGCACCTCAATGCTGGAAACACGGGGGAGGGGGGAGTGAAAGATAGAGGAGAGAGAGGGGGAGGGGAAGGTAGCAGGAAGGTTGGGAGAGGGGGAGGAGGAAGCTTGCAGGGAAAGAGGGAAAGGAAGGGGAGGGAGGGCATGGGGAGTGGCAGGGAGGTTACCTGAAATGTTATATTATGCATGTGTGTGTATACATGTGTATATACATTGAGGTGTGTTTCTTAGCGTATATACATCGAGATGTATACTGGATATATATATATATAAATATATATTATATATATATATTTTATATTATATTTATATATATATATATATATTGTGTGTTGTGTTTTGGTTTGGGGGTACTCACCTAATTGTGGTTGCAGGAGTCGAGTCTCAGCTCCTGGCCGCTTCGACGTGTGTGTTGTGGTTTGTTGTGTGGTGTGTGTGTTGTGTGTGTGTTGTGTGTGTGTTGTGTGGGTTGAGTGGTGTGTTTTCCTATCGTGCCCCATAGGAAAAAACTTACGATTTTGGCTTAAATTAGCAACCCGTCTTGCCATAATAAAAGAAAATTTTGTATGCAATAATTTCGCCAAAAATCATTCTGAACTAAGGCAAATATATATTTCTTTATTTTATATTGAAAAATGTACTTATCTAATATAATTATTTGTGTCTTGCTAAATTAATAGCGCTGTTATAACAGGTAGGTAAGTTTTCTAAGGTGCTATCCGGTCACTTATTATTCACTTTAATTAAATGATTAAAAATATTCTATATATTTATATTATATATATCCTTAATATATTCTTAAAATAATTCTCATATATATAATATAATTATTATAAAATTTTAAGTAAAAGAGAAATTTTAGAAAGGACTTAATTTCAATGAGTTTTCTAACACCATTTACCTATCGCGCCACAACACACACCACACAATACACCTTATATTCCTCTATCAAGCACTACCTGACTGTTACTGAGGGTGTTCTTGGGATCAACGCCCCGGCCGGTTAGACCAGGTTTTCCGGACGAGCTGATCACCAGGTTTTTGCTGCCCGTAGTCAAGTACAAACCACAGCCGGTACGATACTAGGTATCTGTCGCTGTCCCTTTGAAGCCCAGGGGTCTACTGGCAATTCCTTTGGCTGGCATTTTGGAACAGTGTGTGGGCCCGGACATCTGTGTTTTCTGTGGTACTCACAGGCGTCTTCATTCTCCACACGCCAGGACACCTGGCAACCCAGCTAGAACATCACACCAGAATACACTACGTAGAACTACCCCGGACCCCGGTCAGAACTAACACCAGCTACAGACTACCACCAGCGTTGGCTACCCACTAGAACTAACACCAGCGTCAGGCAACCCCCGTCAGGCACTACCACCAGCGTAACTAACCCAGCTCAGAACTTACAACGGTCAGGCCTACACCAGCGTCCGAAACTAACACCAGGTCAGAACAACACCAGCTCCGGACTCACCAGCGTCGACTTACACCAGCGTCAGAAATCCAGCGTCAGAACTTCCACCAGCGACGGTCCCAGCGTCAGAACTAACACCAGGTCAGGAACCACCACTCCCCATAACACCAGCGTCAGGATACACCAGCGTCAGAACACCCGCGTGGATCCCAGCGTCAGACTAACACAGCGTCAGGATAAACCACTAAGGGTCTCCACGTCAGGATACCACTTCCAACAGCGTCAGACTAAAGGTCCACAACATACCAGCGTCAGCAAACCACATCAGGACTACGCGTCCAACTAACCACGTCAGACTAACCCAGGGCTTCACCCCCAGCGTCAGAATGTAAACACGTCAATCACACCAGGTGGCTACCACCAGCGTCGCTATCACCAGCGTCAGACTAACCAGCGTCAGGACTACCAAGTTTGGACTAACACCAGCGTCAGACTAACATCGCGTCGATAACACCTAGGCCTAACACCGCGTCAGAACTAACACCCGGGAAAATCAAGTGATACACCAGTTCGGACAATTGATCGAACTACCCGCGTCAGTACCACCAGGTCAACTAACACCAGCTCAGGACTACACAGCGTCAGGACTACCAGCGTCAACTAACATCAGCCTCATGGACTAACACCAGCGTCAGACCCACACCAGGTCGGACTAACCCAGCTCAGAAACACAGCATGTTGAAACCAGCGTTCAGGCTAACCCAGGTCAGAAACTTACCCCGCGTCGTAACACCGCACGAATTACACCACGTCGGTACAAACCCCAGGATTCTGCCCACGACCCCGCAGGAATACTCAACTAGTCCAAATAACCAGCGTCGGACTACCGCCGTAGCTACCACAGACTCACTAATACAACTCAGACAACACCAGCGTCAGGACTAAACCCCCCGTCAGGACTACACGACGTCAGAATCACCAGCGTACAGGACTACCACCAGCGTCGTACTACCACCAGCGTTAGAACTAAATTTCCCCGGACTAACACGCGTTAGTACCACACACCTAGGACTACCACCAGGTCAGGACACCCCAGCGTCAGGTCCCAGTCGGACTAACCCGCGTCATCGACCACACGTAAACTAACAGCTCGCTCGCAGGAACCTCAGCAAACTCACCAGCGTCAGATCAACCGTGCGTCGGACTCACCCGTCGGACACCACAGCGTCAGTGGTAACACACGAAGACTACCTACGTGTCAGACTAACAGCGTCAGACTAACACCAGGTCAGAACTAACCCAGCGTCAGCTACCCCAGCGTCAAAACACTTATCGAGCAGCCAACCCGTGACTCCACCACTCACTACCCTCAGGACTATCCTGGGGACCGGGTCGTACTGCAGGTTTAGACTCATGAGTCGGATAACACCAGCGTCAACTACAAGGTCAGACAACCACGTCGAATAACCAGCGTCAAAACCACTCAAATACAGCGTAGAACTAACATCAGCGTCAGACTAACACCAGGTCGGGAACTAACTGGCGGTCAGAAAACACCAGCGTCAGAACTACTCAGCGTCAGAACTAACACAGCGTCAGAACTAATCGTGTCAGAACTAACACGCGTCTGAATAAACCAGCGTCAGAATAACTTTGGTCAGAACACCGTGGAAAATATGCGTCGAATAACACAGCGTCAGAACTAACACAGGTAGACACCCAGCGTGCAGAACTAACATCACGCAGAAACTAAGCACAAACTAACACCAGCGTCGAACTACCGTAAAATAATACCAGCGTCAGAATTAACACCAGCGTCAGAACTAACTCAGAAATAACCAGCGTCAGAACTAAACCCGCGTCATAACAACCACAGCGTCAGGACTTCACCGCGTCGAACTAACACCAGCGTAGGACTAATAACAGGTCAGGATATCCAAGCATAGAATAAACAGCGTAGAATAACCAGTCAGGACTTTACCACAGTCAGAACTAACAAGGTAAATAACACACGTAAAACCACTAGGACTAACACCGCGTCAGGACTAACATCACGTCAAAATAACACCAGCGTCACGAACACAGCGTCAGAACACACACAGTCAGGACTAACACACGTCAGAACTAACCAGCGTCAGGACTAACCCAGCGACAGAACTAAAACCTGCAGGGACTAACACCAGCGTAGGACTACCCCCAGCGTCAGGATAACACCAGCGTCAGGACTACACCAGGTCAGAACTACCACCAGGTAGCTACCGCACGTATACCACCGACGTAGAACACACAGCGTAGGCTACACACGTCAGGACTACCACTCAGCGTTCAGGACTACCACCAGCGTCAGAACTAAACCGCGTCAGGACTCCAGGCTCGAACAGTTTCCCCCGCAACTACACCAGCGTCAAACTAACACCAGGGTCGAATTACACGCGTCGAACTAACACCAGCGTCGGACTACACCAGCGTCGATAACACACGCAGAATAACACGGTAACTACTCAGCGTCAGAACTAACACCAGCGTCAGAACTAACACCAGCGTCAGAACTAACACCAGCGTCAGGACTAACCACCAGCGTCAGAACTAACACCAGCGTCAGACTAACACCAGCGTCAGGACTAACACCAGCGTCAGGACTACCACCAGCGTCAGGAACTACCACAGCGTCAGACTAACACCAGCGTCAGGACTAACACCAGCGCAGGACTAACACCCAGCGTCAGGCACCCAGCGTCAGACAACCAGCGTCAGGACTACCCACCAGCGTCAGACTAACCCAGCCAAACTAAACACCAGCGTCAGAACTAACACCAGCGTCAGGACTACACAGCGTCAGGACTACCACCAGCGTCAGGACTAACACCAGCGTCAGGACTACCACCAGCGTCAGAACTAACACCAGCGTCAGAACTAACACCAGCGTCAGAACTAACACCAGCGTCAGGACTACCACCAGCGTCAGGACACTAACACGGTCAGATAACACCAGGAACACAGGACTACACCAGCGTCAGAACACCAGCCGTCAGGAACTAACACCAGCGTCAGGACTACACCAGCGTCAGAATAACACCCGTCAGACTACCACCAGCGTCAGGACACACCAGCGTCAGGACTACCACCAGCGTCAGACTAACACCAAGTCGCAGGACTACCCCCACGTCAGACAACATCGCAGGTCAAACACCAGACACACCAACTCAAACACACCAGGTCGGAACCACGCGCGTCAGAACTAACACAGCGCTCAAACTAACATCAGCGTCAGGACTAACCAGCGTCAGGAATAACACCAGCGTCAGGACTAACACACGCGTCAGAACTAACACAGCGTCAGAACACCGGTCAGAACTAACACCAGCGTCAGAACTAACACAGGTCAGACTAAAACCCTCAGCTACACCAGCGTAAACACCAGCGCAAACTAACACCAGCGTCAGGACTACCACCAGCGTCAGAACTAACACCGCGTCAGGTCTAACACACTCACGGGACTTTACCCTCCATCTGACAATCACCGCCCATCACCATACAGCAACCACTAAACTGCCGGAAAATCCAGGCCAAAAGGGAGCGCACCAACACTGAAGAAGGGCCAAGGAAGGGCCACCATTAGGCAAAGCGGGGCGGATAGCCAGCAGATGGTAAAAATCCCATAACTGCAATAAAAACCAACTAACAATAACCAAGCAGGTGGAAAGCACATTCAACAGGCCTTTATGCTAGCGCCCGTTATGAGGTGTGGGGGAGGGGAACGCCCAAGGGGAAAGGGAAAGGGGG
>NC_069482.1:23991730-24006293 GCF_026875155.1 Cherax quadricarinatus
CAGTCAGGATGTTCTTACCCCCCTGAATCAGTCAGAATGTTCTTACTCCCCTGAATCAGTCAGGATGTTCTTACCCCCTGAATCAGTCAGGACGTTCTTACCCTCTCGAATCAGTCAGAATGTTCTTACCCCCTGAATCAGTCAAGATGTTCTTACCCCCTGAATCAATCAGGTTGTTCTTACCTCCCTGAATCAGTCAGGATGTTCTTACCCTCTCGAATCAGTCAGAATGTTAAATGCGAGATTCATGTTTAATGTTTAGTAGTTGTCTGTCGTGGTGTTGATGTTTGGTGTGTTCAGTTGATGTTCCGTGTCCGTCATGATGTTTGCTGGTAAACTTGAGTGTAACATGGAGTGGAGGAAGGCTGTCACCTGCAGCTGCACTCTCCCATCCTCTGCGTAATTGTTCGACATGTTCTTTGGCAATGGAGACGAGTGAAATTCCATCAGTGCATCGTGGCACTGTTTGTGTTGATAGTGCTGATGTGTGATGGTGACACCTGTGTCTGGTAATGGTGTGTGACGGTGACACCTGTGTCTGGTAATGGTGTGTGACGGTGACACCTGTGTCTGGTAATGGTGTGTGACGGTGACACCTGTGTCTGGTGCTGGTGTGTGACGATGGTACCCGTGTCTGCCGGTGTGTAACGGTGACACCTGTGTCTGCTGGTGTGTGATGGTGACACCTGTGTCTGCTGGTGACACCTGTGTCTGCTAACAGGTGGTGTGGAGGAAAGTTATTAGTTGTAAGGATGATGTCTGCAGTTATCTGAAGAGAGGGAGGGAGAGAGGGAGGGAGGGAGGGAAGGGAGAGCAACTGGGGGATGGGGAAGGGGTGTTAGAGGAAGGTGAAGTGGGTGGAACGGAAGTGTGGGTACTGGAGTTGACAGATAATCCCTCTCCCTCCTCCCTCCATCGCTCCTACTCGCCCTCCCTCCATCCCTCCCACTCATTATCCCTCCATCCCTCCCATTCACCTCCCTCCATCGCTCCCACTCACCCTCCCTCCCTCTACAAGATAACAACCTCATTTCCCTCTCATACTAGTAACAGGAGAACAACTAAACACTGCTAGATAGCAAGTTTTCTAACTTCAGCTCTGCTGGAACAATAACGTCTGAGGCTTCAGTAACTGCTGAACATGAACATATCCCCATCACACTACTGAAATCTCCCAGCTCAGACTGGCACTTCAGTAGTGTCAGTGTGAGCTGGGAGACTTCAGTAGTGTCAGTCTGAGCTGGGAGACTTCAGTAGTGTCAGTCTGAGCTGGGAGACTTCAGTAGTGTCAGTCTGAGCTGGGAGACTTCAGCAGTGTCAGTCTGAGCTGGGAGACTTCAGTAGTGTCAGTCTGAGCTGGGAGACTTCAGTAGTGTCAGTCTGAGCTGGGAGACTTCAGCAGTGTCAGTCTGAGCTGGGAGACTTCAGCAGTGTCAGTCTGAGCTGGGAGACTTCAGTAGTGTCAGTCTGAGCTGGGAGACTTCAGTAGTGTCAGTCTGTAGCTGGGAGACTTCAGTAGTGTCAGTCTGAGCTGGGAGACTTCAGCATGTCAGTCTGAGCTGGGAGACTTCAGTAGTGTCAGTCTGAGCTGGGAGACTTCAGTAGTGTCAGTCTGAGCTGGGAGACTTCAGCAGTGTCAGTCTGAGCTGGGAGACTTCAGTAGTGTCAGTCTGAGCTGGGAGACTTCAGCAGTGTCAGTCTGAGCTGGGAGACTTCAGTAGTGTCAGTCTGAGCTGGGAGACTTCAGCAGTGTCAGTCTGAGCTGGGAGACTTCAGTAGTGTCAGTCTGAGCTGGGAGACTTCAGTAGTGTCAGTCTGAGCTGGGAGACTTCAGTAGTGTCAGTCTGAGCTGGGAGACTTCAGTAGTGTCAGTCTGAGCTGGGAGACTTCAGTAGTGTCAGTCTGAGCTGGGAGACTTCAGTAGTGTCAGCCTGAGCTGGGAGACTTCAGTAGTGTCAGTCTGAACTGGGAGACTTCAGTAGTGTCAGTCTGAGCTGGGAGACTTCAGTAGTGTCAGTCTGAGCTGGGAGACTTCAGTAGTGTCAGTCTGAACTGGAAGACTTCAGTAGTGTCAGTCTGAGCTGGGAGACTTCAGTAGTGTCAGTCTGAGCTGGGAGACTTCAGTAGTGTCAGTCTGAGCTGGGAGACTTCAGTAGTGTCAGTCTGAGCTGGGAGACTTCAGTAGTGTCATTCTGAACTGGGAGACTTCAGTAGTGTCAGTCTGAGCTGGGAGACTTCAGTAGTGTCATTCTGAACTGGGAGACTTCAATAGTCTCCCAGTTCAGACTGACACTACTGAAGTCTCCCAGCTACCACCAGCTGTTGCTAGCTACATCCACAACTATGGTGCTACCTACCTGGAGGGTATTCCGGGGGTCAACGCCCCCTCGGCCCGGTCCATGGCCAGTCCTGCTGTTATAGTGAGAATTAAAAAACATTAAGGAACAATACCGTGACTAGAATATACAAATAACCCGCACAAAGGTGAGAGAAACTTAAGATCACTGACTAGTATGTGACCAGTTAATGGTCCAGGTCGGACCCAAACTGATGACGTTTCGGTCCAACTCGGTTTGTGACGGAGATGTGATGTAGAGTAAGAGGAGATATGACGTAGAGGAAGAGGAGTTATAACGAAGAATAAGAGATGACATGACAGACTAATAGGAGATATGACGTAGAATAAGAGATATAATGTAGAATGAGAAGAGATATAAACGTAGAATAAGATATGCTTGACATATACAATTAGAAAACAGATATAAACAAAGTATATATAAATGGGCTGCTAAGAATAACTAACTTCTGTACTTGACTGAAGACGTCTCCTGTGTGGGCGAAACATCTGGGCAATAAGGATACCCAAGTGTTGCACACAACTGTCTTAAATTTGTACCACTCCTCCAATTTTTTTTTATGTAGGCTTAGTGTAGCATTCCATGAGTAAAACCTGCCTAGCATGGGCTGGTAGGTCTAAAATGATGTTCCATATATCCCTTTATCTTTCTTTCTCTCTCTCCTGAATCCTTCCCCTTTTTCATCCCTTCCCCATCACCTCTCCCTCTCAGCCTTCCTGACCTACCCACCACCACTCGTCACTTCCTGTCCGCCATTTCCGGCTGATGGTGACGTAATGTCTTCCCTCCTCCAGTTTCTAACCTCTCACCTCTTCCACCTTTTCTTTCATCTGGTCCTCCTCCACCTCCTCAATCCTTCCCTCCCCTCCTCCCTGCTCCCCCGATTCTTTCCCTATCCTCTGAGGATCCGGGATCAATCCAGGGCAGGTATGACCAGGCTTCTTTACACCTGCTGCCTCTGATCACCTAGTAAATAGATACCTGGGTGTTGCTACGCTTGTGTGACCATCTAGCAGTAAATAGGTACCTGAGTGTTGCTAGACTTCTGTGGGTTGCATCCTGGGGAAGAGAACCCAGGATTATCCTGGGATATCCTGTTAAGTTATCCAAGATAGCTAACATAAATTGAATTCTTGTGCTTATTATCCCGGACCTCATTTTTCTGATTTCCTAACCTAACCTAGCTTAGCCTAGCCTAACCTAACCTAGCCTAACCTAGCCTAGCCTAGCCTAACCTAACCTAACCTAGCTTAACCTAGCCTAACCTAACCTAACCTAACCTAACCTACCCTAACCTAGCCTAGCCTAGCCTAACCTAGCCTAGCCTAACCTAACCTAACGTAACCTAACGTAACCTAACCTAGCCTAGCCTAACCTAGCCTAACCTAACGTAACCTAACCTAGCCTAACGTAACCTAACGTAACCTAACCTAGCCTAACGTAACCTAACGTAACCTAACGTAACCTAGCCTAGCCTAGCCTAACCTAGCCTAACCTAGCCTAGTCTAGCCTAGCCTAACCTAACCTAACCTAGCCTAACCTAGCCTAACTAACCTAACGTAACCTAACCTAGCCTAACCTAACCCTCTTCACTACCATCTAACACTTATCCTTGTCTTCCTCGCTTCCTACCTCATCCTCTTCCTACCTGGAGTCTACCCTGGAGGGTAGTCCGGGGATCAACGCCCCCGCGGCCCGGCCCACGACCAGGCCTCCCGGTGTATCAAGGCCTGATCAACCAGGCTGTTACTGCTGGCCGCACACAGTCTATAGATACCTGTCCAGCTCCCTCTTGAAGGCAGCCAGGAGCCTATTGGTAATTCCCCTTATGCATGGTGGGAGGCTGTTGAGCAGTCTTGGGCCCCGGCCACTTATGGTGTTTTCTCTTAGTGTACCAGTGGCGCCCCTACTTTTCATTGGGGGTATTTTGCTCCGCCTGCCCAGTCTGTTACTTTCGTAGGGAGTGATTTCTGTGTGCAGATTCGGGACCATTCCTTCTAGGATTTTCCAAGTGTAGATTATGATACTGTATCTCTCTCGCCTGCGTTCCACTGAGTACTAGTCAAGTGCTTCCTACTCCTCACTTATCTAACCTCTCGTCTTCTCTTTCCTTTTACCCTTTACCTCCCTTCTTCCTTCCTCTGTACTAGCCCCTTCCAGAGGTCACCAAGACCAGGGGCACCAGAAAAACCAGGTACCAACCACACAAGATACTACCCCTAGTGAGTATCACACGGTGTACAGAGGTACCATAGCTAGTACCACCTCCCCTCAGTACCACACCTCAGTACCACATCCCTTCAGTACCACACCCCCTCAGTACCACACCCCCCTCAGTACCACACCTCAATACCACACCCCCTCAGTACCACCCTAGCGGCCACTACTCTCTTATTACTAGAGAGCAGAGTGACCTGTGACCCACCTGGAGATGCCACCTCGGGTCACCTACAGGGGAGGATCAAAGGGGCAGCAGGAAACTAGTGGTCAACGGTGAGGGTAAAGGCAGCGGAAGAGGGAAAGGGAAGACGCTCCCAGGTTGGGGAAATGGGAAAACGCTGGCAGGTGGAGGGGAAATGAGGGAAAGATGCTCTTATATGAGGGGATGGGGAGACGGAAAAAGTGCAGAGGTCTGCAACAAAACTAGTCCCAGAGTTAAGATGATCTATGAAGAGAGAATAAAGGACTAAACCTAATGACACTAGAAGAAATGAGAACCAGAGGAGACATAGTCACGACCTACAAAATATTAAGAGGGGCTGTGGGACATGAATAGGCTGCTTGCGAGGCGGGAAAGAAGCACACGCGGGCACAACGGGAGAACAGAGATGAGTCATAGGAATGTTAGGAAGTGCTTTTTCAGCCTCATAATGATCAGAACGCGGAATAACCAGGACAAAGAAGCGGTAGAGGCAGGAACTATACAAAGGTATAACAATGTGCACTCAGTAGCAATTTAAGAGGCAGGCAGGGCCAAGAGCTGATGCCAAAACTCTGCAACCCACACACACACACACACACACACACACACACATACAAAATACATATCCCACACACACCTTGCATCTTGCATATTACTGGCATCAGCAAGAGAAAGGTAAAGTGGAAATCCGTTTTCTTCCGTGGCATACAGAGTGTAGTAGGATACAGACAGGATGTCAGCACAGCATATCTGTGGGACATGTAAAAAAAAATCCTTGGAAGGAAATCCAGAATCACATGCAACCTATGCTCTTCCAAACACCATATCTCTTGTACTAGACTAAATACAGCCTCAAAAAATGACCTCGAACTAGCAAGGTGTTTCTGGTTGTGCAATAAAGATTTAGAACTTTAGGCAGGTATCAGAAAGGTACTAAGGAGAGTAATAAATGATAAAAATAATCAAGAAAACAAGGATGACCTCTTGGATAGTCTACCAAAAATATTTAAAACATGGGAGCAAGAGATAGTGTATCAAAAAAATGCAGAATGTCCATACCACAACAGATGACTCGAAACTATCTAGTCACCCACATAGTGCTAAACCAGACCCATCCCCCAGTCATAGCACTAATACCCACAGTGCTGGTGCTGGCCCAGGCTCCCCCAGTCATAGAACTAATACCCACAGTGCTGGTGCTGGCCCAGGCTCAGCCCCCAGCTCCAGTGCTGACTCAGACCCAGCCTTACTGCCAGCCCAGACTCTACTAGGGACCCTACCACAACCACCACTAAAACCGAAAATATACTACCATTATTGCACAAGACCTTGGCCCACAGTACAGATGTTGGAGAGGAGTCTCCTCCTTCCTCTACTGAGGAAAGTAGATGGAATCCAGGACGGGGTGGCCCTGGCTTGGATACTGAGGATTATAGTGCAGTCCCAGAACCTGCAAAAATTGACAACACACCTCCCAACAATTCTCAACCAAAGGTGAATTTGTGCAAATATTATGCTTGGGGCATCTGTAAGCATGGAATATCAGGAAAAAAATGAGACATGCAACTTTGAGCATCCCAAAAAATGTAGCGACCTCCTGTCTAAAGGAGTGTGTCGTTCTTCTTCCTGTACTTTCTTTCACCCAAAAATGTGCCACTCCTCGGTCCTCCAGAAGCAGTGTTACAACATCAACTGCCCTGCATACCATCTAAAAGGGGCCAGGAGGCACAGACCCCACAAGACAAACAATAGTAGCTACGACAACCCAACTCCTGGTGGTTTTTTAGTGGCAGGAAACGGAAAAAGAAAATGGAAGGAAATAACAAAAATAGTTCACCACCTTGGAGCCTTGTTGGACTATAGGCGCAGCCAGTGGCCACCCATGGCCCTCCAGAATTAAAACTACTGATGCCAATAACAAAATCCCCCCAACAAACACAGAATACAACCTCGTTCATATTTGCTAATATACAGGGCCTTAAGCCACCCACCACCAACAAAATACCTTTTATCAATGGACTTCTAGAGGAGTCTAATGCAATGTTTGCAGCCTTCACAGAGACTCACACAAAAGATCACTTTGACAGTGAAATATGGATAAGTGGTTACAACCTTTTTAGATGCGTCAGAATGAACATGCAACAAGGGGGGGTTGGCCTGTATGTCAAAGAGTCCCTCATCTGCACGGAGTTGCTGAACACCACAAATGAGGTAGTTGAAGTTCTATCAATAAAGATCGAGAACCAAAACATAGTCATTGTGGTTGTATATAAGCCACCAGAGGCAACCTCACAACAGTTCAAGGAACAGCTATTGAAAATTGATTACTGTCTGGAAAACCTTCCAGCTCCATCCCCAGACATCTTACTGCTTGGTGATTTCAACCTAAGGCATACAAAATGGAAGAATGTAGCAAATAATGTTATAGCTGAAACAATCCCCGGAGGTAGCGCAGATGAAAGGTCACGCACACATGAGCTACTAAGCCTCTGTGAAAAACACACCTTAAGCCAGCAGATAGTGGAGCCAACAAGACTAAAAAACACACTTGACCTTATCTTCACAAATAATGAGGACCTGATAAGAGACATAAGAATATCAAAAACAACTAATTCCAATCACAACCTAATCGAAGTCCAGATGTACATGCATAGGGGTCCTGATCAACAGAATGCATGTACCTGTGAAGGTGTCTTCACAAAATACAACTTCAACAACAAGAACATCAACTGGGACCAGGTAAACCATGTCCTAAACGAAACATGTTGGGAAGATATCTTAAATGACATGGATCCAAACCAGTGCCTTGAAAGAATCAACTTCCTGGCAGCTGAAGTATGTTTTAGGCATATTCCCCTAAGAAAGAAGAAGAGCAGGAGTAAACTGGAGAGAGAAAGACGCTCCCTCTACAGAAGACGACAAAGAGTCACTGAGCTCCTCAGGAGTGCTAGAATATCTGATACACGAAAGGAGGCACTGACCAGGGAAGTGGAAACTACCGAACTTAAGTTAAATGACTCTTACAGGAACCATGAGAGACAGGAGAAGCTTAAAGCTATTAGTGAAATTGAAAGAAATTCAAAATATTTCTTTTCATATGCCAAAAACAAGGCAAATACCACATCTAGTATCGGGCCCTTACTCAGACAGGATGGGACTTACACAGATGACAACAAGGAAATGAGTGAAATATTGAAATCCCAGTACGACTCTGTGTTTAGTGAACCACTGATCAGTCTGAGGATCGACGACCCAAATGATTTCTTCAGGAATGAGCCTCAAAACTCCATAAATGTATGCCAGATTTCCAACATTACCCTAACTCCGATAGATTTCGAAAAAGCCATTGACAACATGCCCATGCACTCAGCCCGGGGTCCAGACTCGTGGAACTCTGTTTTCATTAAGAACTGCAAGAAACCCCTCTCGCATGCCCTAAGTACACTATGGAGGAGGAGCTTGGACATAGGTGAAATTCCACAGTCAATTAAAACAACGGATATAGCCCCACTCCATAAAGGTGGCAGCAAAGCATTAGCTAAGAACTATAGACCAATAGCTCTGACGTCCCACATCATAAAAATCTTTGAAAGAGTGCTAAGAAGCAGGATTATTGCAAATCACCTGGATTCCCAAAATTCCTTGCACAATCCAGGGCAACATGGGTTCAGGGCAGGTCGCTCCTGCCTCTCACAACTACTGGATCACTATGATATGGCCTTGGATGCACTGGAAGAAAATCAGAATGCAGATGTAATATACACAGACTTTGCAATAGCATTTGACAAATGCGATCATGGTGTAATAGCCCATAAAATACGTGCTAAAGGAGTAACTGGGAAAGTGGGGAGATGGATCTTCAACTTCCTAACAAATCGAACACAAAGAGTAGTGGTCAACAGAGTTAAATCGGAGGCTGCCATAGTGAAGAGCTCTGTTCCACAAGGCACAGTACTCGTCCCCATCTTATTCCTCATCCTCATATCAGACATAAACAGAGATATACATCACAGCACCGTATCATCCTTTTCGGATGATACTAGGATCTGCATGAGGCTGTCATCTGCTGAGGACGCGGTTAACCTCCAAGAAGATATAAACAAAGTATCATCCTTTTCGGATGATACTAGGATCTGCATGAGGCTGTCATCTGCTGAGGACGCGGTTAACCTCCAAGAAGATATAAACAAAGTTTTCCAGTGGGCAACGATAAACAATATGATGTTCAATGAGGACAAATTCCAACTACTCCGTTATGGAAAACTGGAGGAGATAATAACTAGAACAGAGTATAATACAAACTCTGGGCATACAATAGAGCAGAAAAATAATGTAAGGGACCTGGGAGTAGTAATGTCTGAGGATCTCACTTTCAAGGGTCACAACAGTGCCACGATCGTACGTGCAAAGAAAATGATAGGATGGATAATGAGAACGTTCAAAACGAGAGATGCCAAGCCCATGATGATCATTTTCAAATCACTTTTCTCTCTAGGCTGGAATACTACTGTACATTAACATCTCCATTCAAAGCAGGTGAAATCGCAGATCTAGAGAGCGTACAGAGATCCTTTACTGCACGTATAAGTTCTGTCAAGCACCTTAACTACTGGGAACGCTTGGAAGCACTTGACTTGTACTCGTTGGAACGCAGGAGGGAGAGATATATCATAATCTACACTTGGAAAATCCTGGAAAGAATGGTCCCAAATCTGCACACAGAAATCACTCCCTACGAAAGTAAAAGACTGGGCAGGCGATGAAAAATGCCCCCAGTTAAAAGTAGGGGCGCCATTGGTACACTAAGGGAAAACACCATAAGTGTCCGGAGTCCAAGACTGTTCAACAGCCTCCCATCAAGCATTAGGGGAATTGCCAATAAACCCCTGGCTGCCTTCAAGAGAGAGCTGGACAGATACCTAAAGTCAGTGCCGGATCAGCCGGGCTGTGGCTCGTACGTTGCACTGCGTGCGGCCAGCAGTAACAGCCTAGTTGATCAGGCCCTGATCCATCGGGAGGCCTGGTCATGGACCGGGCCGCGGGGGCGTTGATCCCCGGAATAACCTCCAGGTAACCTTCATATATGTATATATACACATACACAGAAATTAGTAAGTGACAAGAGGCTGCTCTGGATAATTGCCTTCAACATTACGTATTTCTTTTATTCCTTATTATTTTGGGTTAGGGATAAAAAAAAGTTCAAAATTAACTTTTTTACGAATGTTCGTCAGGTTTGGAATTGGTTTTAAAATTAATTCAAAGCATGCAGAGACTATCCATCCTTCTTAGGCTATTTATTGTTGAAAGCTTGATGATGTGACGGTCGGCACCGAAAAATTGTATAAAGTCGTAGTGTAGTAACCACAGATACACACACACACACACACACACACACTCACACTCACACCCACACATACGACACACACACACATCACACACACCACACACCAGTCAGTGACTCAACACAAAGTAAGGTAGGTAATTGGTCGGACTGTTCCACTCTACAGTATTGCTATCCTCTACTCTCTTCTTTACCCTCCATCCCTCTCTTCCTGCTTCCCACTTTCTTTCTCCTCTGTGTCTTCCACTATTACTTACAGCTCGCTCCCTCCCCAATCTACCTCACTTATCATTGTCTAGTTCGAACATCTCTCTTATTGTTTACGTTCCTACCTCACACGTCTGTGTACCTCACAGTCTATCTCACACGTCTGTCTACCTCAGTCAGTCTACCTCACACGTCTGTCTACCGCACAAGTCTGTCTACCTCAGACCTCCCTTGAAACTCACCTCCTTTTCATCAAGGAGGTCCACAGACTGTTCTGGTGGCTTAACCTCAGTCACAGACGAACACCTCACTCACGGACGAGTACCTCAGTCAGAGACGAACACCTCAGTCACAGACGAGCACCTCACAGACGAACACCTCAGTCACAGACGAGCACCTCAGTCAGAGACGAACACCTCAGTCACACACGAGCACCTCAGTCACAGACGAGCACCTCAGTCACAGACGAACACCTCAGTCACAGACGAACACCTCAGTCACAGACGAGCACCTCAGTCACGAGAACGAACACCTCAGTCACAGACGAGCACCTCAGTCACAGACGAGCACCTCAGTCAGAGACCGAACACCTCAGTCACAGACGAGCACCTCAGTCACAGACGAGCACCTCAGTCACAGACGAGCACCTCAGTCAGAGACGAACACCTCAGTCACAGACGAGCACCTCAGTCACAGACGAGCACCTCAGTCACAGACGAACACCTCAGTCACAGACGAGCACCTCAGTCACAGACGAGCACCTCAGTCACAGAGAACACCTCAGTCACAGAGAACACCTCAGTCACAGACGAGCACCTCAGTCACAGAAGAACACCTCAGTCACAGATGAACACCTCAGTCACAGACGAAGCACCTCAGTCACAGATGAACACCTCAGTCACGATGAACACCTCAGTCACAGACGAGCACCTCAGTCACAGAAGAACACCTCAGTCACAGATGAACACCTCAGTCACAGACGAGCACCTCAGTCACAGAAGAACACCTCAGTCACAGATGAACACCTCAGTCACAGACGAGCACCTCAGTCACAGACGAGCACCTCAGTCACAGAAGAACACCTCAGTCACAGATGAGCACCTCAGTCACAGAAGAACACCTCAGTCACAGATGAGCACCTCAGTCACAGACGAACACCTCAGTCACAGAAGAACACCTCAGTCACAGAAGAACACCTCAGTCACAGAAGAACACCTCAGTCACAGACAAGCACCTCAGTCACAGAAGAACACCTCAGTCACAGATGAACACCTCAGTCACAGACGAGCACCTCAGTCACAGAAGAACACCTCAGTCACAGATGAGCACCTCAGTTACAGACGAGCACCTCAGTCACAGACGAGCACCTCAGTCACAGAAGAACACCTCAGTCACAGACGAGCACCTCAGTCACAGACGAGCACCTCAGTCACAGAAGAACACCTCAGTCACAGACGAGCACCTCAGTCACAGACGAGCACCAGTCACGACGAGCACCTCAGTCACAGAAGAACACCTCAGTCACAGACGAGCACCTCAGTCACAGAAGAACACCTCAGTCACAGAAGAACACCTCAGTCACAGACGAGCACCTCAGTCACAGACGAGCACCTCAGTCACAGACGAGCACTCAGTCACAGACGACACCTCAGTCACAGACGAGCACCTCAGTCAGAGAAGACACCTCAGTCACAGATGAGCACCTCAGTCACAGAAGAACACCTCAGTCACAGAAGAACACCTCAGTCACAGACGAGCACCTCAGTCACAGAAGAACACCTCAGTCACAGACGAGCACCTCAGTCACAGATGAGCACCTCAGTCACAGACGAGCACCTCAGTCACAGACGAACACCTCAGTCACAGACGAGCACCTCAGTCACAGACGAACACCTCAGTCACAGAACACCTCAGTCACAGAGAGCACCTCAGTCACAGACGAACACCTCAGTCACAGAAGGACACCTCAGTCACAGAAGAACACCTCAGTCACAGACGAGCACCTCAGTCACAGAAGAACACCTCAGTCACAGACGAGCACCTCAGTCACAGACGAGCACCTCAGTCACAGACGAGCACCTCAGTCACAGACGAACACCTCAGTCACAGACGAGCACCTCAGTCACAGACGAACACCTCAGTCACAGACGAGCACCTCAGTCACAGACGAGCACCTCAGTCACAGAAGAACACCTCAGTCACAGAAGAACACCTCAGTCACAGACGAACACCTCAGTCACAGAAGAACACCTCAGTCACAGAAGAACACCTCAGTCACAGACGAGCACCTCAGTCACAGACGAACACCTCAGTCACAGACGAACACCTCAGTCACAGATGAACACCTCAGTCACAGACGAGCACCTCAGTCACAGACGAACACCTCAGTCACAGACGAACACCTCAGTCACAGACGAGCACCTCAGTCACAGACGAACACCTCAGTCACAGATGAGCACCTCAGTCGCAGACAAGCACCTCAGAATATCCTTTTACCTGTGATCTATGTCGGGAGGTTTTGTACTCCGCGGGTCGGCCCTGGGCCAGGCCTCCCTGCTGACTGCTGCTCAACCAGGCTGGTGGTGCTGGCGGCCCGCCGGGCCACATACCACTGATACTCCAGTCATCCAAATTTCAGTGTTGTGTAACTCCATAAAAGTCAGCATCATGTCACGAACAAAATAAACTTAATATTTTGATCCTTCCACTTCATTATCCCTGACTTTCCTCTTATTCTACACTCTGGCACACACCTGTTTCTTTCCCTAACTCACCGTACCTTCCATCTTCCCCCACACACGGTGTATATGTCGTGCCGAATAGGTAAAACTGGTCAATTAGCAAGAACTCGTTTAAAATTAAGTCCTTTCTATAATTCTCTCTTATACGTTTAAAGATATATTTTTTCATTTATGTTAATGTAAAAAATAATAATTTTGTACCAAAAGCACCTTAGAAAACTTACCTAACCTTATTATAACAAGTGCAGTTTAATTTAGCCTAATTCAACTAAATATATTTTACGCAAGTTTACAATAATTTAATAATAAAGAAACACAATGAAATTCATTTTTTCCGTAAGTTCAGAATGATTTTAGCGAAATTATTGCAAACACAAATTTTCGCTTACCTTATTTGGCAAGAAGAGCGTTCCCATTTAAGCCAAAATAGCAAGTTTTACCTATTCGGCACGACATTACACACACACACACACACACACACACACACACTAAATATATATAATATATAAATATATATAATCACATATATATATATATATTTATATATATATATATTTTATTATATAAATGGTATCTAAATTTTCAGATATGAGAAAAAGAGTTTTTTGAATGGGGAAATGAATTTCAAAAAAAAGTTAACGTGATATGAAAATCTGTACACTTTACTGGCACTGTGCCACACTGTCTTCAGTGTTAAAAGTGTTCCTTCCATTTTTTGTGTCAGTAAAAGGCTCTGTAGTTTTAAAATGTCAGAGGCTTTTCCAACACTAAATCTACACTGATGACACATTGATTTAAATCTCCTTAGGTCTATAATGTTCAAATTTCTCTCCCTGAGGTGTATAAATGGAAAACAGTAATAAATAAAGGGGATGTAACTAGCGTACTAAAAGTATACAGCTAAGACAGGACTCGCAGCAATTGCTTTAAGGTTGAAAAATTCAGATTCAGGAAGGATATAGGAAAGCACTGGTTTGGTAATAGAGTTGTGGATGAGTGGAACAAACTCCCAAATACTGTCATAGAAGCTAAAACGTTGTGAAGTTTTAAAAATAGGTTGGATACATGAGTGGGTGCGGGTGGGTGTGAGTTGGACCTGATTAGCTTGTGCTACTAGGTCAGATGCCATGCTCCTCCCTTAAGTGATTGTGACCTGACCTGCCTAGGTTAGGGCACTGGCTTAAGCTGGTGGGAGACTTGGACCTGCCTCGCATGGGCCAGTAGGCCTGCTGTAGTGTTCCTTCTTTCTTATGTTCTATCATATATAACAGTGTGATAACACACTGCTGGTGTTCCCACTGTGTAACTATCATACATAACAGTGTAGCAACACACTGCTGGTGTTCCCACTGTGTAACTATCATACATAACAGTGTAGCAACACACTGCTGGTGTTCCCACGTGTAACTTTAAAAACTTACAAAAAAACCCCCGATTTCCCCTTAACTCAAAAAAAACGAGAACAATGGGGGACTTTAATAAAAAAATTTAA
>NC_069482.1:24006793-24049293 GCF_026875155.1 Cherax quadricarinatus
TTTTTAAAGTTTTGATAATTTTACACATGGGAACCCAAATGTTTTGCTACACTGTTAGTATGATGTTACACATGGGAACATCAGCAGTGGTTTGCTACACTGTTATGTTGATAGTTACACAGTGGAACACCAGCAGTGTGTTGCTACATTTTATGTATGATAGTTACACAGTGGGACACCAGAAGTGTGTTGCTACACTGTGAGTATGATAGTTACACCAGTGGGAACACAGCAGTGTGTTGCTACACTATTTTTATGATAGTTACACAGTGGGAACACCAGCATTGTTTTATCACACTGTTAATATGATAAACATAAGAAAGAAGGAACATACAGCAGGCCTACTGGCCCATGCGAGGCGGGTCCAAGTCTCCCAACAGCTTAACCCAGTGCCCAAAACCTGGGCAGGTCAGGTCACAATACTTAAAGGGAGGAGCAGGGGCATTGACCAAAGTTGCACAAGCTAATCAGGTCCAACTAAAACCCACCGCCCACTCATGTACCCAAACCCTATTTTTAAAACTCCCCAAAGTTTTAGCTTCTATGACAGTATTGTTGGGTAAGACACATATGCAAAGTTTGGTATCTTTAAATTTTGAAACGTTTCGCCTACACAGTAGGTTCTTCAGTCGAGTAAGAAAAGTTGATAGAAGCAAAAGGGATACTTGAAGACGATGTAATCAGTCAAATCACCTAAAGTTTTGAGGGGGTCAGTCCCTCAGTCTGGAAAGGAGCATTGTTCCGTTGTCTGAACAATATTGAAGTTAAAAGTGACAGGATGGACCTTTATATAGTGCCAGGGGGTGAGACGTAGTTGCTTTGGAGGGCAGGTTCCTCTCAAACCCAGCGTTCTCACTGGAAGAGGTCGAAGTGATGGTCTGTCACTTCAACTTCATTTTGTTTCAGAAAACGAACAATGGTTTCTCCAGACTGAGGGATGACCACCTCAAACTTTAAGAGTGATTTGACTGATTACATCGTCTTTCAAGTACTTCTGCTTCTATCACTTTTTGTACTCGACTGAAAAGGGCTACTGTGGTAGGCGAAAAACGTTTCAAAATAAAGATACCTAACTGTTCATATGTTCTTACCTAACAATCTGTCGGTATTTTATCCCATTTTAATGTTCATTCTATGAACAGTACTTGGGGATTTGTTCCACTCATCCACAACTCTATTACCAAACCAGTGCTTTCCTATACCCTTTCCCTGAATCTGAATTTTTAAAACCTTAAAGGCAATTGCGCGAGTCTGTCTTAGGCTGTATTTTATTTACGCAGTTACATCCCCTTTATTTATTACTGTTTTCATTTATACACCTCAGGGGGGAGAAATTTGAACATTATGACCTAAGGAAAATTTAAATCAATGTGTCATCCAGTTTTAGATTTAGTGTTGGAAAAGCCTTGACTTTTAAAACTACAGAGCCTTTTACTGACACAAAAAATGGAAGAACACTTTTAAATGAAGACAGTGTGGCACAGTGCCGGGTAAAGTGTACAATTTTCATATCACGTTAACTTTTTTTTTAAATTCATTTCCCCATTAAAAAAACTCTTTTTCTCATATCGAAAATTTAAGATACCATTATATAAAAATATAATATATATATATATATATATAATATTTATATATATATATATAGTGTGTGTGTGTGTGTGTGTTGTGTGTGGGGAGTGTGTGTTGTGTGTGTGTGTGTGTGTGTGTGTTGTGTGAGTGTGTGTGTGTGGTGTGTGTGTGTGTGTGTGTGTGTGTGTGTTTGTGTGTGTGTAATGTCGTGCCGAATATTAAATTTGCTATTTTGGCTTAATGGGAAAGCTTTCTTGCCAAATAAGGTAAGCGAAAATTTGTGTTTGCAATAATTTTTCGCTAAAATCATTCTGAACTTACGAAAAAAATGTATTTCATTGTTTCTTTATTATTAAATTTTTGGGTAAACTTGCGTAAAATAATTTAGTTGAATTAGGCTAAATTAAACTGACTTGTTATAATAAGGTTAGGTAATTTTTTTCTAAGGTGCTTTTGGTTACAAAATTATTATTTTTTACATTAAAATAAATGAAAAAAATATATTTTAAAACGTATAAGAGAGAAATTATGAAAGATTAATTTTAAACGAGTTCTTGTAATTGACCAGTTTTACTATTCGGCACGACATATAACCTTTGTGTGGGGGAAGATGGAAGGTTACGGTGAGTTAGGGAAGAAATAGGTGTGTGCCAGAGTGTAGAATAAGAGAAAGTCAGGGATATGAAGTGGAAGGATAAAAATAATTTAGTTTATTTTGTTCGTGACATGATGCTGACTTTTATGGATTTTACACAACATGAAATTTGGATGACTGGAGTACAGTGGTATTGGCCGGGCGGCCGCACAACACACTGTTGAGCAGCAGTCAGCAGGAGGCCTGCCAGGCCGACCGCGGAGTACAAAACCTCCCGAATAATCACAGGTAAAAGGATATTCTGAGGTGCTTGTCTGTGACTGAGTGTTTCGTCTGTGACTGAGGTGTTCCGTTGGGGGACTGAGGGGCTCGTTGTGACAGGTTTTGTCGTGTGACTGAGGGTTGCTGTCTGTGACGAGGTGTTAAATCTGGTGACTGAGGGTTCGTCTGTGACTGAGTGGTTCGTCTTGTGATGAGGTGCTCGTCTGTGACTGAGGTGTTCGTCTGTGCTGAGGTGCTCGTCTGTGCCCCTGAGGTGTCTTCTGTGGACTGAGGTGTTTTCTGGACTGGGGTTTGTTCTCTGTGACTGAGGTGTTCGTCTGTGACTGAGGTGTTCTTCTGTGACTGAGGTGTTCTTCTGTGACTGAGGTGTTTCGTCTGTGACTGAGGTGTTCTTCTGTGACTGAGGTGTTCTTCTGTGACTGAGGTGCTCTTTCTGTGACTGAGGTGTCGTCTGTGACGAGGTGTTCGTCTGTGACTGAGGTGTTCGTTCTGTGACTGAGGTGTTCGTCTGTGACTGAGGTGCTCGTCTGTGACTGAGGTGCTCATCTGTGACTGAGGTGCTCGTCTGTGACTGAGGTGTTCTTCTGTGACTGAGGTGCTCGTCTGTGACTGAGGTGTTCTTCTGTGACTGAGGTGTTCTTCTGTGACTGAGGTGCTCATCTGTGACTGAGGTGCTCGTCTGTGACTGAGGTGCTCGTCTGTGACTGAGGTGCTCGTCTGTGACTGAGGGGGTCGTCTGTGACTGAGGTGCTCATCTGTGACTGAGGTGTTTTTCTGTGACTGAGGTGCTCGTCTGTGACTGAGGTGTTCTTCTGTGACTGAGGTGCTTGTCTGTGACTGAGGTGTTCTCTGTGACGAGGTGTTTTCTGTGACGGGAGGTGCTCGTCTTGACTGAGGTGCTCGTCTGTGACTGAGGTGCTCGTCTGTGACTGAGGTGTCGTCTGTGACTGGGGTTTGTTCTTCTGTACTGAGGTGCTCGTTGTGACCCTGAGGTTGCTCTTTCTGTGACTGAGGTGTTCTTCTGTGACTGAGGTGCTCGTCTGTGACTGAGGTGCTCGTCTGTGACTGAGGTGCTCATCTGTGACTGAGGTGTTTTTCTGTGACTGAGGTGCTCGTCTGTGACTGAGGTGTTTTCTGTGACTGAGGTGTTTGTCTGTGACTGAGGTGTTCTTCTGTGACTGAGGTGTTTCTTCTGTGACTGGGGGTTTCTTCTGTGACTGAGGTTTTTCGTCTGTGACTGAGGTGCTCATCTGTGACTGAGGTGTTCTTCTGTGACTGAGGTGCTCATCTGTGACTGAGGTGTTCTTCTGTGACTGAGGTGCTCGTCTGTGACTGGGGTGTTCATCTGTGATGAGGTGTCTTCTGTGACTGAGGTGCTCGTCTGTGACTGAGGTGTTCATCTGTGACTGAGGTGTTCTTCTGTGACTGAGGTGCTCGTCTGTGACTGAGGTGTTCATCTGTGACTGAGGTGTTCTTCTGTGGACTGAGGTGCTGTCTGTGCTGAGGTGTTCATCTGTGACTGAGGTGTTCTTCTGTGACTGAGGTGCTCGTCTGTGACTGAGGTGTTCATCTGTGACTGAGGTGTTCATCTGTGACTGAGGTGTTCTTCTGTGACTGAGGTGCTCGTCTGTGACTGAGGTGCTCGTCTGTGACTGAGGTGTTCGTCTGTGACTGAGGTGCTCGTCTGTGACTGAGGTGCTCGTCTGTGACTGAGATGCTCGTCTGTGACTGGGGTTTGCTCGTCTGGGGGACTGAGGTGTTCGTCTCTGACTGAGGTGTTTCGTCTGTGACTGAGGTGTTCGTCTGGGGACTGAGGTGTTCATCTGTGACTGAGGTGTTCTTCTGTGACTGAGGTGCTCGTCTTGTGACTGAGGTGTTCATCTGTGATGAGGTGTTCCTTCTGTGACTGAGGTGTCGTCCTGTGACTGAGGTGTTCATCTGTGACTGAGGTTTTTCTTCTGTGACTGAGGTGCTCGTCTGTGACTGGGGTGCTCGTCTGTGACTGAGGTGTTCGTCTGTGATGGGGTTTGCTCGTCTGGGGACTGAGGTGCTCGTCTGTGACTGAGATGCTCGTCTGTGACTGAGTGCTCGTCTGTGACTGATGGTTCGTCTGTGACTGAGGTGCTCGTCTGGGGACTGAGGTGTTTCGTCTGTGAGAGGTGTTCGCTGTGACTGAGGTGCTCGTTGGGGACTGAGGTGCTCGTCTGTGACTGAGGTGCTCGTCTGTGTGAGGTGTTCGTTTTGGGACTGAGGTGTTTCGTCTGTGACTGAGGTGTTCGTCTCTGACTGAGGTGCTCGTCTGTGACTGAGGTGTTCGTCTGTGACTGAGGTGCTCGTCTGTGACTGAGGTGTTCGTCTCTGACTGAGGTACTCGTCCGTGAGTGAGGTGTTCGTCTGTGACTGAGGTGCTCGTCTGTGACTGAGGTTGAGCCACCAGAACAGTCTGTGGACCTCCTTGATGAAAAGGAGGTGAGTTTCAAGGGACGTCTGAGGTAGACAGACTTGTGCGGTAGACAGACGTGTGAGGTAGACTGACTGAGGTAGACAGACGTGTGAGATAGACTGTGAGGTACACAGACGTGTGAGGTAGGAACGTAAACAATAAGAGAGATGTACGAACTAGACAAAGATAAGTGAGGTAGATTTGGGGAGGGGAGACAGCTGTAAGATAATAGTAGGAAGACACAGAGAGAGAAAGAAAGGGGAAGGAAGGAAGAGAGGGATGGAGGGAAAGAAGAGAGAGAAGGAAGCAATACTGTAGAGTGGAACAGTCGACGCCAAATTACCTTACCTTAACTTTGTGTTGAGTCCCCTGACTGGTGTGTGTGTGTGTTTGTGTGTGTGTGTGTGTGTGTGTGTGTGTGTGTGTGTGTATCTGTGTGTCTACTACACTACACTTTATCAATGTTTCGGTGCCGGATCCGTCACCATCATCAAGCTTCTCAACAATAAATAGCCTAAGAAGATGGATAGTCTCTCTCAGCTGCTTTGAATTACATTTTACCAAATTCCAAAACCTGACGAACATCTCGTAAAAAAATGTTATTTTGAAACTATTTTTTTATCCCTAACCCAAAATAATAAGGAATAAAAGAAATACGTAATGTTGAAGGCAATTATCCAGAGCAGCCTCTTGTCACTTACTAATTTCTGTGTATGTGTATATATACATATATGAAGGTTACCTGGAGGTTATTCCGGGGATCAACGCCCCCGCGGCCCGGTCCATGACCAGGCCTCCCGATGGATCAGGGCCTGATCAACTAGGCTGTTACTGCTGGCCGCACGCAGTGCAACGTACGAGCCACAGCCCGGCTGATCCGGCACTGACTTTAGGTATCTGTCCAGCTCTCTCTTGAAGGCAGCCAGGGGTTTATTGGCAATTCCCCAAATGCTTGATGGGAGGCTGTTGAACAGTCTTGGACTCGGGACACTTTTTGGTGTTTTCCCTTAGTGTACCAATGGCGCCCCTACTTTTAACTGGGGGCTTTTTTCATCGCCTGCCCAGTCTTTTAACTTTCGTAGGGAGTGTTTTCTGTGTGCAGATTTGGGACCATTCTTTCCAGGATTTTCCAAGTGTAGATTATGATATATCTCTCCCCTGCGTTCCAACGAGTACAAGTAAAATGCTTCCAAGCTTTCCCATAGTTAAGGTGCTTGACAGAACTTATACGTCAGTAAAGGATCTCTGTACGCTCTCTAGATCTGCGATTTTCACCTGCTTTGAATGGAGATGTTAATGTAAAAGTAGTATTCCAGCCTAGAGAGAAAAGTGATTTGAAAATGATCATCATGGGCTTGGCATCTCCGTTTGAACGTTCTCATTATCCAATCCTATCATTTTCTTTGCACGTACGATCGTGGCACTGTTGTGACCCTTGAAAGTGAGATCCTCAGACATTATACTCCCAGGTCCCTTACATTATTTTTCTGCTCTATTGTATGCCCGAGTCGTAGTATACTCTGTTCTAGTTATTATCTCCTCCAGTTTTTCCATAACGGAGTAGTTGGAATTTGTCCTCATTGAACATCATATTGTTTATCGTTGCCCCTGGAAAACTTTGTTTATAAACTTCTTGGAGGTTAACCGCCCTCCTCAGCAGATGACAGCCTCATGCAGATCCTAGTATATCCGAAAAAGGTGATAATTTGTTTATATTTCTTGGAGGTTAACGCGTCTCAGCAGATGACAGCCTCATGCAGATTCCTATATTTATTTCCCAAAAAGGGTGATACGGTGCTGTGATTATATCTCTGTTTTGTTGATATGAGGATGAGGAATTTAAGATGGGACGAGTTTCTGTGCCTTTGGAAAAAGAGCCTCTTCAAATATGGCAGCCTCGATTTAACTCTGTTGACACTATACTTTGGTGTTCATTGTTAGGAGTTGAAGATCCATCTCCCCACATTTCCCAGTTACTCCTTTAGCAGTATTTTATGGGCTATTACCCATGATCGCATTTGTAAATGGCAAATTTCAAAGTCTGTGTATATAATCTGCAAATTCTGATTTTCTTTCCCGTGCATCCAAGGCCATATCATAGTGATCCAGTAGTTGTGGAGGCAGGAGCGACCTGCCCTGAACCATGTTGCCCTGGATTGTGCAAGGGGAAATTTTTGGGGAAACCAGGTGATTTGCAATAATTCCTGCTTCTTAGCACTCTTTCAAAGATTTTTATGATGTGGGACGTCAAGCTATTGGTATATAGTTTCTTACTAATGCTTTGCTGCCACCTTTAAAGGAGTTGGGGCTATATCCGTTGTTTTAATTGACTGTGGAATTTCACCTATGTCCAAGCTCCTCCTCCATAGTGTAAATTAGGGCATGCGAGGGGGGGTTTCTTGCAGTTCTTAATGAAAACAGAGTTCCACGAGTCTGGACCCCGGGCTGAGTGCATGGGCATGTTGTCAATGGCTTTTTCGAAATCTATCGGAGTTAGGGTAATGTTGGAAATCTGGCATACATTATGGAGTTTTGAGGCTCATTCCTGAAGAAATCATTTGGGTCTTTGATCCTCAGACTGATCAGTGGTTCACTAAACACAGAGTCGTACTGGGATTTCAATATTTCCACTCAAATTTTCCCTTTTTGTCATTGTGTAAGTCCCATCCTGTCTAGTAAGGGCCCGATACTAGATTGGTATTTGCCTTGTTTTTGGCATATGAAAAGAAATATTTTGAATTTCTTTCAATTTCACTAATAGCTTTAAGCTTCTCCTGTCTCTCATGGTTCCTGTAAGAGTCATTTAACTTAAGTTCGGTAGTTTCCACTTCCCTGGTCAGTGCCTCCTTTCGTGTATTTAGATATTTCTAGCACTCCTGAGGAGCTCAGTGACTCTTTGTCGTCTTCTGTAGAGGGAGCGTCTTTCTCTCTCCAGTTTACTCCTGCTCTTCTTCTTTCTTAGGGGAATATGCCTAAACATACTTCAAACTGCCAGGAAGTTGATTCTTTCAAGGCACTGGTTGGATCCATGTCCCTTTAAGAATCTTCCAACATGTTTCGTTTAGGACATGGGTTTTTCCTGGTCCCAGTTATGTTCTTGTTGTTGAAGTTGTATTTTGTGAAGACTCCTTCACAGGTTTCATGCATTCTGTTTATCAGGACCCCTATGCATGTTACATCTGGACTTCGATTAGGTTGTGATTGGAATTAGTTGTTTTTTGATATTCTTATGTCTCTTATCAGGTCCTCATTATTTTTGAAGATAAGGTCAAGTGTGTTTTTAGTCTTGTTGGCTCCACTATCTGCTGGCTTAAGGTGGTTTTTTCACAGAGGGCTTAGTAGCCTCATGTGGTGTGACCTTTCATCTGCGCTACCTCCGGGGATTGTTTTTCAGCTATAACATTATTTGCTACATTCTTCCCATTTTGTATGCCTTAGGTTGAAATCACCAAACAGTAAGATGTTTGGGATGGAGCTGGAAAGGGTTTTTCCCGACAGTATTCAATTTCAATAGCGTTCCTTGAACTGTTTTGAGGTTGCCTCTGGTTGGCTTATATACAACCACAATGTCTATGTTTTGGTTCTCGACTTTATTGATAGAACTTCCAACTACCTCATTTGTGGTGTTCAGCAACTCCGTTTCAGATGAGGGGACCTTTGACATACAGGCCAACCCCCCCTTGTTTGCCTGTTCATTTTCTGCGCATCTAAAAAAGGTTGTAACCACTTATCCATATTTTCACTGTCAAAGTGAAACTTTTTTGTGAGTCTCTGTGAAGGTGCAAACATTGCATTAGACTCCTCTAGAAAGTCCATTGATAAAAGGTATTTTGTTGGTGGTGGGTGGGTTAAAGGGCCCCGTATATTAGCAAATATGAACGAGGGTTTTATTCTGTGTTTGTTGGGGTGGATTTTGTTATTGGCATCAGTGTTTAATTCTGGAGGGCCATGGTGGCCACTGGCTGCGCCTATATCCAACAAGGCTCCAAGGTGGTGAACTATTTTTGTTATTTCCTTCCATTTTCTTTTTCCGTTTTCCCGCCACTAAAAAACCACCAGGAGTTGGGTTGTCGTAGCTAATATTGTTTGTCTTGTGGGGTCTGTGCCTCCTGGCCCCTTTTTGATGGTATGCAGGGCAGTTGATGTTGTAACACTGCTTTTTGGAGGACCGAGGAGTGGCACATTTTTGGGTGAAAGAAAGTACAGGAAGAAGAACGACACACTCCTTTAGACAGGAGGTCGCTACATTTTTTGGGGTGCTCAAAGTTGCATGTTTTCATTTTTTTCCTGATATTCCATGCTTACAGATGCCCCAAGCATAATATTTGCACAAATTCACCTTGGTTGAGAATTTGTTGGGAGGTGTGTGTCAATTTTTTGCAGGTTCTGGGGCTGCACTATAATTTCCTCAGTATCCAAGCCAAAGGGCCACCCCGTCCCGGATTCCCTCTACTTTCCTCCCGTAGAGGAAGGGGGAGACTCCTCTCCAACATCTGTACTGTGGGCCAAGGTCTTGTGCAATAATGGTAGTATATTTTCGGTTTTAGTGGTGGTTTTTGGTAGGGTCCCTAGTAAGTCTGGGCTGGCAGTAAGGCTGGGGGCTGGGTCTGAGTCAGCACCCGGGGGCTGGGGGCTGAGCCTGGGCCAGCACCAGCACTGTGGGTATTAGTTCTATGACGGGGAGCCTGGGGCCCGCACCAGCACTGTGGGTATTAGTGCTATGACTGGGGATGGGTCTGGTTTAGCACTTTTGTGGGGACTAGTAGTTTCGAGTCATCTGTTGTGGTATGGACTTCTGCATTTTTTGATACACTATCTCTGCTCCCATGTTTTATATATTTTTGGTAGACTATCCAAGAGGTCATCCTTGTTTTCTTGATTATTTTATCATTTATTACTCTCCTTAGTACCTTTCTGATACCTGCCAAAGTTCTACATCTTTATTGCACAACCAGAAACACCTTGCTAGTTCGAGGGCATTTTTTGAGGCTGTATTTAGTCTAGTACAAGAGATATGGTGTTTGGAAGAGCATAGGTTGCATGTTGATTCTGGATTTCCTTCCAAGGATTTTTTTTACATGTCCCACAGATATGCTGTGCTGACTCCTGTCTGTATCCTACTACACTCTGTAAAGCCATGGAAGAAAAGGATTTCCACTTTAACCTTTCTCTTGCTGATGCCAGTAATATGCAAGATGCAAGGTGTGTGTGGGATAGATTTTGTATGTGTGTGTGTGTGTGTGTGTGTGTGGGGTGTTGTGGTTGCAGAGTTTTGGCATCAGCTCCTTGGCCCTGCCTGCCCTCTTAAATTGCTATGAGCACATTGTTATACCTTTGTATAGTCCTGCCTTCTACCGCTTCTTTGTCCTGGTTATTCCGCGTTCTGAATCATTATGAGGCTGAAAAAGCACTTCCTAAAAATTCCTATGACTCATCTCTGTTCTCCCGTTGTGCCCGCGTGTCTTCTTTCCCGCCTCGCAAGCAGCCTATTCATGTCCCACAGCCCCTCTTAATATTTTGTAGGTCGTGACTATGTCTCCTCTGGTTCTCATTTCTTCTAGTGTCATTAGTTTAGTCCTTTATTCTCTCTTCATAGATCATCTTAACTCTGGGACTAGTTTTGTTGCAAACCTCTGCACTTTTTCCGCTCCCCTTCCCCTCATATAAGAGCATCTTTCCCTCATTTCCCCTCCACCTGCCAGCGTTTTCCCATTTCCCCAACCTGGGAGCGTCTTCCCTTTCCCTCTTCCGCTGCCTTTACCCTCACCGTTGACCACTAGTTCCCCGCTGCCCCTTTGATCCTCCCTGTAGGTGACCCGAGGTGGCATCTCCAGGTGGGTCACAGGTCACTCTGCTCTCTAAATAATAAGAGAGTATGGCCGCTAGGGTGGTACTGAGGGGGTGTGGTATTGAGGTGTGGTACTGAGGGGGGTGTGGTACTGAGGGGGTGTGGTACTGAAGGGATGTGGTACTGAGGTGTGGTACTGAGGAGAGGTGGTACTAGCTATGGTACCTCTGTACACCGTGTGATACTCACTAGGGGTAGTATCTTGTGTGGTTGGTACCTGGTTTTTTGGTGCCCCTGGTCTTGGTGACCTCTGGAAGGGGCTAGTACAGAAGGGAAGAAGGGAGTAAAGGGTAAAGGAAAAAGAAGACGAGAGGTTTGATAAGTGAGGATAGGAAGCACTTGACTAGTACTCAGTGGAACGCAGGCGAGAGAGATACAGTATCATAGTCTACAACTTGGAAAATCCCGAAGGAATGGTCCCGAACTGCACACAGAAATCACTCCCTACGAAATAACAGACTGGGCAGGCGGAGCAAAATACCCCCAATGAAAAGTAGGGGCGCCACTGGTACACTAAGAGAAAAACACCATAAGTGGCCGGGGCCCAAGACTGCTCAACAGCCTCCCACCATGCATAAGGGGGAAAACCAATAGGCTCCTGGCTGCCCTTCAAGAGGGAGCTGGACAGGGATCTATAGACTGTGTGCGGCCAGCATAACAGCCTGGTTGATCAGGCCCTTTATTACACCGGGGGCCGGTCGTGGGCCGGGCCGCGGGGGCGTTGATCCCCGACTACCCTCCAGGTAGACTCCAGGTAGGAAGAGGGGGATGGTAGAAGCGAGGGAAAACAAGGATAAGTGTTAGATGGGAGTTTAAGAGGGTTAGGGTTTGCTAGGTTTGTTACGTTAGGTTAGTTAGGCTAGGTTAGGCTAGGTTAGGTTAGGTTAGGCTAGGCTAGACTAGGCTAGGTTAGGCTAGGTTAGGCTAGGCTAGGGTAGGTTACGTTAGGTTACGTTAGGTTACGTTAGGCTAGGGTTAGGTTACGTTAGGTTATTTGGCTAGGTTAGGTTACGTTAGGTTAGGCAAGGTTAGGCTAGGTTAGGCTAGGCTAGGTTAGGTACGTTAGGTTACGTTAGGTTAGGTTAGGCTAGCTAGGTTAGGCTAGGCTAGGCTAGGTTAGGGTAGGTTAGGTTAGGTTAGGCTAGGTTAAAACTAGGTTAGGTTAGGCTAGGCTAGGGTAGGTTAGGCTAGGTTAGGTTAGGGTAGGCTAGGTAGGTTAGGTTAGGAAATCAGAAAAATGAAAGGGCCGGGATAATAAGCACAAGAATTCAATTTTTTGTTAGCTATCTTGGATAACTTAACAGGATATCCCAGGATAATCCTGGGTTCTCTTCCCCAGGATGCAACCCACAGAAGTCTAGCAACACTCAGGTACCTATTTACTGCTAGATGGTCACACAAGCGTAGCAACACCCAGGTATCTATTTACTAGGTGATCAGAGGCAGCAGGTGTAAAGAAGCCTGGTCATACCTGCCCTGGATTGATCCCGGATCCTCAGAGGATAGGGAAAGAATCGGGGGAGCAAGGAGGAGAGGAGAGGAGGGGAGGGAAGGATTGAGGAGGTGGAGGAGGACCAGATGAAAGAAAAGGTGGAAGAGGTGAGAGGTTAGAAACTGGAGGAGGGAAGACATTACGTCACCATCAGCCGGAAATGGCGGACAGGAAGTGACGAGTGGTGGTGGGTAGGTCAGGAAGGCTGAGAGGGGGAGGTGATGGGGGAAGGGATGAAAAAGGGGAAGGATTCAGGAGAGAGAGAAAGAAAGATAAAGGGATATATGGAACATCATTTTAGACCTACCAGCCCATGCTAGGCAGGTTTTACTCATGGAATGCTACACTAAGCCTACATAAAAAAAACATTGGAGGAGTGGTACAAATTTAAGACACTTGTGTGCAACACTTGGGTATCCTTATTGCCCAGATGTTTCGCCCACACAGGAGACGTCTTCAGTCAAGTACAGAAGTTAGTTATTCTTAGCAGCCCATTTATATATACTTTGATTATATCTGTTTTCTAATTGTATATGTCAAGCATATCTTATTCTACGTTTATATCTCCTCTCATTCTACATTATATATCTTATTCTACGTCATATCTCCTATTAGTCTGTCATGTCATCTCTTATTCTTCGTTATATCTCCTCTTCCTCTACGTCATATCTCCTCTTACTCTACATCACATCTCCGTCACAAACCGAGTTGGACCGAAACGTCATCAGTTTGGGTCCGACCTGGACCATTAACTGGTCACATACTAGTCAGTGATCTTAAGTTTCTCTCACCTTTGTGCGGGTTATTTGTATATTCTAGTCACGGTATTGTTCCTTAATGTTTTTTAATTCTCACTATAACAGCAGGACTGACCATGGACCCGGGCCGAGGGGGCGTTGACCCCCGGAATACCTCCAGGTAGGTAGCACCATAGTTGTGGATGTAGCTAGCAACAGCTGGTGGTAGCTGGGAGACTTCAGTAGTGTCAGTCTGAACTGGGAGACTATTGAAGTCTCCCAGTTCAGAATGACACTACTGAAGTCTCCCAGCTCAGACTGACACTGCTGAAGTCTCCAGTCAGACTGACACTACTGAAGTCTCCCAGCTCAGACTGACACTACTGAAGTCTCCCAGCTCAGACTGACACTACTGAAGTCTCCCAGCTCAGACTGACACTGCTGAAGTCTCCCAGCTCAGACTGACACTGCTGAATTCTCCCAGCTCAGACTGACACTACTGAAGTCTCCCAGCTCAGACTGACACTACTGAAGTCTCCCAGCTCAGACTGACACTGCTGAAGTCTCCCAGCTCAGACTGACACTGCTGAAGTCTCCCAGCTCAGACTGACACTACTGAAGTCTCCCAGCTCAGACTGACACTACTGAAGTCTCCCAGCTCAGACTGACACTACTGAAGTCTCCCAGCTCAGACTGACACTACTGAAGTCTCCCAGCTCAGACTGACACTACTGAAGTCTCCCAGCTCAGACTGACACTACTGAAGTCTCCCAGCTCAGACTGACACTACTGAAGTCTCCCAGCTCAGACTGACACTACTGAAGTGCCAGACTGAGCTGGGAGATTCCAGTAGTGTGATGGGATATGACATGTTCAGCAATGTTACTGGAAGCCTCAGACGATTATTGTTCCAGCAGAGCTTGAAGTTAGAAAACTTGCTATCTGCAGGTTTAGTTGTTCACCTGGTTACTAGTATGAGAGGGAAATGAGGGTTGTTATCAATTGTAGAGGGAGAGAGTGTCAGTGGGACGATGGAGGGAGGTAGAATGGGAGGGATGAGGGATAATGAGTGGGAGGGATGGAGGAGGGCGAGTAGGACGATGGAGGGAGGAGGGAGAGGGATAACTGTCAACTCCAGTACCACACACTCGAACACCCACTTCACCTCCTCTAACACCCTTCCCCATCCCCCAGTTGGGTCTCCTTCCTCCCTCCCTCCCTCTGTCCCTCCTCTCTTCAGATAATGCAGACATCATCCTTACAACTAATAATTTCTCCACACACTGTTTAGCAGACACAGGTGTCACACAGAAGACACAGGTTTTCACCATCACACACCAGCAGACAGAGGGTCACCGTTACAACCGGCAGACACAGGTACCATCGTCACAACACAGCACCAGACACAGGTTCACCGTCACACACCATTACCAGACACAGGGGTCCCGCGTTCACACACCATTACCAGACACAGGTTGTCCCCCGTCACACCCATTACCAGACACAGTGTCACCATCACACATCAGCACTTCAACACAAACATGCCCGATGCACTGAAAGGAATTTCACTCGTCTCCATTGCCAAGAACATGTCGAACAATTCACGCAGAGGATGGGAGAGTGCAGCTGCAGGTGACAGCCTTCCTCCACTCCATGTTACACTCAAGTTTACCAGCAAACATCATGACGGACACGGAACATCAACTGAACACACCAAACATCACACCACGACAGACAACTACTAAACATTAAACATGAATCTCGCATTTAACATTCTGACTGATTCGAGAGGGTAAGAACATCCTGACTGATTCAGGGAGGTAAGAACAACCTGATTGATTCAGGGGGTAAGAACATCTTGACTGATTCAGGGGGTAAGAACATTCTGACTGATTCGAGAGGGTAAGAACGTCCTGACTGATTCAGGGGGTAAGAACATCCTGACTGATTCAGGGGAGTAAGAACATTCTGACTGATTCAGGGGGGTAAGAACATCCTGACTGATTCACGGGGGTAAGAACATTGATTCAGGGGGTAAGAACATCCCGAGTGATTCAGGGGGGTAAGAACATCCCGACTGATTCAGGGGGGTAAGAACATCCTGACTCGAGATCGACTCGTGGCCCTGAACGAATCTACCTGGACTTCCTACTTATTTCTGCAACAATGCAAGCTCCTGAAGATGTGATGATTGCAACACCAAAGGCCTAGAGCTATCATTCAACTTCCCCATGGTTGTCTGGCATCTTGTATCTCTTGTTCGTGATTAAATTACGTTGGTGATAACACTATCTGCATAAAGGCTCTAAGATTGTGTTGCTGCTTACCAGGGCAGAGAGCTACATAACAGGTCAGGTGTGAACGGCACGTCCCACCTGCGTTACATACCGGTGGGTGGTTAACAAGTACCTGTGTACGTTTAACCTTGTGGCCGAGTGACTAAGGGAGATAATTGAAGGTAAAGAGGCGGTGAGATGCACGGCCTCTACTGGGTGGTGGCCGTTCAAGGTCGGTGTACTGGGTGGGACTCTCTCTCTCCTCATCTTTTTCTTTGGCTTCAGAGTCTTCAGAGTGAGGATGATACGTGGTTTACATCTCTGGTTCTGTCCTGGGTGTACACTAAGATAACACCATAAGTTCCGGGGCCAAGACTGTTCTACTGCCTCTCTCATCTCGGGAATTGCCAATAAACCCCCTGCTGCTTCAAGAGGAGCTGGACGATACCTATTAAGGTGATGGCGATACGTGGTCTTCATCTTGCGATCTGCGTGCGGCGCAGTAAAAGTTGATCAGGCCCTGATCAATGGGAGAGGTCTGGACGTGTCGTGCGTTTGATCCTCGGTAATAACCTACCATGTAACCTCCAGGTACTGAAATTATTGTGTAAGCGAAACTTTCGAATACATCTCTAACTGTTTACATGTGTCTCATCACTGTCGTATTGTATACCATTATTATATCCACTCTCTCTGCCTCACCCTCCTTTCCTTCTTTTCCTCTCTCTCTCTCTCTCTCTTTCTCTCCCTCTTTCTCTCCCTCCTTCCTTCATTTCTTCCCTTCCTTCCATTCCTTCATGTATCCAGGAGACAATGAGATACATTAGTTGCGAGGCCAGGAGTGTAATTCAACCTTGGTTGACCTGTGTTGTGGTGAGTAGCTTGGTGCTACATGACCTCTGCTGACCGCCAGCCTCACCTGGCCTGACCTCTGTACCAGGTCAGGTCATCCTCAGATCTGCTCACTCCAGTGTCAAGTAATGTGATCATGTGTGTAGTAGTTGTTGTGTGGTGTGTGTGTGTTGTGTGTTGTGTGGTGTGTGTGTGTGTGTACTCATCTGTTTTGTGATTGCAGGGGTTGAGACATAGCTCCTGGCCCCGCCTCTTCGCTGATCGCTACTAGGTTCTCTCCCTGCTACATGAGCGTTTTCATACCTCGTCTTAAAACTATGTATGGTTCCTGCCTCCACTACGTCACTTGCCAGACTATTCCACTTCCTGAGAACTCTGTAACTAAAGAAATACTTCCTAACATCTCTTTGACTCATCTGAGTTTTCAACTTTCAATTGTGACCCCTTGTTCCTGTGTCCCATCTCTGGAACATTCTGTCTCTGTCCACCGTGTCAATTCCTCGCAGTATTTTGTATGTCGTTATCATGCCCCCCCTAACCCTCCTGTCCCCCTGTCATCAGGCCGATTTTCTTAACTTTTTTCGTAGGACAATCCCCTTTAGCCCCCGGACAATTTATTGCAAACCTTTTGCATTTTCTCTTATTTTTTTACTTCTTGACCAAATGGGGGTTCCCAAAATGGTCTAACGCTATTCCGTTTTCCCCGGGCCCCAATAGCAGCGTTTTTTGGGCTACCGGGTGGGGCCCCTCAGGAGATGTGCTGGGTATTTACCACCCCAAAAATCCTTTACTTAAATGGGGTGGGGTGGGGTGTGTGTGTGTGTTTTGTGTGTGTGTGTGTTGTGTTGGGAACCACCTAGTTGAGGTTGGGGGGGGTCGAGTCCAGCCCCTGCCCCCCCTCTTCAGTCGCTACTACCTTCCCCCTGACCGGAGTTTTTTTCATACCTTGCTTAAAAGCTATGTAGGACCTGCCCCCACTGTGTGTGTGTGGTGTGTGTGTGTGTGTGGTGTTTGTGTGGGGTGTGAAAAGAATTCACGCACCAGGTGGGGAAAACCTGGAGGGGGCCGCGGGAGGGGGGCCAGGAGCTGTGACGCCCCCTGCACAGAAAAGGCAAGCACACACAACACCACACAAACCACACCACACACACCAACCACACACCACACATCCCCAACACACCCCAACACACCCAAAACCAACCAAACACACCAACACACAAACAACACCCAACAACACCAAACACAACCAACCACACCAAACACCCCAAACACCACCAACACACCCCCAACCACCACACAACCCAACACACCCCACCCAACACACCCCAAACACCCCAACACACCCAAACACACCAAACACCGCATTACAACAGGCCCGTGTCTAATCGACTTTTCCCAGGACAAAAGGGTAACTAACACACACACACAAAAGGGGGCCCAGGAGTAGGACTGACTATAAAACCCCTCAATATGATACACACACACATACCTGACTCCATTCCCCTTAACTAAACCTTGTTCTACCCCCCATCTATCGCATTTCTTCCCCCTTTTCCCCTTCCCCCCTTCCCTTTCCCCCCCCCCCAACCTCAAAACCCGGGGTAATCAGATTAAGGCCTGGTTGAATGTGCTTTCCCAACCTTGGGTTAGGGGTTTTGGTTATTTTTTGCAGTTTTTGCGGATTTTTCCCCCCTCTGTGCCTACCCCGCCCGCCATTTTGGCATAAATGTGGACCTCTCCCAGCCCTTCTTCATTTCTTTGCGATGCTCCCCCTTTGGCGCTGGATTTTCCCCGGCTCAGGTTAGTGTGGGCCACGATGCTGAATGGGTGATGGGGGGTTTGTTTGTCAGCAGGAAGGGGGAAAAAATTCCCCCTGACGCTGGGGTTAGTTTACCTGGGGTTCGACGCTGGGGTTAGTCTGACGTGGGTTCGAGTGGTGTTCTGACCTGATGTAGTTCTGACGCTATGTTATTTTTTGACCTTGGTTTGTCCTGACGTGGTGTTAGTTTGACCTGGTGTTTTTCCCGACGCTGGGTTAGTCCTGACGTGGTGGTTTTTCCTACGCTGGTGTTTGTTCACGCTGGGTTAGTTTTGACGCTGATTTTGTCCGACGCTGGGTAGCCTGAGCAGGTTAGTTCTGAGTGAGGGAGTCCTGACGCGGTGGTTTTTTTCCTGGCTGGGTTATTCTGACGCTGTGGTTTGACGCTGGGTTAGTTCGACGTGGTTTAGTTCTGAGCTGGGGTTTACCCGACGCTGATGTTGTTTCGACGTGGGTTGTTCTGACCTGAGTTTGTTTGAGTGGTGTTAGCCTGAGCTGATGTTAGTTCTGACGCTGGGGGTACCCGCGTGGTGTTGTTTTTGACGCGGGTTAGTTCTGACCTGGTGTTGTTTACCTGGGGGTGTCCGACGTGAAGTTAGTTCGACGTGGTGGGAGTCCTGACGCTGGTGTTTGTTCTGACGCGGTTTAGTCCGAAGCTGGTGTTTTGACGTGGGGTAGTCCTGACGCTGGGGTTAGTCCCACCTGGTGGTAGTCCCGCGTGGGGGTAGTCCTGACGCTGGGTTTTTCCTCGTGGGTTTGTTTTGACGCTGGGGGAGTCCGACGCTGTGTTTTGTTCTGACGTGGGGGTATCCCGCGCGGGGTTATCCTGACCCCTTTTTAGTCCCGACGCTGGTGGGGTCCCGACGCTGGTGGTAGTCCCGACGTGGTGTAGTCCTGCCGGTGTTGTTTACGCTGGTGGTGTCCCGACGCTGGTGGGTTCTGCCTGGTGTTTTCTGCGTGGGGGTAGTCCTGACGCTGGTGTTTGGTTTGACGCTTGGGGAGTCCCGGGCGGGGTTTAGTTCGACGCTGGTGTTTGTTTGACCTGGGGGGTAGTCCCCGACGCTGGTGTTATTCTGACGCTGGGGGTATCCTGCGTGGTGTTTTTTGACGCGTTGGGGTCCCCGACTGGTTTAGTCCCCCGACGCTGGGTTAGTCCCGACGTGGTGGGAGCCCGACGCGGTGTTAGTCCCCGACGTGGTGTTAGTTCTGACGCTGGGGGTATCCTGCGGGGTTGTTCTGACGGGTGTTAGCCCGACGCGGTGTTAGTTCACGCTGATGTTGTTCTGCGTGGGGTTAGTCCCCGACGTGGTGTTGTCCTGACGCTGGTGTTAGTTCTGACGCGGTGGTATCCCGACCTGGTTTATTTCTGACGGGTTTAGTCCTGACGCTGGTGTTTGTTCGACGCTGATGTTAGTTCTGACGTGTGTTAGTTTGACGCTGGGGTTTTGTCCCCACGCTGGGGTTTGTTCGCGTGATGTTGTCCCGACGGGTGTTATCCCGACGCTGGTGGATCCTGACGTGGTGTTTGTTCTGACGCTTGGGGTTAGTTCTGGTGGGGGTAGTCCCCGAGTGGGTTAGTTCGACCTGGTTTGTTTGACGCTGGTGGTATCCCGACCTGGTGTTAGTCCTGCGCTGGTGTTTGTTCTGACCTGGTGGGTAGTCCGCGCTGGGGTTTTTCCGACGCTGGTGTTAGTTCTGACGCTGTGTTGTCCCGACGTGGTGTTAGCTGACGGGTTTAGTCCTACGCTGGTGTTAGTCCTGAGTGGTGGTAGTCCTGACGGGTGTTAGTCCACGCTGGTGTTGTTCTGACGCGGTGGGAGTCCGACGCTGGGGTTGTTTCTGACGGGTGTTGTCCCTGACGCTGGTGTTGTTCTGACGCTGGGAGTCCTGACGTGGTGTTAGTTCGACGTGGTGTTTGTCCTGACGCTGGTGTTGTTCTCGTGTGGGAGTCCGTGGGTGTTAGTTTGACGCGGTGTTTGTTCTGACCTGGTGGATCCTACGCTGGGGTTGTTCTGACGTGGTGTTAGTTCTGACGCTGGTTGGGAGTCCTGACGCTGGTGGTATCCTGACGCTGGTGTTAGTTCTGACGCTGGGTTAGTTCTGACGCGGTGGGATCCGACGCGGGGGTTTTCCTGACCTGGTGTTTGTTTGACGCGGTGTTGTCCCGACGCTGGTGGTTGTCCTGACCTGGGGTTGTTTTGACGCGGTGTTTTGTTCTGACCTGGTGTTAGTTTTGACGTGGTGTTAGTTTGACCGGTGATTTCCTGACGTGGTTTGTTTGACGTGTGTTTGTACCCCAATGAAAATTCGGGCTGGTACCAATGAAAACACAGTAAGTGTCCCGGGCCCAACACCCGTTCAACAGCCCCCCACACCATAAGGCAAATTACCAGTAGACCCCTGGGTGCCTTCAAGAGGGAGCTGGACAGATACCTAAAGTCAGTACCCGATTATCCTGGCTGTGGTTTGTACGTTGGACTACGTGCGGCCAGCAATAACAGCCTGGTTGATCAGGCTCTGATCCACCGGGAGACCTGGTCATGAACCGGGCCGCGGGGGCGTTGATCCAAGAACACCCTACAGGTAGACATAGTGCTGTGATAGTGCTTCTGAGAGAGAGGAATGCATACATGTGTGTATTTGTGTGTGTGTGTGTGTGTGTCGTGCCGAATAGGTAAAATTGGTTAGTTAACAAGAACTCATTGAAAATTAAGTCCTTTCTAAAATTTTCTCTTTTACGTTTAAATATATATATATATATATATATATATATATATATATATATATATATATATATATATATATATATATATATATATATATATATATATATATATATATATATATTTAAATTATGTTAATGTAAAAAATTAATAATTTTGTACCGATAGCACCTTAGAAAACTTACCTAACCTTGTTATAACAAGCGCTACTTAATTTAGCCTAACCAAACTAAATATATTTTAGATAAGTTTACAATAATTTAATAATAAACAAACACAATGAAATATATATTTTTTCGTTAGGTTCAGAATGATTTTTGCGAAATTATTGCATACACAATTTTTCGTTTGCATTATTCGGCAAGAACTGGGTTGCTATTTAAGCCAAAATCGTAAGTTTTTTCCTATTCGGCACGAATAGGTAAAAACACACACACACACACACACACACACCACACACACACACACACACACACACACACACACACACACACACACACACACACACACACACACCCTTATGGGCATTCTGACCCCACCCCCATCAACACATACCCCACCTACACCACAGCCCCATATAGGCCCCCACCAAGGCTCTCCCTCCCCCAACCCCAATATACTTGCACGACCACAATGATAGAAAAGAAACTAAAGGTTTGGTACACAAACGCGGATGGAATAACGAATAAAACATGAGGAGTGGAATGAAAGAATCAGTGAAAAATCCCCAGACATCATAGCAGTCACAGAAACAAAACTCGCTGAGATAATAACAGACACAATCTTCCCAACAGGATATCAGATCCTGAGGAAAGATAGAAGGAGTAGAGGGGGAGGAGGGGTTGCACTGCTCATAAAACACCAATGGGGATTTGAGGAAATGGAAGGCATGGACATGATTGGAGAAAGAGACTACATTGTAGGTACAATTCAGTCCGGAGAACATAAAGTAGTCATTGGAGTGATGTATAACCCACCACAGAACTGCAGGAGGCCAAGAGAGGAGTACGAAGAAAACAACAGGGTGATGGTGGACACACTGGCTGAGGTGGCAAGAAGAGCTCACTCGAGCAGAGCAAAGTTACTGGTAATGGGCGATTTCAACCACAGGAGATCGACTGGGAAAACCTGGAGCCACATGGGGGTCCCGAAACATGGAGAGCCAAGATGATGGATGTGGTACTTGAAAACTCATGCATCAACATGTCAGGGACACAACCAGAGAGAGAGGGGAGGACGAGCCAGCAAGACTGGATCTTGTGTTCACCCTGAGCAGTTCAGACATCGAGGACATCACTTACGAGAGGCCCCTTGGAGCTAGCGATCATGTGGTTCTGAGTTTTGACTATATAGTAGAGTTACAAGTGGAGAAGGTAACAGGAACGGAAGGGGACAGGCCAAACTATAAAAGGGGGGACTACACAGGTATGAGAAACTTCCTGCAGGAGGTTCAGTGGGACAGAGAAATGGTAGGAAAATCAGTAAACGAGATGATGGAATATGTGGCAACAAAGTGCAAGGAGGCAGAGGAAAGTTTTTGTTCCCAAGGGAAACAGAAATAATAGGAAGACCAAGACGAGTCCTTGGTTTACCCGAAGGTGTAGGGAGGCAAAAACTAAGTGCAACAGAGAATGGAAAAGGTACAGGAGGCATAGGACCCAGGAAAACAAGGAGATTAGTAGAAGAGCCAGAAACGAGTATGCGCAGATAAGGAGGGAGGCCCAGCGACAGTATGAAAACGACATAGCATCGAAGTCAAATCTGACCCGAAACTGCTGTATAGCCACATTAGGAAGAAGACAACAGTCAAGGACCAGGTGATAAGGCTGAGGAAAGAAGGTGGAGAACTCACAAGAAACGATCAAGAGGTATGTGAGGAGCTCAACACGAGATTTAAGGAAGTATTTACAGTAGAGACAGGAAGGACTCTGGGGGACAGACCAGATGGGGACACCAACAAGGAATACACCAACAAGTGTTGGACGACATACATACGATGAGGAGGAGGTGAAGAAACTGCTAAGGGACATCGATACCTCAAAGGCAATGGACCGGACAACATCTCTCCATGGGTCCTTAGAGAGGGAGCAGATATGTTGTGCGTACCACTTACCACAATCTTCAACACATCCCTGGAAACTGGGCAACTACCTGAGGTATGGAAGACAGCAAATGTAGTTCCCATTTTCAAAAAAGGAGACAGAAAAGAGGCACTAAACTATAGACCTGTGTCATTGACGTGTATAGTATGCAAAAATTATGGAGAAGATTATCAGGAGGAGAGTGGTGGAGCACCTGGAACGGAACAGGAGTATAAATGCCAACCAGCACGGATTCACGGAAGGCAAATCCTGTGTCACAAACCTTCTGGAGTTTTATGATAAAATAACAGAAGTAAGACAAGAGAGAGAGGGGTGGGTTGATTGCATCTTCTTGGACTGCAAGAAGGCCTTTGACACAGTTCCTCACAAGAGATTAGTGCAGAAGCTAGAGCATCAGGCGCATATAACAGGAAGGGCACTGAAATTGGTTCAGAGAATCCCTGACAGGGAGGCAACAACGAGTCATGGTACGTAATGATGTATCACAGTGGGCACCTGTGACGAGCGGGGTCCCACAGGGGTCGGTCCTGGGAAACCAGTGCTATTTTGGTATATGTGAACGACATGAGGGAAGGGTTAGACTCAGAAGTGTCCCTGTTTCAGATGATGTGAAGTTAATGGGGAGAATTAAATCTGATGAGGACCAGGCAGGACTTCAAAGAGACCTGGAACAGACTGGACACCTGGTCCAGCAAATGGCTTCTCGAATTTAATCCTGCCAAATGCAAAGTCATGAAGATAGGGGAAGGGCACGAAGACCACAGACAGAGTATAGGCTAGGTGGCCAAAGACGCAAACCTCCACTCAAGGAGAAAGATCTTGGGGTGAGTATAACACCGAGCATGTCTCCGGAAGCACACATCAATCAGATAACTGCTGCAGCATATGGGCGCCTGGCAACCTGAGAACAGCATTCCGACACCTTAGTAAGGAATCTTTCAAGACACTGTACACCGTGTATGTCGGCCCATACTGGAGTATGCAGCACCTGTTTGGAACCCGCACTTGATAAAGCACTTTCAAGAAACTAGAGAAAGTACAAAGGTTTGCAACAAGGTTAGTTCCAGAGCTAAGGGGAATTGTCCTATGAAGAAAGATTAGGGAAATCGGCCTGACGACACTGGGGGACAGGAGGGTCAGGGGAGACATATAACGACATAAAAAATACTGCGTGGAATAGACAAGGTGGACAAGGACAGGATTTTTCCGGGGAGGGGACACAGAAACAAGAGGCCACAATTGGAAGTTGAAGACACAAATGAGTCAGAGAGATAGTAGGAAGTATTTCTTCAGTCATAGGTTGTAAGGCAGTGGAATAGCCTAAAAAATGACGTAGTGGAGGCAGGAAACCATCACATTTTTAAGACGAGGTTTTTGATAAAGCTCATGGAGCGGGGAGAGATAAGGGTCTAGTAGCAACGGTGAAGAGGCGGGGCCAGGAAGCTAGGACTCGACCCCTGCAACCACAAAATGGGTGAGTACACACCACACACACACACGGTCGGGAAGAGGCGGGGCCAGGAGCTGAGACTCGACTCCTGCAACCACAATTAGGTGAGTCTCACACACACACACACACCCCACACAACACACAATATATATATATTATTTATAATATATTATATATTTTTATAATTATTTTATTATATATATATATCCAGTATACACCCCGATGTATATACGCTAAGAAACACCTCATGTATATACACATGTATACACACACATGAAATAATATAACATTTCAGGTAACCTCCCTGCCACTCCCCATCCCCTCCCCTCCCCTTCCTTTCCCTCTTTTCCCTGCAAGCTTCCTCCCCCCCCTCCCCCAAACCTTCCCTGCTCCCTTCCCCCCCCCCCTCTCTTCCTCTATCTTTCATCCCCCCCTCCCCGTGTTTCCACATTGAGGTGCTAACGTGTGGTGACCCTGTGTGACCTGAGACGGGGTCAAGAGGTCAGAGGTCACTACCAAGTCAGGTGGTTCATCACTACCTCACAATATTCCTCCCTCCCCCATGCCCGCCCTTCTTAACCCCTCCCCCCTCCCCTCTTTACCACCTTTCTTTTCCAGGTGGTACTGGTGGGTGTGATGGTGGGTTTTTAGTACAGGTGAGCGTGATGGTGTTGTAGTACAGGTGGGCGTGATGGTGGTTGTAGTACAGGTGGGCGTGATGGTGGTTGTAGTACAGGTGGGCGTGATGGTGGTTGTAGTACAGTGTGGCGTGTGGTGGTTGTAGTACAGGTGGGCGTGATGGTGGTTGTAGTAAGGTGGGGGTGATGGTGGTTGTAGTTTCAGGTGGGCGTGATGGTGGTTGTAGTACAGGTGGGTGTGATGGTTGTAGTACAGGGGGCGTGATGTTGTTGTAGTACAGGTGGGCGTGATGGGGGTTGTAGTACAGGTGGGCGTGATGGTGGTTGTAGTACAGGTGGGCGTGATGGTGGTTGTAGTACAGGTGGGCGTGATGGTGGTTGTAGTACAGGTGGGCGTGATGGTTGTAGTACAGGTGGGCGTGATGGTTGTAGTACAGGTGGGCGTGATGGTGGTTGTAGTACAGGGGGGCGTGATGGTGTTGTAGTACAGGTGGGCGTGATGGTGGTTGTAGTACTCAGGTGGGCGTGATGGGGGTTGTAGTAAGGTGGGCGTGATGGTGGTTGTAGTACAGGTGGGCTGATGGTGGTTGTAGTACAGGGGGCGTGATGGTGGTTGTAGTACAGGTGGGCGTGATGGTGGTTGTAGTACAGGTGGGCGTGATGGTGGTTGTAGTACGGTGGGCGTGATGGTTTATCTGAGAGAGTTCCGGGGGTCAACGCCCCCGCGGCCCGGTCTGTGACCAGGCCTCCTTAGGTCAGTGTCCCAGGATGCGACCCACACCAGTCGACTAACACCCAGGTACCCATTTTACTGATGGGGAACATAGACAACAGGTGGAAAGAAACACGTCCAATGTTTCTACTCTGGCTGGGAATCGAACCCAGGCCTTCGCCGTGTGAAGCGAGAGCGTTAACCACAGGTGGGCGTGATGGTGGTTGTAGTACAGGTGGGCGTGATGGTGGTTGTAGTACAGGTGGGCGGGTGAAGTCACCTGAGCCAGCTGGTGGAGGTGGTGCTGGTGACATCACAGTGCAGGTGTCAGGTGACAGAGGTGAGGGTCACACCTGGCTCGGTGTGTACACTGGCAAGCCTCGCATACACTCTACCTTGCATAACACACATGTACAACACCTGATTATAAGACAAATGAGCAACACCCGGCTATAATAAGTAACATGTGCAATACCTGGCTGTCTTGATGAACAAGTCACATGTGATTGGTACACAACTGGTTGTTAATAACTGGTACCTAATGGTTGTGTAGCACACTCATCTACACACTGAGTGTCCATGGTTTGATCCCCAGCATGGTTGGAACGATGGTATGTTTCCTTACACCTGCTGTCCCTGTTCACCTATCAGTAAGTTTATTTAGGGACAGGTAAACTTAGGTATATTTATTATACATAGTTTAACATGTGTGTAAATTACCTAAGATAACCCCAGAAAGTTAGAGAAAGTGACTTATTTCCACTGGCGTCCTTGTAGGTACCCGGTTAGGTTAGGTTAGATTAGGTTAGGTTAGGGGAGGTTAGGTTTGGTTTAGGTTAGGTTAGCTTAAGTTGATTAGGTTAGGTTAGGTAAGGTTAGGTTAGATAAGGTTAGGTTAGGTTAGGTAAGGTTAGGTTAGGTAAGGGGAGGTAAGGTTAGGTTAGGTTAGGTAAGGTTAGGTTAGGTAAGGTTAGGTTAGGTTAGGTAAGGTTAGGTTAGGTAAGGTTAGGTTAGGTAGGTTAGGTTAGGTAAGGTTAGGTTAGGAAAGGTTAGGTTAGGTTAGGTAAGTTGTTAGGATTAGGTTCTGGGGACGGGTATAGGTTTATGATGGAAAGCTGGAGGTTTGGTACCGGAGTTCTACTGGTTTCTACTTTCAAATATATTTATAATTAACCATTATTGATTATAAGGGTTTAGTGAGGTTGGTGGGAGGTATTAGGTGTTGTTAGGCTTAAGGTCAGTAGGCTTTAGTGTATTTTATTATGTTATTTTCAGGTATAGGTTAGAAGTTAGGTAGGTATTGGGACCTTATGAAGGTTTCGGGATGGTAGGTATCGTTATGAAGTTTAGGTAGGTTATGGATCCTTCATGGTTTAGATGGTGTATCGATCCTTATGAAGTTTCAGATAGTGTATCAGACCCTTATGAGTTCAGATAGATGACCCTCATGAGTTTAGGTAGTGTATCGCTCCTTATGAGTTTCAGTTGGTTATCGTCCTTCATGAAGTAGGATGGTGTTCGGACGCGCTTCATGAAGTTTCGATAGTGATGACTCCTTCATGAGTTTGGTGTATACGATCCTTCATGAAGTTTCAGTAGTGTATCACCCCTTCATGAAGTTTCAGATAGTGTATCGACCCCTTCATGAAGTTTCAGATAGTGTATCGACTCCTTCATGAAGTTTCAGATGGTGTATCGATCCCTTCATGAAGTTTCAGATGGAGTATCGACCCCTTCATGAAGTTTCTGATGGAGTATCGACCCCTTCATGAAGTTCCAGATGGTGTATCAACCCGTTCATGAAGTTTCAGATAGAGTATCGATCCCTTCATGAAGTTTCAGATAGAGTATCGATCCCTTCATGAAGTTTCAGATAGAGTATCGATCCCTTCATGAAGTTTCAGATGGTGTATCGACCCCTTCATGAAGTTTCAGATGGTGTATCGACTCCTTCATGAAGTTTCAGATGGTTTTATCGACCCTTCATGAAGTTTCAGATGGTGTATCGATCCCTTCATGAAGTTTCAGATAGTGTATCGACCCCTTCATGAAGTTTCAGATGGTGTATCGACTCCTTCATGAAGTTTCAGATGGTGTATCGACCCCTTCATGAAGTTTCAGATGGTGTATCGACTCCTTCATGAAGTTTCAGATGGTGTATTGGACTCCTTCATAAGTTTCAGATGTGTATCGATCCCTTCATGAAGTTTCAGATAGAGTATCGACCCTTCATGAAGTTTCAGATGGTATCGACCCTTCATGAAGTTTCAGATGGTGTATCGACTCCCTTCATGAAGTTTCAGATGGTGTATCGACCCTTCATGAAGTTTCAGATGGTGTATCGACTCCTTCATGAAGTTTCAGATGGGTATCGACTCCTTCATGAAGTTTCAGATGGTTTTTCGACCCTTCATGAAGTTTCAGATGGTGTATCGACTCCTTCATGAAGTTTCAGATGGTGTATCGACCCTTCATGAAGTTCAGATGGTGTATCGACTCCTTCATTAATGAATTTCAGATGGTTTTATCGACTCCTTCATGAAGTTTCAGATGGTGTATCGACTCCTTCATGAAGTTTCAGATGGGTGTATCGACCCTTCATGAAGTTTCAGATGGTGTATCGATTTCCTTCATGAAGTTTCAGATGGTGTATCGACTCTTCATGAAGTTTCAGATGGTGTATCGACCCCTTCATGAAGTTTCAGATGGGAGTATCGACTCCTTCATGAATTTTTCAGATGGTGTATCGACCCCTTCATGAAGTTTCAGATGGTGTATCGACTCCTTCATGAAGTTTCAGATGGTGTATCGACTCCTTCATGAAGTTTCAGATGGTGTATCGACTCCTTCATGAAGTTTCAGATGGTGTATCGACTCCTTCATGAAGTTTCAGATGGTGTATCGACCCCTTCATGAAGTTTCAGATGGTGTATCGACTCCTTCATGAAGTTTCAGATGGTGTATTGGCTCCTTCATGAAGTTTCAGATGGTATATCGACCCCTTCATGAAGTTCAGATGGTGTTATCGACTCCTTCATGAAGTTTCAGATGGTGTATCGACTCCTTCATGAAGTTTCAGATAGTGTATCGACTCCTTCATGAAGTTTCAGATGGTGTATCGACTCCTTCATGAAGTTTCAGATGGTGTATCGACCCCTTCATGAAGTTTCAGATGGTGTATCGACTCCTTCATGAAGTTCCAGATTGAGTATCGACTCCTTCATGAAGTTTCAGATGGTGTATCGACTCCTTCATGAAGTTTCAGATGGAGTATCGACCCTTCATGAAGTTTCAGATGGTGTATCGACTCCTTCATGAAGTTCCAGATGGTGTATCGACTCCTTCAGAAGTTTCAGATGGTGTATCGACTCCTTCATGAATTTTCCCAGATGGAGTATCGACCCTTCATGTAGTTTCAGATGGAGTATCGACTCCTTCATGAAGTTTCAGATGGTGTATCGACTCCTTCATGAAGTTCCAGATGGTGTATCGACTCCTTCATGAAGTTCCAGATGGAGTATCGACTCCTTCATGAAGTTCCAGATGGAGTATCGACTCCTTCATGAAGTTCCAGATGGTGTATCGACTCCTTCATGAAGTTCCAGATGGAGTATCGACTCCTTCATGAAGTTCCAGATGGAGTATCGACTCCTTCATGTAGTTCCAGATGGAGTATCGACTCCTTCATGAAGTTCCAGATGGAGTATCGACTCCTTCATGAATTTCCCAGATGGAGTATCGACTCCTTCATGAAGTTCCAGATGGAGTATCGACTCCTTCATGAAGTTCCAGATGGGTGTATCGACTCCTTCATGTAGTTCCAGATGGAGTATCGACTCCTTCATGAAGTTCCAGATGGAGTATCGACTCCTTCATGAAGTTCCAGATGGAGTATCGACTCCTTCATGTAGTTCCAGATGGACTATCGACTCCTTCATGAAGTTCCAGATGGTGTATCGACTCCTTCATGAAGTTCCAGATGGAGTATCGACTCCTTCATGAAGTTCCAGATGGTGTATCGACTCCTTCATGAAGTTCCAGATGGTGTATCGACTCCTTCATTAAGTTCCAGATGGTGTTATCGACTCCTTCATGAAGTTCCAGATGGAGTATCGACTCCTTCATGTAGTTCCAGATGGGTATCGAACTCCTTCATGAAGTTCCAGATGGAGTATCGACTCCTTCATGAAGTTCCAGATGGAGTATCGACTCCTTCATGAGGTTCCAGATGGAATATCGACTCCTTCATGTAGTTCCAGATGGAGTATCGACCCCTAACATTTATAACATTAAATAATAGCACTTCAACTAGCAGTACTAGGACCAATATACCAGTAACTCAGACGTAGGAGAGAGACTTAGTACGTTTCTGTCACTTGTAAATGGTCCAAGTCGGACCGAAACGTCGTCGTAAGTTCCTCTCTACTATGTGCGGGTTATTTGTGTATTGTTCCAGTCACGGTATTGTGACTTTTTGTTCTTTACTGCGAATAATAATAATAATAATAATAATAATAATAATAATATATATAATACTAGATAAAAATAGTATTAATAATAGATTGTAAATTTCCGCAGACGCAAGTGCCTCGAATCAGCACTGATCGCTGTTTCGAATACAATTAAACAAAACAACGGCAGCTTCACCATCTCCGAAGTCTTAGCAAGAATCCTCCTGAAAACAGTAAACCCTGCCATCACATAGTCTCTCCTGTTATACTACACAAAGCACAGAGAGTGAACACTGATACAAGCTGCCTCTTTCCAGTCTATATTTGTCCAACCTATTTTTATGTTACCCAAGTAATAGCTTTTATATCCTTTTTACTCTTGTACGAATTAAATTTCTCTTAAAATTGTATTACTTTTGTCACTACTATACTACTACTACTATACTACTACTACTACTACTACTACTACTACTACTATTCCACCACTACTACTACTACTACTACTACTCACCACTACTATAACTACTACTACTCCACCACTACTACTACTACTACTACTACTACCCCACTACTACTACTACTACCACTACTACTACTATACTACTATACCACTACTACCCACCACTACTACTACTATACTACTACCACTACTACTAAATACTACTACTACTACTACTACTACCACTACTACTACTTTCTACTACTACCACTACTACTACTACTACCACTATACTACTACCACCTACTACTCACTACTACTACCACTACTATACTACTACCACTACTACTACTACTACTACTACCACTTACTACTACTACTACTACTACCCCTACTACTACTACTACTACTACTACTACCCCTACTACTACACTATACTACTACATACTCTACCCCTTTTATACCCTTATCATTATATACTAATACTGATAAACTACTACTACTGAGACGAAACTTGCCACATATACTATGTACTAGTTACCACTTGTGCCTTTTACTATACATAATTAATACTATTATAAACTAAATAAATATCTACCACTATAATAATAGAAGGTATACTACTAACTATATATATACACTATACTAATATATAATACTAATAGATAATAACTAACACTATATAATATATAGTAATACTATTATAATAATATATAGACTACACTAGTATTGAACTACTCATGAAAGTTAATATTTACCTTTGGGGAATCTTTAAAGCTTTGAAATGGAAGTTGCACAAATCACTGTTGCACTGTGCATTTACTTTACAAAAAATAGATTATAAACTATTACATCATGACTACTGATTCGAAGGAAACAATTTTGAAACTAAATAAAGAGAAGTAATAAGACAGGGGTGTAGATAGTAGTCTGGAACCTCGTTGCTAATAGGTAAAGAAAAAAGGTCAAGTATTTCATGGGAATAAAGTTATTTTACCTTTGGGGCGTTTTCAATGATTACAAAGATCTTCTGTGAAGTTGAGTGTAGGCCCAAAATGAGAGCATAAGGTGCTCACTGCGGTCAGGAGACCCGTGTTTCTAATGAAAGGCAGGAAGCGAGCAGGGGGGGTAGGTGATAGGGGGACTGCGGGTCGGTAAAATGAAGGGAATGCGGGGGGTGTTAGTGAAAGAAGGGGTAGGGAGTGAGGTTGCTTATGGGGGGTGATGCTGGGGAGAGGGGGTTAGGGGAGGGGTGGGGAGGAATGGGAAGGGGTGAAGAAAGGGGAGGGGTGTTGGGAGGGGGGTGGATGAGGGGGAAGTTGGGGTGAGTGTGGGGTTTAAAGGGGAGGGGAGGGGGAGGATGAGGGGGAAGGGGAAAGTGTTGTGATGGGGCAGGGGAAGGTTATGAGCAGATTCTCCCTCTTCACCGTGGGAACTACACCCCCTCCCCGCTTCTCTCAGCCCCCACCTCCCCATTCCTCTTCCCTTCCCTCCCTCAACCCCTAATCCCCTTCCCCAGCCCTTATGATGGCGTCATAGGCCGTCTGAGTCAGCTGACCCGTAGTTTTTAATTATTATTATAAGACAGAGAGGTGAGGCAATGTGATGATGGTGGTGCTGGAGGAGGTGGTGCTGGAGGAGGTGGTGCTGGAGGAGGTGGTGCTGGAGGTGGTGCTGGAGGAGGTGGTGCTGGAGGAGGTGGTGATGGAGGAGGTGGTGATGGAGGAGGTGGTGATGGAGGAGGTGGTGCTGGAGGAGGTGGTGCTGGGAGGTGGTGCTGGAGGAGGTGGTGCTGGGGGGGTGGTACTGGGAGGAGGTGGTGCTGGAGGAGGTGGTGCTGGAGGTGGTGCTGGAGGAGGTGGGCTGGAGGAGGTGGTGACTGGAGGAGGTGGTGATGGAGGAGGTGGTACTGGGAGGAGGTGGTGCTGGAGGAGGTGGTGCTGGAGGAGGTGGTGCTGGAGGAGGTGGTGCTGGAGGAGGTGGTGCTGGAGGAGGTGGTGCTGGAGGAGGTGGTGATGGAGGAGGTGGTGTGGAGGAGGTGGGAGTGGAGGAGGTGGTGCTGGAGGAGGTGGTGCTGGAGGAGGTATGGAGGAGGTGGATGGAGGAGGTGGTGATGGAGGAGGTGGTGCTGGAGGGGGTAGGAGGAGGTGGTGATGGAGGAGGTGGTGATGGAGGAGGTGGTGCTGGAGGAGGTGGTGATGTGAGGAGGTGGTGATGGAGGGAGGAGAGTGGTGATGGAGGAGGGTGGAGGAGTGGAGGAGTGATGGATTAGGTTATCCTAGGTTCTCTATACATATACAGCTATCTGGGGTCTGGCTCCGTGGTAAAGTACTGTGGACTCTGATACAGAGTTTGCAGGTTCGAGTCCTGCTGTGGACGTAGAGACAATGCGAATTGTTAAGCATTTGCTGCTGTGTATGATAATCTATGTAACTGTATTTGTGTATACTTGAATAAACTTCCTGTGGAGGTGGTGGAGCAGCGATAATAATGTACATGAATGGTATGCAATACCGACAAGATAAGGAATCTGGATATCTTCATTTGTAGACATTTACGTCCAGTGTCTTTATCAATACAAGGACATAATGTGTAGACTGTAGAACTATATTCAGAAGATGAGGTAATCAGTCCCTCAGTCTTGTTTAGATTATATTTTGGCACCGATGAGGCTAGTTTATTATACACTTACATCCATGGTGTGGAGGGCAGAGCAAGACTATATGGATGCACAAAAGTCCAGGAACTAGTCCTCATAGGGGGTAACAGGAGTACATCTGGATTTTGGAGATAGTGAAGAGCACCGTAGTCTTGCAGACTACGGTGCTCTTCAAGACTGAGGGACTGACCACCTCAGATACCATTTCTCCAAGGTTGTTGGGCTGATTACATCGTCTTCATTTCACTACGACTGTTGCAGCTGTATTTGACTGTAGAAGCCTACTGTGTAGGCGAAACGTTTGGTTTAGAAAGACACGAGAGCCAACACTAGGACTTCTAATATGTAGAGGTTAAAAAGACAGTACATACAGGCAAGATAGTATGTACTGAAAGACTCTTGCAAAATTTAGAATCTTTATTCTGGAAACGTTTCGCCACACAGTGGCTTCTTTAGTCCGATGCAGAAGGAGGTGGAATAAGTGGAGGAGTTTCAGGTAATCAGTCCCTCAGACTTGAGTCGACGTGCTCAGTCCATCAGTCTTGCCGAGAGTGCAGCATATTCGCGGAGATGGAGCTTATATACTGATGGGAGATGAAGCTCAGCAGACTTCCTCAGTCTGATACAGAGGTGACCAATGTATGGAAGATGGTTGAAGTAGAGGTTGTGAGGTGCTCAGTCCCACGGAGTTGAGAGAGATGGAGAAGTCATCCTGTGTGATGGAATATGACTGGCAAACTTAGCTAGCTTTTGTTCCCACTGTGTAACTATTATATAGAACAGTGTAGCAGCACACTGCAAGTGTACCTTTCCCCACTCTTCCCTTTCTTTTCCCCTCTCCTCTCTCTCTCTCTCTCTCTCTCTCTCTCTCCCGTTCCATTTACTCTCCTCGTCTACACACTCTCCCCCTTCCTTCACGTCTTCCCCTCCCTTCACGTCTTCCCCTCCCCTCACGTCTTCCCCTCCCCTCAGGTCTCTCCCTCCCCCTAGTCTCCCCCTCATCCACGTCATTCTCAGGTCTATGGAAGTACTCGTGAGAACCAGAAATTATACAGGTACTGGTAGGGGGAGGGGGAAGTCCTGGCCTAATGGAACAGATGTGGGAGGGGGGAGAGAGGGAGGGGTAAGGGGGAGGCCCCTTTTTTTCCCTCTGCTTTTCTTTACGTTTTTATATGAGTAAATAACAGTAATATTTTCTATTTAAGTTTCGTACATTATCTATCGTTCAAGTATCATAATGAATCGCTGTTTTTCGCATTTATATCGTTCATTTATATCGTTCATTACATAACTCCAAATTCTGAACGTTTCAGGTTTACAGAACATTTTTTATTTTAGTTTAGTTTTATATATATACATAGGTGAGAATGCTCGTCTTGTGGTATAATAACTGTCTGGTAGGCTTAATAGTTGAACCTGGTTACCTGTACCTATAGTTACGTGTAGATACCTGTAACTGCTTCCGGGGGGTCAACGCCCCCCGCGGCTTCTTACCAGACCAGGCCTCCTGGTTCCTGGCCTGATCCAACGGATGCACCACAACCCGGCTGATCAGCAACTGTTTTGGGGGAATCTGTCTAGTTACCTCTTAAAGACAGCCAGGGGGTTTGTTGCTAATCTTTCTTATGCGTGAAGAGTCGTGGTTCCTTTACACTTATTCAATTCTCTCTCAGTGTATTCATCGCTTCTCTGCTTTCCACCAGTGATCTTGTAAGGTTCAACGATGGGCATAAATTACGTTGTCTTCATTGGCTTATCTTAGGTTAAACCTAAATGATTTTATATGTCTTAGTGATTGTTCATGTCTAAATGATTGTGTATGTCTAAATGATTGATCAAGCCATAAGTTAAACCAATTTGTCTACTTCCAGGCAGACATAACTACAGTCTTACTTCCAGGCAGACATAACTACAGTCTTACTTCCAGGCAGACATAACTACAGTCTTACTTCCAGGCAGACATAACTACAGTCTTACTTCCAGGCAGACATAACTACAGTCTTACTTCCAGGCAGACATAACTACAGTCTTACTTCCAGGCAGACATAACTACAGTCTTACTTCCAGGCAGACATAACTACAGTCTTACTTCCAGGCAGACATAACTACAGTCTTACTTCCAGGCAGGCATAACTACAGTCTTACTTCCAGGCAGACATATCTAGTCTTCCAGGCAGACATAACTACAGTCTTACTTCCGGGCAGACATAACTACAGTCTTACTTCCAGGCAGGCATAACTACAGTCTTACTTCCAGGCAGACATAACTACAGTCTTACTTCCAGGCAGACATAACTACAGTCTTACTTCCAGGCAGGCATAACTACAGTCTTACTTCCAGGCAGACATAACTACAGTCTTACTTCCGGGCAGACATAACTACAGTCTTACTTCCAGCAGACATAACTACAGTCTTACTTCCAGGCAGACATGACTACAGTCTTACTTCCGGGCAGACATAACTACAGTCTTACTTCCAGGCAGACATAACTACAGTCTTACTTCCAGGCAGACATAACTACAGTCTTACTTCCAGGCAGACATAACTACAGATTCTGCAACTGATATTCTTTCCCAGAATTCACCATGCTCTATCATTTAATTTGTTGACATCTTACGATCAGCTGATTTATGTAAACACACACACACAGGTGCAGAGTGACTTAACGGAGCCCGTGTTTCACGGACCATATCACTGATGTATCCACCTAATTTGTTAGTTATCATTAGGTGGGCACCTAATTTTTCAGGCATTACGTGCCCACCTAATTTTTATGTCATTATTAGGTAATTAGGTACCCACCTGTCTTCTGTTGTGATGTACCTATCTTCTATTGTGATCTGCCTACCCTCTTTTGTGATCTGCCTACCCTCTATTGTGATCTGCCTACCTTCTATTGTGATCTGCCTACCCTCTGTTGTTATCTTCCTACCCTCTATTGTGATCTGCCTACCTTCTATTGTGATCTGCCTACCCTCTATTGTGATCTGCCTACTCTCTATTGTGATCTGCCTACCCTCTATTGTGATCTGCCTACCCTCTATTGTGATCTGCCTACCCTCTATTGTGATCTGCCTACCCTCTGTTGTGATCTGCCTACTCTCTATTGTGATAAGAACATAAGAACATAAGAACGAAGGAACACTGCAGAAGGCCTACTGGCCCATGCGAGGCAGGTCCAAGTCCCTACCGGCTTAAGCCAATGCACCCAACCTAGTCAGGTCAGGTCACATTGACTTAAGGGAGGAACACGGCAACCGACCTGTTAGCACAAGCTATCAGGTCTAACTCACACCCACCCACATCTACTCATGTATTTATCCAACCTATTTTTAAAGCTACACAACGTTCTGGCCTCTATAACGGTACTTGGGAGTTTGTTCCACTCATCCACAACTCTATTACCAAACCAGTACTTTCCTATATCCCTCCTGAATCTGAATTTTTCCAACTTAAAACCATTGCTGCGAGTCCTGTCAAGGCTAGATTTTTCAGCACACTTTTTACATCCCCTTTATTTTTTTCCTGTCTTCCACTTAAAAACCTAAAATTCATATCCCCCCTAATTCTACGTCTTTCAAGAGTGCAGTTTCGGGGCCCCTTAGTCTTCCTATAGGAAGGTTTCTGATACATGGGACCTTTTATCCTCCTTGTAATTTTCCAAAAATTTTATATCCTTTTGTAAACGGGCCCAAAAAACTGTGCCATAATCAAATGAGGCCAAACCCAAAGGGATGTATGAGTGAAGAAAAACCTGAGGACCCCTATTTTATGCTTCTTGATATAAACCCAAGGATCTTTTAGCTTATTGCAACACTTATCCCGTTTTTTGGTTTGTTTTACTGCAACCAAATCCTAAATTTTTTTTCGCAACCCGTAATATTAAGATCTACATTTTTTTAGTTTTATGGGGAAATGGTTATTGTCCTGTCCAACTTTTAAAACTTTGCATTTTTTTTTAATTAAACTGCATCTGCCACTTCCCCGACCACTGCATCGTCTATTCAAATCTTCCGGGTGCCAAAAGTCCTCGTCAGAATGAATTCGACGCCTATTTTGGTGTCATCGCAAACTTGCCGATTCGCTTTTTTATCCCTCATCTTGCGTTTATGTAAATTGTGAACGCGGGGGGGCCCAACATGACCCTGTGGAACCCGCTCGTGACGTTTCCCCCCATGATTTCCCCCATTTATGCAAACTCTCTGCTCCCTATTTGCAACCATGCCCTTACCGGGGAAAAAAAATTTTCCTCCTTTTCCCTGTGCTTAAATTTTTCCTCAAAGTCTTGATGTGGGACCCTGTCAAAACCCCCTTTTTACTAAAGTCCTATACACAATATCATATTCGTTACCATGACACCTCCTAAAAACCCTTTTAGTGAAAAAATTAAAAAATTGAAGGCGGGAAACCCCCTTTGAAAAACCCCATGCTGAGTTTCGTTGATTAATTTATGCTTTTAAGGGTGGCTCCCGAATGCCTCGGCAATTATTATTCCATAAATTTTCCCACTTGGGGGTTAGGCTTTTTGGGGTCTATAGTTCGAAGCTAAGGACTGCACCTTTTTGAAAAAGGGTATCACATTTGCCATTTTCCCTTATCTGGCACCATCCAGTTTGTAGTGATATTTTTAAAGATTCCCAAAGGGTGGTAAGCCCCCTTTTTTACATTCCTTTAGAACCCTTGCTACAGTTCATCAGGGCCGGGGGATTTGTTAGGTTTAATTTATCTATTGCCTAAGGACCATGTCACTTGTGACCCAATAGTGCACAGTTTTTATCGTCCTGTTCTACATAATTTATCATTCGGGAAATATCACGGTATCCTCCGGTAAAAACTGGAGGAAAAATGTTTAAAAAAATTCTAACATTTCCTTTATCACTGTCAGTGAGCTGACCCAGGAATTTTTGAGTGGGCCATCTTGCCCCTGATCTTACTCGTATACCTAAAAATTTTTTGGGTTATCTTCGATTCTCTTGCAACTTTAACCTTTCATAATCTCTTTTGCTTTTCTAATCCCTTTTTTTATTTCTCTCTTTAAAACTGAATTATCGTTTTCTTAATTGCCCCTCTCCTCTTTGATTTGCCTATATATGCCCTTTTTGACCAATCAATTTTTTAAATTTATTTCACCCCATTTGGGATCTTTTTTTGTTTGATCTGATTTCCCTATTTGGAAATAATTTGACTGAGCAGCAGAACTATCCCCTGGAAAGCTCAATCGGGAACCATCACCACCTACCTGACCCCTAGTCAGGTCATTTTCCCTTCAGCCCACCAAGTAATTTTTTAGTCCCTTAAAAAACCCAAGCAAAGTCAGGGGCGGAGACTGATTGCCATTATTGGGGGAATTCCTGTAGTTAAAACTGAGTGATTTGTACACTTCCCCAAACTATCATTTAAACCCCAAGATTATTAATTTGTGTTTCCCTACTGGCAAGAACCCAAACAAGGAGGGTTTTTTCCCCTAGTTGGCTCGTCACAACTGTTTTTAAAAAACAATCCTGGACGTTCAAGAAAATCACCCCTCTAAATTTCCGCAAAAATTGTCCCCGTCAATCTGTCTTTAGTTTTAAATCTCCCATTAGCACAACATTTTCGTATGTAGATGCCCTTTCGAATTGCCCATAGAAGTTTACGCACTCCCTACAGATTTGGGGCCCCGTAAAACACAAACCCAAAATTAGTTTTCTCGGCCCTCAAAGCTAAAACCCAAACAGATTCAGGGCTGAGCTTCAAAATTTAATATTTGTCTAAACAACAATTTAAAATTTTCTCTGACATACATCGCATCCACCACCTTTTCCCTTTTTCCCGCAGGTGGAAAATTTTTTAGCCTTGTATTTGGCATTCAAGGGCATCTCTCTATCTTTCAGATTGAGCCAGGGTTTTGTTATAGCAATAATATCTTGTTTCCTGCACTTTCAATTAATCTTAGCTCATCATCTTATTTCTAACCCCTGCTATTTGTATAGTAAACCTTAAAGGGGGCTAGTCCCTTGCTGCCCTCTGCGTCCCCCCTTTGTTTTCTGACCCTTTTTTATTGTCTTTATTTAAACTTTATGCTGAATGCCTTTTTTTACATTTTTCTTTTCCCAAACCTAGTGTTTCAACCCCGCTTTTTTCCCACACACACCCTACCTCTATCTTTATCGTTTAAAATAAGGTTTCACCAATGGCCTTTTCAATCGAGCTGCAAATGCACCACCCCGCCCCAGAAGATGAAAACCCAAACCCCTTTCATACTATCAAGTTTGCCCTAAAAGTTGTTCCAGTTGTCAAGAATGGGATTGCAATTCCTTGCAGTATCTGTCTAGCCAGCAAATTTCACAATTGCCCTGACAACCATTCATTTCCTACTCCCCTTCTAGGGAAGATGCTACATATATTGGGATCCCCCCCTTGACTTAAAGAAATCATAGCTGACCCGTACTTACTACAGCTCTTCTCTCCACCCCCTTTCCCCAAAATCATTTCACCACACTGAGACGTAATGGGCTTGTTCCCATTACCCTGACATGAATTATCCCTTTGTTGACAATGTCCCCAACACCAGCTCCAGGGGAAACACACTCTATCTCTCTCTTTTATTTATTTCAAAAAGCACGGGCAAAAATCTTTCCTGAGAGTCCCAACCCCAAGAATGCGTTTCCTTATTACAGGGGGAGTGACCCTACCTTCACTGGCCACTGAAAATACATTCATCCTGGAGAACGAGAAGCATTTCCTACCCTTCATCTTCACTCTTAACTTTTTCCCACCTGATGGCCCCCCCCCATTATGTGAACAACTCCCACTTGTAGCAGGGGCTGGGCTGCACCCACTGTGGGGACCCGTTGTACCTCCCCACCTAACCTCCTCACAGTGAGAGACAGACTGCACCTCACTGCTAGAAGCCTCATTCCCCACATCTCCAACCACCTCACACTCTCTCCCAGGCCCATTGAGGTGGACCTTCAGCCTCCTAATCTCCTCCTGGAGAAGCAAGACCTCCTCCTTCAACTCTCCAAACTCAGTTTTTAAAACACTGCAGAAGCAAGCCATGCTTTGTAACCGTCCACGCTAATCCCCAAAGCAGCTCAGGGTCTGTGACCTCACGTGACGACTGACCACTGTGATCTGCCTATTGTGATCTGCCTACCCTCTATTGTAATCTACCTATTCTCTTTTGTGATCTACCTATCATCAACGACGGTATCTACCTCCCCACTAAACCCTGACCTCCCTCACCCTAGCCTCCCCCACCTCTTTCTCATCATTTCTCTCACCCCCACCTCTCTCCCCGACACCATCCAACCTTTCTCACCCCCACCACCTGCGTCTCTGTTCCCACCTCCCTCCACACCTCGCACCAGCTGAGCGTGTTGATTGGCAAGCCATCTTGTGACAGTCAGTTGCACCTCTCCGTGTCTCATACATGTCTCACTCTCTCACACAGACCTCCTTCCAGACTCATCTCTCGTTCCTCTCTCATCTTACTCATCCGTGAGTCTCGAGAATTGGAGAAGTTGATCATTTTCAGAAGTTGCTCCCCCGAGACTGTCCAGTTCGTATATTCGGGGTTAGGGGACTGGAGATGGAGGGGGTAGTTGTTATGCAGTGGGAAGCAAGTGGCAGAGATAGTGGGATATACACAGTAGGTTATGCTTGATGTGTGGCTGGTCGCAGCATCCAGCAGAGGTGGTGGTAAAGAGAATTGTAAATACACTGTGTTCTGATGCTTGACACTCACATCCTCAGTGTTGGGTTGATGAAGCTGATTCCCCCAGTCCCATTTCCCCTGGGGACCCAGTGCCTGGCTGGGGACCCAGTCCTTTCCTGAGAACCCAATCCTTACCCGAGGACCCAGTCCCTCCCAGGGAACCAACGCCTGGGAGACCTTGTCAGATGCTGACGTCTTATTCCATGAAGACCCATAGACTGGCACTTGTTCTGCTCTTAACACTTGTTCATTGTTAACACTGGTTCACTGATAACACTGGTTCGTTGTTAACACTGGTTCACTGTTAAACCAACTTAACCTTACCATCGTCAGAGCCAAGATAGCGGCAGTAAATTACTACAGCGGATAGATTACAGATCTCATGAAACTCACGACATCGTCATAATAAGATTGCTGACAAACCACGGAACGGATGGGGTTTTGAACCTGTGGAGATTTAAGACTCACTCGCCATGCATTCGAACCCCACCCGTTCCGTGGTGTCTTCTCGTAGAAGATTGTCTCCATCAGAAAGCGGCTGCCCGTCTTATATCACTGTAGCCAAGATTACTGTCACTGCAGCCAAGAATGTTGATGTCAGTGCATCCGAGAATGTTGATGTCATGCAGCCAAGAATACTGATGTCATTGCATCCAAGAATATTGATGTCATTTGTTTGCAAGAATGTGGACCATAATTTTTAAGTACGTCCCTCTAAGTTGCCTGGATATGTATACCTCACTCTAAGTTGCCTCAATATACAACGTATAACTTAATGCCAACTAACTGTTGTGTGAGTTAGATTAGAGGGAACTTGTTGCTTGCACTGCTAGTTGTGTAAAGTGGAGTAAGCAGGCAATATCACGGTGTTAGACTATGCAGGCAATATCACGGTGTTAGACTATGCAGGCAACTTCTCCATCAGCATCACCAATCTTTATCTCCCAGTTGATCAATTTCAAGCCGCTGCTTTAATGCCAGATGTGAGAATATTGGAGTGTCTGTAACTAACATCAGTGGCACTGAACTAGTAATATTTCTAAATGAGCATGATAATGTGTGAATTGTGGGCACACTGCTGAGCCTACTCACATTAATGGCGGAATATTAGGCCTGTTCACAAAATGTATTATATACGGTACGTGGCTCCTGGTTACCTGAAGGTTATTCCGGGGATCAACGCCCCCGCGGCCCGGTCCATGACCAGGCCTCCCGATGGATCAGGGCCTGATCAACTAGGCTGTTACTGCTGGCCGCACGCAGTCCAACGTACGAGCCACAGCCCGGCTGATCCGGCACTGACTTTAGGTATCTGTCCAGTTCTCTCTTGAAGGCAGCCAGGGGTTTATTGGCAATTCCCCTAATGCTTGATGGGAGGCTGTTGAACAGTTTTGGGCCCCGGACACTTATGGTGTTTTCCCTTAGTGTACCAATGGCGCCCCTACTTTTTATTGGCATTTTGCATCGCCTGCCCAGTCTTTTACTTTCGTAGGGAGTGATTTCTGTGTGCAGATTTGGGACCATTCCTTCCAAGATTTTCCAAGTGTAGATTATGATATATCTCTCCCTCCTGCGTTCCAACGAGTACAAGTCAAGTGCTTTCAAGCGTTCCCAGTAGTTAAGGTGCTTGACAGAACTTATACGTGCAGTAAAGGATCTCTGTACACTCTCTAGATCTGCGATTTCACCTGCTTTGAATGGAGATGTTAATGT